>VZSV01000118.1:1253853-1278371 GCA_013398735.1 Nothocercus julius
AAAATTTCTTCTGTTACTAAGACTATGAAACAAATACATCAACACTGATAAAACATCTTTCAATTCCTCCTTGATGTGAGTCATAAACAAGTTATTCCATTCTTATGTTAAAGCTCAACAACATACACCAAAATTGGTACAAAAGCTTCGACATCTCTTACGCAATTCTGACAGCTTAAGGCTCAACCACCAAGTCCTGAGTTACACTGTCTCACAAAGCAGCTGCAATGGCAGAGGCCACTACGAGGCTTCAGCAACACCCAAGGCACAACTTTTGGAATTAGTACAACTGCCACTGCTAAGAACTTGGAGAGTGAAGTAGCTGAATGAAAAATCGCAAATCCAATCACATAAACACCGAGAACACACCACACTCACGAGGTACAGTCTCAAACTGCTGTTACTTTCCCCCCTCCCTTTCACTTCTCACTAAGATCCCTCCTTCTGATATGATCCAGTTTTTCTTGTTTTCCTGCCCCAGGAAACCCCTCTTGTGGGAGATTAAGATTTAAGAAGAAATGCTTGTTTAATAGTAAAAATCATTAAATAAAGCATTTCATGAGCAGTTCTGCAGGGCTACTCTAATTTCACATCTCCTAGCTGAGGGGACTAGACCAAGACCCATGGTGTGATGCAACTGAGAAGTGCCCACAGCTAGAGAAGTTGAGTACCTAAGGAAGTGGAATTACTTGACATATGCCAGGATTCCATTGCTGGTAGGAGGAAGCAAGAGAGCAAACTACAACAGCTATAGCAGAAGGTTTAACAGCAAAGACAAGGTGCCAGGTGGAGTCTGCGTAAGGGATCTGACCATATTTCGGGAATTCCCACTTGACATGGCTGCTGGCTATTAATGCTGGAATTAGAGATGTTTGCTGGTTTACAACTTCCCCAGATTGTGCAGAACATCTCCAAGCAGATCAGGATACTGTAATTTCTACTAACTTGTAGTTTGCCTGTCCAACTGCCTTAGTAAAATTTGGAGATATGTGTTTAAGAAGTATTACTTCAACCAAACATTTAAAGTATATTTTTTCAGTGTGTTTTTCATAACCTCAAATAAACAGAGTTCAGATCACATAGCATCTGTCTTCCCTGCCATCTTCCCCCCCTGCTTTTTTCCCCCCTCCGTAATACAAAGATAAGGCTTGTGTAAAGTTTGGAAAATTAATTTTTCACTTTATTAAAGTGGCAGATTTTTGTGACAGATAAAGCCGTACTATTTACAGGAAATTATTTCTCTACTAAGAAAAAGATGTTATCAGACGACAAATGACCAGACTGACATAAACCAAATTTTCCACATTCTGCATACAGAGACCATACATCATCTCTTGGTTAGGCTTTCTTCTTTTTAAAGGAACATGCCTCAGTGCTCTCATTCTCTTAACAGAGAAAAAACAAACCTACAGGGAGTGTTATTGAATTGTCTGAACAGATTTCAACAAAGTTAAGACTTATTATTCATACTCAACCACTACAGAAGCATGTGGATGGCTTGAGTGATTTCATGTCCTTATTTACCACACACAGAACCACTATGAAGGGAGAACTAAGGTGGTTAAACCTGGCACAGCTTGTTAAGAGAGAGTACACTGAGTTACTGCAAGAACGAGGTTAGTGAATACCAAAACAGACAAGAAAAATGGATGTCAAGGTGCTTTTATTTAAATAAATATTTGAAGTTTTAATCATGAAGAAAAGGTAAAAACAGACAATTAAACAAGAATAAATGCGGGGTTTTCAGAATCACGTGGAAAAATACATTAATTGCTTATATGTTTTTCAAAACGAATTCAGCTTTTGACTAATGTTAAGTGACTCACCTTTGCTGACACAGCTACGTAAAACTTCCAGACAATTTTATAAGTCATACATTCTGTATCCTTTTTCCAGATAGTTATCCAACTTTGTTTTATGCCATCGCTGGCGCCACTGGATTATGACTTATCTGTTTAAAAAGCACCGACACAATGGAAGAAGAGTGAACCACATGATGTAAAACAGAGTTCTGAATTCAGCACTGTTATTTTACGTTTAGGTTCTTTAAACATGTCTCTAAGGCTGGAGGTTTGACTTGGTCTTGCTTTGTTGTACTGCAAACTAGAAATAAAGTATTTTTAGGCAATAAGTATGGCTAAAGAGAAAGAATCAATACCACAATAAATTTAATTTGCTTAATTTTTAAAATAAGATACTCAAAGAAAACGAGGTAAATTAGCAGTATACAGTTTTACAACCGCAGGATGCTCAGCCAGCCACATACAAGGCTATGCACATGTGCCATACCTATTCTCCTCTCAAATTCTCACTAAAAAGCAGTTTGACTTACCTTTAGAAATTCCATCCTATGGCAATGGATCCTCACACATTTCTGCAAGTCGGCTCTCTCCGTTAGGAGGAGCCAAACTATCTGGAATTGTTTCACGGCAGCATCATTATAACTTAACCGGGACTTTTTTAAGTTGTTAAAATGTTACCAGAGCTTGTTTATCTCAAGGCTAATCCACTGACTACAGTTTCTCTCAAGCATGCAATAAAGTACCTACTACATCAAGAATTTTTTTTCAGGCTTGAAGTTTTGCCACTGTAAAATTCTGCCACTGTAAAATTTTAACTACTGCACGCCCTAAATATTTACTCAAAATATATTAAAGTTTCAATAGAATCTTTGGTATTACCAATTTTAACAGGTTTTATTCCGTTTTATGTTTTAAACATACCATCAGAAAGAGCTTCCTCTATTCCTTGTATGAAGTGAACAAGCCTCCAGTCTTAGATTTATGACAAACACTATTTTAGATGTCAAACATTTAAAGCAAACCTGCTAGCACACCAAGTATTCATCCACATCTGATCTGCTCACATTTTTTACTCACTGTTCATATCACCAAGTAGTTCCAGATAGAAGGTGCTTATTGACAGCCTGAGTCTTTCCACCTTTTTTTGTTGGCACTAACTCCAACTTGAGGATTCTCTATTTTTCTGAAATCCCTGTGCTACCTCCAAGCTCGACTAGCGTGACTGCTTGTGGTGCCACACAACACACCAGGGAAGAAAATGGATCCAGACTGATGAGAAAGAACAGCCAGGACACTTCACTGCATTCTCCAGGATGTGAAGATGCGCTGTTTATCCTACATCCACCTCTCTAGGATATGAGGAAGAGTAGGAAATATTAATGAAATAGTTCTAAGGCTTGCATCAAGGTTAGCACACAATGCATAAGAGCAAAGCTGCAAGAGGTTACGGTTACCACATTCACCGCCCTGCTGTTATCAACCAGCACTTCCAGAGCGCGACCATCCTGAACGTGGCATTTCCTCAAAGCAGAAAGAGGCGCACGACCAACCTAAAGCGCTCTCTGACATTGCTAGGGATGCCAGAGAGCATTTAATTCTTGGAAACTAAATAATAACAATTTAAGAGCAGATTCTATTGTAGAGGTAAGTGTTTTTCCTTACTACGTGGATCTCTTCTAAACAGGATTCGCACATGCCTAACGGATGCCGTAATGGAAAATTCACTGAGATTTGCCCTGATAACCCAAACAGAAGCATTTAATTGAAATATGAGAGTAGGAAAACATATTTCTTCTATACATACACAGTAAATACCTGAACGGACTGCAGTGTTGGCACTGTGGGATTCTATGTGACTACAGAATTTCTGATCCAATTCCCTGCATGCAATTGCTTGCAGTAGCGTATATTGCCTAAAATCTGCCTACAGGAACATCTGCAGATTAAAACTCCTGTGCTTTCAAAGTGAAACAAAAAAGCAGAAATTTTAATTATACAAAAAGTTATTTACTTAAGTAACATTAAAAAGACTTTATAATATTTCTAACGTGCTTCCTGTTCATATCAGCAGGAAGTGTTACATCTCAGTGCTAAATCTATCCAATATTCAGAGATACAAAAGTTCTGAGAGGACAGCCCAAGAAAACAGGCTAGGCTTCACAATGATTCCCATGTCCTTTGTTCCTTAAGCTGAAAAATAAATATTTGAGTTCTTTTTGAACTGTTAAATCCAGCATTTAACATTCCTCAAGTGTTGAGGCTGTATTCATTTAATAACACATCCATCAGTACGAGGAATGGGATTCCAGGAGATATCACACGATACAAAGAATTACATGGAAAACCAAAGACACTTGTCTTCTTGCTCTGCTAGGAAGACTTTCCCCATCAGAAAAGACATTTCTCATTCTGTTAGCTGTAAGGACAATAGAAATACTTAAATCTGAAAAGTTCAGTTTTAATGACTTACTTTCTTTTGCATTACCCAACATACCTATTCCTTTATTTGACAATGAACAAGGAGGCAAAATAACAATCACTGCTACAACTGAGAACTGAACATTCACTAATAAATTTTAAGTATTTTTCCTATCATCAGCATATCCTAAGTGAGCTAAGGACATCAGGAGTTACAGTTGAAGACAAAGAGGTATGTTATTACAGTTTATTTGCAGATTAGAAAAATACAGATTTTGGCTTCACAATAAACAGGGCTGTTTTTACATGGTCAATATAATTCAAAATTTTAAGACATTTATAAAAATACATACTACTTCCACAGAAAGAACAGTATTTACATTAAACTTGTTTGACTACTACTGAAAAAAAAAATACATATATATATAGTATTCCAGCCTTGCCAACAGGTCACTTCATCATTCAGGAAAGCTGCCTTTCCAAGTCAGTTGAAGTAAACATCCACCCCCCAGCCCTACCACTTGTTATAGCTGAGTGTAGGATGTTTACAGGAACTAAAAGTTAGCTTAACAATATAAATACAGCAATGGCTTTCAAGACATCCAAAAATGAATCCTCACAGACATACTTCAATACATTGGGAGAGCTAGAATGTGCACCACTCATCAGGCACATGCAGCGGGGTTAAGCTTTATTGGCATTATGAAGCTGTATTAACATTTAAATCTACAATTATCAGAAGACATTAATATACACATACAGATCCAGACAGTGGTTGCAGAGGTATAAGAAGGAAAGAGAGAAGAGTTTTTCATAACTCACAGAGATTCTCAATCTGTTGTGCTTCCTACCAGGACCCCCTGATGCTCCCAGTATTTGCCTTCTAAAATCTCAGATCCAAATCATTTTCAAAATTAAGACTGAACACCAAAATATATGTGGAACAGGCTGGCACAAACTCAATAATCTTCAGATGTCCTGTTCAAAAACACACACTTGTGGTATCTAACACTAAAGTGCCTTAATGTGCTAGAGTTTTGCAGCATTTGTTGCTGCATCTAAATGAAGTCCCATTTGTGTTCTATTTTCTTAATTCCCTTACCTCTAGAGCTCTTTAGGGTACTTTTCCTATTACTTCATAAAATAACAATACATCTTATTTAGCTCCTAGAACTTAGTGTGCAAGAGGAGGTCTCAGGTGACTGTGACCCTCACCCTTCTCAAAGGCCTTGCCAGGAAAAGTGTTTTGCAGATTAATTGGGGAGGGGGAGCCATGGACATGGGTTGTTTCATGCCCGGGGGAAAACCCTCCAGATGTGCAACTGTTGCTCTCTATACAAAGAGCATCAACTCAAGTACTGCCGAAGGCAGCTGTGAGCTCACAGCAAGGACACAGTGTAGGACAGGCTAGAGGTTCTGCAGACTTTTGTATCCCACATTTATCCTCCACCTCCAGACATAACTACACATTACACCTCTATGTGTAGTACATGGGAGTCATCCAGAATTACTAGTTACGTGTCCCAGTTTCAGTGCTGCACACCAGGCCATTAGGCTGCCTTTCACTGATTCTTTCTCCCTCTTTGACCTCAGTGCACTAAGAAAGATTAGAAATAGAGCTTTGGCTCCTTGGCCTATAAGCAAGTCACACAACTCTGTGTTAATAACTCGCTTTGTTATCACTGTTGGGCTTGCTTGTTATCACCCAGGGCTTGCTGAGACGGCTGGGGCCCTGCGCTACCTCCAGGTCACCAAAGGACCTGCCCAGCAGGCACCTCGGATGCCAGCAGCCCCTTCCCAGCACGGCAGGCCGACCTTCCATCACTACGTAAGTCTGCGTCTGATCAATAAAAGACTCTACTCAACTGCAAATGGCAGCATTTTAGACATACTAAGACATTCACAGTGCACTAGGTGTGCAGAAAGGAGCTCCTTAAAACATTTTGAAAAAAATAAAACATAAAACAAAAATGCAGGGTAGGTGTTTATTTATTTCCAGCAATTACAAGACACGTAAGTTTGTTTTCAAGCTGTGGATAGCGGAGTTCGAGTACATATATTAGATACTAGTACAATATAATGCACACATACAAATAAAACTCCACAAGCCTAGACTAGTAAACTGCCTATCAATGAAGCCTAGAGGAAGCAGGAAAGTTACCTGGCATGCTGAGAGGCTAAGATGACACTGTCCAAAATGACTGCTAGATTAATTCTGAGATAACATACTTACTTTGATCAGTCAAACAAGAATGTTAACAGAAAACACTTTCTTGGAAGTCCAAACAGTAGATAGAGCTATGAAATAAATATTTACAGTAAAGAAAATTTGGAAAGCGACTACAAGCACTATTTGTTCTTTTTAAAAATATTGATATATGCATCCTACTTCAAAACCCTATTTTTATTATACCTACAAAAAATTATGAAGTTAAATAGATCATATTCTTTTAAAGCAATTGTCATTGAGATTATGCATTAACTTTGCAAGTTGCTTTGAAAACAAGTCTTTGCAGAGGTGTTAGAAGTGAACTGGATCACTATGCAAGTTCAGAGCCTCCTCCTACCACACACATTTGTATTTCACACTAGACAGAACAAGTAACAGAAACAGAATAATGACTGTCACAGGACTAGTTCACATTAGGTCATTCATTGCCTGTTTAACAAGCATTGCAAGGCAACAATATTCAGTCTACATTTCCCAGAGCTTAAAATGCCAGAAGTCTTTATTCTGATGAATCAAAGTAATTTTTTTTTTTTTTCTTTAAAAAAGGTATTTATGTCTTTGGGCACCTTTTTATTTTACAAAATCATTTTAGCCAAGTATATCAAACAATACTCAGGCTTACTATAGCATAAAGAAATCTAACACAGAACTTTTAAGTGTCAGGGAATTAAAAAATTAACATGCTGAGATGGGGAGGAATGGAGAGCTACAATATACTTCAAAAATACTTTCTGCCTAAAGAATTGTGTAAATTGCTCACCCAGGGCATTTCCCCCTCATCCTCTTAAAAGTAAAGAGTTGCAAGCAAAACTCTAGGAAATAGTATTCCCAGATTCTTCTTCCCAGATCTTATTTCCAGAATAGAGGGAAGACCTGAAGCTGTTTTGCAGAGAGCTATTCTTGCTGAAATGATTCCTTATGTCATTTTGAAGTTTAATTAGTGAAGTGTTAATGCCCAAAAAAGTACTTTCAAAAGCTGTTACTTACACATACACAAAAATAAGTCTTTGTAATGCCATGGTGGGTGCAACACAAACAAAAAGACCATACCACCTGCAAGTGTATAGGTTACGTGTTGCTACTACAAAAAACACCTGNATATATATATATATATATATCTTTGTCTTAGCCTTGAGCTATATCCAGCTTACAAACAATTAAGAGTCATCCACTCATAACAGAGCTAGAACTTTCAAAAAGAACACCTGAAATCTAAGCACATCAGACATCTGTTAAGCATCAGACACCATTTACAATAATTTTCTAAATGTCAGAGACAGCAGAAGTTGTTAAAAAAAGAACCTACAAAGCAAGCCTGGTTTCTGGATAACTATACCAGAAATTAAGCATTACTTGCCATCACGCTGCAGCGAACCATAATTCCATAGCTCATAGCACAGAGCAGCAATTTTATCTTGAGTGATACACACATAATATCTGTGCATCTTCATCTCACAACAGAGTAGACTACAAGAAATCACCCGCGCATTATCGAAAACACTCAGGTTAACTCATTTTAAGTCAATTCAGTTGTGTGCACACCAAGTGTGTATGCCTGTGACAGCTTTTCCTCCCCATGTTGCCCAGGAATAGCCAGGTGCAGCAAACATCTGACTGAAAGCTAGAACTGCTCTTACAGCTTCCAGTCGGGGATGTTTACAGCAACAGACTACTAGACATCGCGGCCTCTGTGTAACACTACAAAGCAGTCAGCTACCTTGAGCAGAGGGGAAATAAAAGAGAAAAGAGATTTAAGACATCTCCCACAACATCCCAACCAGTTACTGTGCAGCTTATTCTAAAGAAAATCTTAATCAGACATTCACAAACAAAAGCATTTTCAGATTCTCAAGTTAACCAAGTATGTAAATTCAGCAGCTCTGCAGACAAATACCCAGCTTTTAATACACGTTTTCAGACCTCTTTAGGTTTCAGTATATATGCATTTTAAGAGAGGTCCGTAAAGTTCTATTTCTGCATTCCCTCATTCCCAGAACTCTCAAAAACAAATGGACTTCCACTTTGAATATCCATTCTATTTATTGTTTTAGAAGCATTTCATATGTCTAAAGTCATATTCACAATTAGAGAGAAGCAAAATAAGACATGGTTATAATAAATAAAATGTTAGAAACAGAAACTTGATAGGAGTTTGAAAATATTCATTTCACTGACAAAATCATCATGTGATCAGTTCAGGCTCTACGGCAATCAAACAAACAAAAAAAAAAAAAACCCTTGTCTATGAGGAAAACATTAAGGGGGAGGGATGGGGGGAGAAGCACTAATGGCCTCGGGAAGAATCAGCTTACAGAACATTTTCAACAATAAAATAGTACTGAAACTTCCACAGACTGTGTGAGGTTCTGCAATCATTTCCTGTAAGAGAACCTTTACAAGAGCATCTAAAATTAATATTTACCAGATTTAATATTAAAAAGTAGAGTCATTTATTAAGTACATCACACATTTTGGTGTTGCTTGTTCTCAAAAGCTTTGATTCCATGATGTCCCACATAGAAGTAATCCAAATGTCCAAGCAAAATCCAAGGGACATAAGTGGTGCTCTTGCTGATACAGAAAGGGCTCCCCCTTTCACTGTGATGGAAATGGAAGGTAAAAGAATTTGAATCTATTCTTTGCAGGTTTCTTAACCATGTAATTCTGTCTGGATCATGTTCACAGAACACTCATACGCCTTAATTTTGTAGTTTAGAGAGTTAATTGTCTCCTCCCCCATATATTCCCATTTAGCACTGTTCATTCTTTCAGAATAAAAAAAGTTTAATAAGTAAAAAGGATTCTACTGTCCAAGTAGATGTAGACTCCATTAATATAACTTTGTTCATTTGGGGGTGATCTGTTTAAGCTGTTAAGGCATCAACAAATAAAAAAATGTGAATTATAACAGAATTTGGAAGAAATAAATAAATAGCACATTCAGGATTTCTCAGTTACAGAAATCCAGTCACATCTTGTTTCCAAGTAGAAGTTTCTTCTGAAACTGGAAAACTTCTTAATAGTAAGTGACTAATTGCCACAGGAGTCCACCAAGGCTAATGGGGAAGCTGCATGTGGTCACTATGGTTACCATACTGACCTTTATTATTTTTGAGAGTAAGTACTTTAAGAGTCAGTGGTCATTTGCAACTAAGGCTTCCTCAGGCTGTTCCAAAAATGAAAATTCCTATTTTAAATTGGAATGAAATGGGTTATTTCATGCAGAGGTGAGCACCTGGTATTTCACTAATTCAGCTGCTGAGCATTAAGTCGCAGTGAACCATTTACTACAGTGCTCTCCAACACTTCCTCCACTTCTTGAGGAACGATGAAGGTCACTACAATGTCACCTACCTGAAGGGAACAAGCTCTCCTCAGACTCCTTTTGCTTTCACACATAAATCACCACCAAACAGCCAATATACGGTGAAGTCTCACCCGACTTACAAAACTCAATCTCAACTACCAATATTTACACAGCATATTACAAAGCAATCATAGTCCTAATAAGAGCTTTTACAAAAGGTAGATATACAATGGATTTTGTAGAGTGACATTCTTGAAGGTTATAACTTCTATAAAAACTTAATGAAAATAATCAAAGCTGAATACTTATTAGATATCTTCTTCAGGCATTCTCCTGAACACATAGTTTGTTTTAAAATAAGCACATGGCATATTGCAGTTTTCAATAAAGGCCCTGTTATTACTTTGGTAATGCTCATTTGGCAACACACTAAATAAATAGGGATTATTCCAACACGACCACAAACACAAGAACACTCCGTTAACAGAGTTTGTTAGCAAGAGCAGTAATGGTAGCATTATTTGATGTGTGAAAAGCTCTAACTCCATAACTAGGCAAAAAACAAACAGATGAGCTCTATCAAATCTTTCAAGACAATAAACAGAATACCGCAAATCTGCAGGACATTAAGTCCTATTGATACAGAAAATATACTTATTTGCCATGTTCCAATAAACAATGTTGGATCCCTTGCTTAGGAACTATTCTTTAGCTGTCACTACTTCGGAAGAATTAAGAGGTTTAAACAATAAAAACAGGACACCACTATGATATATATTGTTCTTTAACAACTCCCAATCTAGAGCCATGAAGACCAAAACAGAAGTGTTCTGGTTTACAGTTGCAAAATTTGTAGAACTTTATCACACACTGAATTCTGACCTTGCATTATCACTTTAAGTGAAGAGAGTTCAGCAGGACAAGGGAAGAATGAAAAGGAAGAGCTAAAGAAATATTCTTCATTCTCTTCTCCACACTTTTTAAACACAAAAATCTTCATTTCATCACCAGCATGACAGAAGTAACTAGCTGTGGAAGAAGTCTATGCCTGTGCATGCTCATGAACTCTGTTCTGAAGTCAAGGTCTTGTCAATCAAAGTAGTTTAGCAGGTGCTTGATGCAAGTAGAAGAGCCAAGTGACCAGTAATGTAGCTAAGATAGAGGAAGACAGATGTTTATTATTGCTGAAATTAGTACGTTATATCTATCGGCCAGAACAGAATGAAGAACTAAATATTAAATTCTGTGAATAAAAAAATCATAATTAAAAAAAATCTTAAACTGTATATATGTAAAAAAATACTAGGGAAAAAATTATGAGAGAAAACAGCATTTATTAATTCTTTAATAGTAAGGAATTGATCTTTAAAACTCTGTAGTACAACTTGGTTAAAGATTAATGCTAAGGCTACATCAACGACATGTTCTTAATTTCTTCCTCTCCACTCTGATCCCATAATCAGTTAAGAAGTGCTCTGCAGCACTGGAAATTGGTGCTGCTTCATTAACTTCAGTGAAGGTATGGTAAAAGTACATACATAGTTTTAAAAACGCATCTCCTGTGCATCCTCAGGAACATACACGTTCTATTTCTCATGACCACTTGTAGACACACACTAGCACAACTATTTTTTTTTTTGTACAAGATGTGGAAAAAAAAAAAGGTTTAGAACTCAAGGTTCAATAAAAAAAAAAGAAGACTGAAACTAATATTACCAATTGTAAAGAAAAAGAAACAAAACAAGAATCTCATCTTAAGAGCACATGGGAAAGCATGAATAGTAGGATGTTATTAATACACTGGAGATGGAATTTAGAGACGGTTAAGTGAAGGCAGAAACCAACAACAGTATGTATAAATTGCTTCAGAAAAAAAAATACATAACTAAGAATTTGTTGTAAAATAGTATTCTCATCTGACAAAAGCAGACCTAAAGATGAGCTACAGAAAACAGGAATAGCTGTGTGAGCAAAAAGAAGTTTCAGCTCCCAGTTCAAAAGGGTGTCCACCCAAATGCCCTGCACCTCAGCTTCCTCAAGCTTAGAATAAACTTATTTTAGTCTCCTGGGACCAGAAACAGATGAAGTAGTAAAACAAACAAGTCTTAAAACACTCCCTCCTTCACTCACCTTTTTTCAAACAAAGAATCAGCATGAAAAAGTATATCAAACCACAACTGCAGCACAGTGAATTCTTGCACTATAAGTTGAACCAGACGCATACGCAGCATCTGAGACTGGAAACTGGCTTCATCATTATATTCACTTCTTACAGTCAACCCAAAGATATACAAAAGTGTAGCAAATATACAGAACTTTCATTTCATTCTTCATAGCCTACAAAAATTTAAATGTGCGTTCACCTTTAATACACCTAATCTGAATTATAATAGGAAGATATTGAATCTACAGAAAGCTAGAAGCAGGCAGGGAGAACAAGAGGGGGCATGTGAGGGGAGGAAAGCACCTTTAATTTTTCATTAAATAAGCACTTTGGAGGCACAGGGACTGTATGCAGACAATGTATATACAACTAAGTTTCAAATCTAAAACAGAGTTCACGCTGTGAAAGTTTTCCTACAGAACATGAAAATCGCATTCATATTTTGACTTCTTGCCTCCCTACTTTTCCAATACACTTTCCTGCTAAGGTTTTAGTGTTGCAAACTGTAAAGAAGTAAATGAAAAATAAATAAATAAAAATAAAAAAAGCACACACAAACATCATTGCAAGAGTACCTTACAAGTTGGTTTTGCTTTCATACAGCTTGGCTTGAAATGAACAGATCCAATAAAGCAGAAACGCAGCCAGAGCTCCTGTGCATTAACAGCAGTAAGTCAGTACATGATTCAGAAAAGCAGAGTCTGAAGACCCCATTTCTGACATGAGTAAGCACATATTTTAACACGAAAAAGTCATAGCAGTAGCAGATCCGAACCATAGCTTAGAACAAGAGTGCTAAACCTGTGCTTGTTTAAGAGGAAACTAATTACATTTCAAGTACTTAAAATGCACAGAAATCTAGAGTAATTAAGGGCACAAGGGACCTCTGGAGGTCACCTAATACAACTTCCTTGCTCAAAATAAGAGCTAAATTTCTAATAAAAATCAAGTTGCTCAAGTTCCTGTCCAGTCAAACTCTAAATGTTTCCAAGAGTGGAGATTTCACAACTTTTTTGGACAACCTAATCCAGAGTTTGACCATCCCCACTGTGAAAAACTTTCTCCTCACATCTACCGGAATTGCCCCTGTAGCCAATTGTGCCCGTTCACTCCCAACTTTCTACAGTGCATCTGCAAGAGTTAGTTGGCTTCATTTTCTCTACACGACCTAACAGGTAACTGGAAAGAGCAATTAGACATCATTCCTCTCCTCCACCTTTGGGCTTCTCTGCTCAGCCTGAAGAAACCACATAGTTATTTATGGAACACCATTCTTACTCTCTAGTAGGTAGTCTAGCATATCCTAGAAGTTACTCAGCCAAATTACGCCTTTACTTCAATTAACTTGGGAGATTCTACAGTATTTGGTGATCAAAATAGTTATATGAGGGGGCAGCAAGCAGCTGACTCAAGAACATTTTGCTTTCAAAAATGAACTAAAAGGTCTATCAGCCACATGAAGAACTTAAAACGATTTACCCTCAAAAATGTCAACTGACAGGTTAACCTGCAGTCAAGCACAAGAAAAGAAAGAAAACATATTAGCATTTTATTTCTCTTTCCTACTGCACAGGGCACAAACCTTCACTTGTGTGAGTATGTTTACTGGTTTGGACAGCCCAAGTTTATAGCACTCTATTATATAAAACATCACACTCTAGTTTTTGCTTCTCTCTTCATCCTCCCCCTGCCTGAAACTTATCTAATAGGACATCTACCTCACACTATACCAACCACAAAAGAAAGGTGAAATTTAGAAGACCCATGAGTCATCAGAACTTGTAAGACCACATTTCACATAAACATTCAATCCCTTCTTTGGGTTTATCAAGACACTTTGATTATATAACTCACTAGGTTTAAAAACACATGGTCCATTTACAGTGAAGGGAAGGTGCCTCATTCCACAGCAAAGAGCTACAATGAAAGGTGATTGTTTAAGGTAGATTCCTGGAGAAACTTAAGTTTAAAGAGAAACTTAAGTGAGAACCACTAAAACAAGTCACTTTAAATGTAATACAGCTACCTGTCCACACAACATATATCCATTCCATCCTGAAGAGCTGGTCACTTCTCAATTGATATCCACAGTCTGCCTCTTCTTCTTTGAAGGTAACCAACATTTCTGGTCCAGAAGAAACAGATACGTACAAAATAAGCTCTTTTAGAGTTATCTTTGCGTGACCATCAACACCTTGTACTGAGTCTGGAAATTAAAAAGAAAGTTCACACTACTGAACATGCAACAGGTCATCTGATCATCTCTTAAGAATACAGAGCATAGAAGCAGGGCAAAAAAACAACCCTAAAACTTAACTTAATAAAATATATACTTAAAGAATACAGGCTTAACTCAGCAGGCACACAAGCCATGAACATCAGATGAGCATGTGGTATTCAGTGTTACTAAGCATCATTGTTCTTGTGCAAAAGTTCATAGAAATGTTAACCACTTGTTTTGCAACAATACCCAAGAGGCCAATTTTTTTTTTTTTTTAAAGTACAAATGTACAGCCTCCTTCCCCAAAGGAAACAGTCCACACAAGAACAGCAAGAAATCATGACATCTATTTGAGCACCAACCAATTTACATACAAAACGCACACAAAATAAAAAACAAACAAAAACACCCCACAAACTTTCAACCATTCACAGAACTTTTATCTTTATTTAAAAAAAATGTGGATTTTAACAAGACTTTTCCAGGAAGTGAGTTTTCATTTTACTAAGTATTTGGAAAAAACACGTAATAGGCTGGCAAATAGTGTTTGCTTTCAAAATACTCTCCATATTCTCAAATCAATCTTACATAAGATCTGACAAACATACTTAAAATTATTACTTTCAGTCTCTCTCACTTGAACATTTACTTTAGAGTCAAGCCACCATCTCCTAAATAATTTCAGCTATTAAAAGAAATTTTAAAAAAGTTCTTCTGACGTATTAGCAGTCTACTTGACGCATTTCAGTCATATTTGCCTACTTGGAACAAAGTAACATTTGCCATTTAGCTAGTGGACTACAGTGGGAAGGAACACCAATGATAGAACTTAATTTGGAAAAGACAGATTTGAGCTTTTAAGGGACAAAAAAAAAAAAAAAAAAAAAAAAAAAAAAAAAAAAAAAGCAACAACACACCAGATTCCCTAAATAAGGAAAAGGCTTTAAAAAAAATAAAATAGAATTTGTCTACCAGCTACCTAAAACATTATTTTTTTTACTGTACTGCTGACAGAATTATAAAGGTCACCTATGAGGAGGTCAAGTAGGAGCTCAACTAATAAAAAGGAAGGTGAGCTGAGAGCTGGTTGCATTGACTCTCAGAACTGTAGGGATGGGATTTATGTTCACCTGCCAGCTGGTAAATGGGAGACCCCAGGACCTACGATGGGGTGGAAATTTACTCATCGGCACCCAGGATGACAACCTAGAGCACATGCTCCGCAAGCTCCCAAAATATAATAATGCACTGGAGGGAGGAGGGAAGAAAAGGGAGGATGACACGGGGAATGGCAGTAAGAGAACATACAGAGAGAAAGACCCAGGCCACAGCACGGCCACACTTGCCACGGGCTGAGAGGAGAGCACCCATGGGCAGAGCTGAAGGCACATGGGCCTCTGCACCTGCAAAGTGCAGGTGAGCAACCACCCCAGAGCTCTCTGCATCTACCAGGAGGGGAACCACCAAGACACAAGTGCCAAACACTTTCTCCACAAGGACAGAAACAGCAACTGAGAAGGAGCAACAACCACAAAATGCAGCCTGGAGGGTTCAGGTCAGGCATGACAAAAAACCATCTTCACCAGGAGCTTGGTGGGGCCCAGGAACAGGCTTCCCTTCCCACGGAGCAGCTGCAGATTCTCTTTCCTTGGGGATTTTCAAGACTTGGAGGGACAAATCTACAGCTGAACCCATCAAGGGTGAGTTACAGCCCTGCTCTGAGCAAGGTCCAGCCACCTCCAGAGGACCCTTCCGACCAGCATTCTTGTGGTTGTATGACCTAACCACTGCAATATGCTCCAAGTAACCATGACCTTGTTTAAACAATCCCCCTCAGACACGATGCTGAACTGAATCATCTTTGGAAAAAAAGAATTATCCATGGATGACATCAGTACAGCTTTTCCTATAAATAGCCAAGTGTTACCATCAATCTGGGCTACATTTTAAGCATCTCAAATAGTCACAGTACATATGCTCAGAAGTTTTGTAGCTGAACACATTTAATAGCAAGACTATTTTCATCTACATGTTTCAAATACATTAGAAAATAAACTAAAGAATAAATACATATCGCACATCTAAGCCTACCAAATTTTAAGCTGCCAAACCCTATCCCAAGATCACCTTTGATTACTCATCTATTACTCTTAAGTTTTCAAGTCTGTTTTTCCAGGTAAACATCCTATTCATTTCTTGCTTTCTTTTTTTTTAAACAGTTTAAAAAGTATAGAAACTAAGTAAAGAATTAAATATAATATAGTATGAACTATCAAACCATTTGTGTTACCACACAAGTGCAGCACTTTGCTGATGACCAGAATTATACCATTTACAATAAACAAGTAGTTCGGCCTTAGGAGTAGGAAAACCGGTTCCTATTACGTATTCACGAGACTGCAAACATTAAGCAACAACTCAATGTGATAGAGAAAAACAACTTGGTGAAGGAGATTCTCAGGTCTCCACGTTCATATGACATTACAGCCCCATTCTTTGGATGC
This sequence comes from Nothocercus julius, assembly GCA_013398735.1. Lineage (NCBI taxonomy): Eukaryota > Metazoa > Chordata > Aves > Tinamiformes > Tinamidae > Nothocercus > Nothocercus julius. The sequence goes on from VZSV01000118.1 coordinate 1,270,500, forward strand.
ATTTGGTCCAGTAGGCTTTGAATTATCTAACACTGCCACTGCATTTCAAAATAAGGATGAAGGGCTCTCAGTCTAATTAATAGGCTAGTGGCTAAGAACTCTCCTAGAAATACAAGTTGCAGCAATGGCAGAAATCGATCCCGGCCTCCCAACTCCAAGGCAAACATGAAACAGTAGAAAGTTATTAACGGAGAGGGAAGGCCAACGGCTTTTCTTACAGCTTCAGATATCATTAGCAACCTCATTTTAGGAAAGGCTCACCCTTATGTGGTTGATGTATACTCAGAGTTTTCTGAAACTGACTGCACACTGCAACCCTGAGCAAAGTTTAAAATAGATACACCACATTCCTGGATCCCAAGTCAGTATCAACAAGGTATCAGTGCTGGGCGTCTCAGTTCCACACACGCACAGAAGCTTCTAAGACGCTCAGGCATGAGCTGAGCTGGTTTCTTTAGAGGACGGACATGAGTCACAGAAGACAGAGAATCCAGTGGCTTCTTCCTACTCTTTCCCTTGCACTCACTCTGATGTTTGTCACACCTTTTGGTGAGCTAACCAACGTACTCACCTAAAAAAAGCTGTCACCACATCACTGGGTGTTCCAGTGCAATGGGAGCAGAGCTACAAAGCAAGACAATTGGTGCTAGAGATACAATATGTAAACTACACGTACTCCAGGAAGTCTTAATGCAGAGTTTGCTCTAGACCTATCCACAATCTAAATGCCCTTAGTCTGAACACATGAGACAAAGAAGCACCTCACTCAAGTTTTCATCCAGGAGGAATCCACTTCATAGACCCCACAAGATAAAGTGCAGAACAGTAATGGAAGACCATCAGAATACTTGTGTCATCATTGCATACTTGATCCAAACTAAAACATGGATGTAGTTCATTAAGTGACCTTTCAATTATTGGACAAGTTGAATCATTTCAGTGATATGTCCAATGTGTTTTTTAAGTAATGGAAATGCAAGGAGAAGGAGAATGATTTGGGGTAGGAACTCCTTTCTTTCATTATAGCAGCAATACATATTGAAATAATACCCCAGCTCAGGAAAAAACTAAGGTTAAGTAGCAAACAATGTTGCTGTTGTTGCTTGGAGATTGGTATTCTGGAGATCATAAGTCAAAGCTCCTCCACAGTCAATTCTGAAGCAGTTCAAGTCTTAAGACTAAGTCATAGAACCGGAACACCTAAAATTTACATGTCTATAAAATATACAGTAAAGCATGAATGCAAAAGTTGCACTTGAGTCCTTGGTTACACCTCTAACAGAAACTGACTGTGTCATAAGAACATTACTTAGTGCAACTTAACTCTTGCACAATGACCATCCTAAAGATACAAGAATACTAAAAGAATACTCACAAACACATGTACTGCAGAGATTACTGCTGTAACTTCAGGATGGTAGGTGAGAAGTGAATCTTAATCTCTCTCCCCCTTCCTTGTATTTGAGATTTTACAGCTTCATGATGCAAGTTGGTTAGATCAATCACTGTATATAGCTGCAAACTACCCCTGGAAAAAAGAAAAGAGCAGGAGAAAAAAAGATCCGTTTTTCTGCTACAACAGAAAATTAAATACTGGATCTGACAGGACAGCAGGACACTTTTTAGCATTAACAGTAAGAAGGAAATGTATAGAACAGGACTGTCCGTGGCAATATAGTGTTTGATCAATATAGACGAACTGTGAAACTATAACACAAACTCCTCTCTCCACCCCACTGAAAAAGAAAACAATACTGAAGACCTCTTTTACTAATATTTTGAGTGGAGAGCTAGTGATATAAGTGTACCATATGTCTTACTTAGAGAAACAATAAATTTTCAAAGTGAAAAAGAAATAAAATACAGGAAAGATGCTAACCACTTTCACCACCACCACACCCAAAAGTTTGGCAAAATCGTGTTATTCTAAAGGTAATTCTAAAGCTATTTAGATGCAAAAAATTGGAGTCATTGCAGCTGCAACATAAAACTGACATTTAAAAGAACCAATAGAGAAACACTAAGCTGCCTTTCACTCCCTGTATGTGAGCCTACCCCAATGACAAGCCTCTAAAAACTGCCTTTCAATATTTGTTTGTTACTATGGAATTGCCTCCACAGAACTGTGTGCCAAACACAGAGAGGAGGCTCCAGCTCCATGGAAATCAGCTGAGCAGGACTTAGACAGCAAGTGCTTTTTCTAAATGCTAAAGGGGTTATTTTCCTGTCAAACACCTTACACTTAGGGTTGGAAATCTGTCTTACGCTACCAATGCTCCACCTGCTGGTACACAGACAGTACAGATGACTCAGGAAAGCATTCATACCTTAGAGAGATTAAATACACACACACACACATACACACACACACACACACACACACACCCCTCCTTCCATTAAGGGGAAGCCTCCACAGTTCAGGCTAGATGATGTTCACAGAAAAAGGTTTGAAGAGCAAGAATGCTGGAGTAAATAAGACTTATTTCACCTGTTGAAAAATCTGAAAGGTGAATTCGGCTTTCTGCAAGGGATCTGTTAATCATCTGTTTCAAGAACTTTTAAACGCCAAAGAAACCAGTATCACTAACTGAAGCAAATCTTTTCAAGGTGTTCAGAGATTGACTCAGCTTGTGAATCAGCTGCTTCCCCCTAGCTTTTCTAGAGCATGTTTATGTGCGAGCACAGGACAAGTTAATGAGGGCACTTCTTACAGATACTTGCTATTTTTATTCTTCATCTCAGTGTTTAACTGCAACTTCCCAGCTGCTTTTGCAAGAGGATGGCACTTCAAACAGAAGCCAGTGGAAATCATATTAGCTAAGCAGAAACATAATAATAATAGTTTAAAAAAGGACACCTAAGAAGTCATCCATTTTTCAAGATCACTCCAGATGGAGTTTGCGATCTGTCAATATGAAAAATAAAAAAAAAAAAAAGTAATTGATATCAAAAAAATGAGCATTAGGCATATCAGTTTTGAGCACAGAGGGTGACTTCAGGAAGTTTTGCAAATAAAGACTTCCAGTCAATGTAAAGAAATAAAGTTAGGCACACAGACAAGTAGCCTGTCTTTCCACAAACTCACCAGAAATTAATTCTGTTAGGCTCCACTTAAATGTAAGGAAAAGGTCACAAAAAGAAAAGAAAGTGAAAAGAAAAAAAAAAAAAAAATGGAAAGTGAAATTAAACTACTGCTGCCTCATCACTGTTATTGTAAAGAGAGGTTTTACTTATCTTAAAGTCAGCATATTAACACCCGCTGAATAAACTGGGACTATCTTATTAATGAATTCATGATCACAGCAATATATCAAGAGTGAGTGATGAGCTGGCACTATTTGCCATGAAACAAGCTTACCACTTAAAAAAAAAACAAAAAAAAACTAACATTTAGTCTTTTAAATTCCAATTTAATAATTTGAGTACTCTTTAAAAGCAGAGCAAATTATATCCTCCACTTAAAACAACAGCTTAAAAGACAGAAAATGTTACAGTACTAGCAAAAACCTGTACAATGCAGTGCTTCGGTCTCTAATGATCTGAAACTCCTGTCTCAGCAAACAGCAAGATAGTTGAATTCCTTCACACAGAAGCAAATAGGTAAAGGCTGAAGCAGACAACCACAGAGTTCAAATTAAAAGGATCTTATAAACTTAAAGAAAAGGTGAATATGACTTTTATTTCAAATTAGTTGACTTACATTATTCTTTTTGCATAAAAAAAGCTGTACACACCCCCACCCTTGTTATGGATTAATGATTAACAGTCTTCAAAACCTGCAGCAAAGACCTAGTTTTATATGGAGGTCTAGTACATTAAGCGAAATATAAAAGCCAACTGTGTAAACAAATGTCTAATTTTTAATACAGAGATAAGCAAGAATTAAAGTCAGATATCATTAAGTACAATGAAAAGAAACTTCGCACTGAAATTAGTCGTGTGTAAAACCTATCAACAAATAGGGCCAGAAGTTCTTCCTGATATAATATGCAACTTCATGTTAACACACAAAATTCCAACCTCATTCAGTTAGAAACAAGGAATGTTTAAGTACCTGTTTTCATCTTTCTTTCCTGAAATTTACTGCTGCTAGTTAATATTTGGCATAAACTGCCTTTTAACTGAACAACCAGCTTTGCAGTTCCCAAGCCAAGAAGTATGGTTATCAAGACAAGTCAATCAGTCACCACATCCAAAATGAGGGGAAAAAAAAAAAAAAAAAGGTCACTGTAAAATTTTGCTTAAGCTTTTAAGCTTTCGAACTCAATGCATCGGTACAGGTTGGAATTATATGAGAAATACAGGATCAGATAACTATGCACATAGCTCATATCCTCAGATGCTATTGTATTTGTCCTGTAACCAGTCCCATTAAAAAAAAAAAAAAAGTACTGAATTTGGTAAGCCATTTTAGACATTACAGACATAAGTTTAAGAAGAAAACAAAATAGTGAGGGAAATGATGAAAAAGACAGATGCATATTTTAAGTAAATAAATAATCACAAGTTTCCAAGTAAAACATATCTCTTTTCCTCACTGCTGATTTACGTTTTGAACATGGCTAGCTCTGCAGAATGCTCGAAGTCCTCTTAATATATTCAAAATGGGTGAGCAAAAGAATCAAGTAGCTTCCCTGATACCAGAACATTCCCAGTGTTCCAGTGACCTGAATCCACCTCAAAGTACCTGATTCTGCCAGCGAACAGCTTAGTTTTCCCACAGTGGAGGCCTATGCTAAAGAGTCCTTGACCTAGAGAAGGCTCACAGAGTTAGGTTTGCAGAACATCATGAAGAACATTCCTGAAATCATCTGTACTTGTCTCATCTGGTTAACATTTGAACCTGTCTGAATAGTTAGTATTAAAAAGAGCTAATTTTAAGCTTTCTTGTCTTAACCTAATTTAACTGAAAAACATCCTTTCATCCTTTCAGAAACAAATGCAACACTGAGGTAAGAAGCTTTACTGCCTCAATTGCCTGAAAAATAACTTAAAAATAAGTAGAATCTCAACATAAATAGACAAAGAGCAATGATGAGAAAGAATGTGTAAATGCAGTCACTGCACAGTTGGATATTTTAGTAACAAGGCTTACCACCAGTACAGACACTATATCATACACAGTCTCTATAGAGAGCTAAAAATATGTTGGGAAAACAAGAGGTTAACGAAACACATTATATGAATCATGATTATATAGTAAAAATATTGATGCATCTCAAATATGGAGCAGTCAGTCAGCAGACTGTATAGAAGTAATTTAAAACAAAACAAAACAAAAAAACCCACATACTTCCACAACTCTGCCAGCAGCTCTGAGCAATCTGTACCCTGGGATATAGGGTAGAGGCTTGAGGCTCACACGCTCAAGGAGCATTTTCTGCCAAGCTGCAAAAGGTCAGCAGGGCATCTTCTGTTGCCAAGCATCAGCTTCAGGAAAGAATAGTTTCCAGAAGGTACAAACCTGAGCTTTTTCTGTAATGTTATCAATGGTACATGACATTCCTCACAGCTTTCCCCAAACTGGGGACTCTCACCATGATTTCTGCATAGAAAAACACTCAGCTAGTGCATTAAACAATCTGAACAATGAGCTGAGTAGTCAGGGGGGGAAAAAAAAAAAAAAAGCACACTCAGAGAAAGCTCAGTCTTCAGGAACACTTTAAAAATCAGAACAATAACGATCCTGCATTTGATTGAACTTTGCTGTATCTGCAGAGAGAACAATGTAGCGAATGGGCAAAGAAACTCCACAGAGGGTCATCTGGCATTTTGATTTATTATACTAACGTTAAGCCTCCAGTGTTCAATTCTCCGCATCATTCTTAGCCAGTAAAAGATCCATTTCAGGCTTATTTTACTTCTATATTCTGTATCTAAAAAAATGCCAAAATAAGGTCTTACAGCTTGCACTAAAACTGCTTTGGTTTCTAACACTATGTCAATTCAGTGTGAAATATAAGATTTAAACACCCTTTTAGCATTTTAGCTTCCTCATTCCCACAGGATTTAATATGTCCCAAGACGTGAAACAATCTTATCTAGGGCATTTCTTGTGAATATTTTAATCTTTTTTTCCTTTATCTTTTGAACCTTCACTTCTGCAGAAATATAGACCTTGTTCCCTTGACCTTCTCATACAGTTAAAAATCTTTACTGGTATCATTCAGAGGCATCTTGAGAAATAAAAAAAAAGCATGCTCATACTAACGTTTAGTTTCAAGCACAGAAAGATTATCCACGTCAAATAAATTTTTAAGCTGCCAGGTGGGTTGTGCTTCACGTCTATAAGTGCATGCTCAGACAAAGCTACACCACTTTATTGGTTGTAGGGTATTCTCCAATTTAGTGCTGCTGTAAGCTACAGAACTCACCTAAAAAAAAAAAATTCAAAAAAGTAATCTCAGTCTTTCCTTTTGCTATTGTATTTACAAAAATCATCCATTGTGTTGATCAGTGGAATCCCAATACAATCTTCTCCATCTGTAGGCCTTTACTATTACTTAGTGGAAATTGCAGCTTTTTTGGAAGCAGGAACTGAAGAAAGAAGAGGAGGTTTTCTGGTGTAACACCTAGCAAAATGCTAAAGATCAAGAAACCAATTATTCATCAATAAAGTAGATCTTTGTTCTTCTTTACTTTTACCATTCCAACAGTTCATGAAAGACATGACAGACTGGAAAAGATTCCAGAAGTAGGCAGTGTATAGTTAGGCTTGACAGTTACCCAAAGGTTTTTAAAATGGCTAAATAAACCATAAATAATATATGGAAGATATCACAAATGTGTGTCTTACTACATCTACACAGCTTTAAAAACATGTTTTGTCACACAACACAGCTGTACCGTCCAGGCAGCACTAAGAGCCAGAGGTAAATATGAATGTTTTTCAGTCCAGCTAGAACTCTAGGTCAAAGTTTTTGCAGCTCTCCTGAGGTTTACCACCATTCCTGAAACTCCATACAATGACAGGTATGTTTCCACCCACAAGAAGTTTTTTTTTTTTTTATCTCTCTGTAGAACAGAGAACATTTTTTTTAAAAATCCCTATTGCATTGTCTAAAACAAAATGCAAGCAGTGTGCAAGCAGCGTACTCGGATAGTCTTGTCAGCTTGTTCTCAATCTGATTATTCACCTGTTTTGTACTGACTGCCATCTGCCCACTCCTCCTCCTTTCTGTCTCTGACATAGACTTTGTGCCATCTCATAAGCAGTTTTTTTGCACCTTACTGCACACTGATATACACAGAGAATAAACTTAATGGCAAGGTTGCTCCCTGGGGCTCCTTTGTCCTGCCATTTCAAATTGACTCCACTTGGAAAGAACACTTCGCTACATAATTATATATGCAGACAGAACCATTTTTAAAACTTTATATGAAAATATGTATACATACATAACAGATTCAAGAACAAGTCTACCACCACTCATATTTAGTTTCCACTATACTTCTATACTTACTAGTGATTAATGCTTTTATACCAGAGTAAGAATACAAGTACTATTTTAGTAAAACAATTTACTGATTAATAGAACTTCGACAGTTGTCTCCATTAACACCGCAAAAGTCGCGGCCAAAACTTATCACGTGCTGAAAAGGACACTGCAATTAATTATGTATTTCCAATCTGGCCTCTATTAGAATCAGAAATGTTCATTTCCCAAGTTGTACATGACAGTTGCTTAAAATCCCATCTGGCTTTTTTGAGTTGCACCAGGAACTTCCGCACTAGGAGTACATGAATATATTAACTGCACTAATATTTTTGCTCCCCTCCAAAACAGGAACATTAAGTTTTTTGTTGAAGAATAAGTGGGAACAGAATTGTAAATGTCTGTAAGCATTTAGCACTTCAGGAAGTTTTACTAA
>VZSV01000118.1:1299986-1311117 GCA_013398735.1 Nothocercus julius
AAATAAAAATAAAAATAAAAATAAAAATAAAAATAAAAATAAAAATAAAAATAAATAAAATAAAATAAAATAAAATAAAATAAAATAAAATAAAATAAAATAAAATAAAATAAACAAGGATCTGGGCTAGGTCTCAAAAAAATTAACAGTCAGCATTTTTTTCCTAAGTAAAAAAGGCTTCTGTAATCTATAACTTTCATTATATCATGGCAGCCATCAGAAATCATGATATTCTTCAAGAAAGTTTAGCAAAAGATAAAATTAGGCAGGGGACACACCGAAAGACATACATATGATACTACTTTGCAAAATAAGTCCTTCAGATAAGCCCTTGTCTTCCCAAGACAAAGGTCAACATATGACAATGCTTTAGTGACAGCTCTGCATGGACACATTGAATATCAAAGAGCCTGAAAATAGTATACAATGTCAGAACAAAGCTCAGGAAATAACACAAATGATAAGCAAAGATATTCTACATATTTCCTCTATGAAATATGTGAGAAGGAAGGATATTGTAAGAATTCAAAACATACACATAAAAAATTTTGATGCTTTAACCATCACGAATTATTAATTTATTAATTTCTGAACTGGAATGTGAAAGGTTAGAATTCACTACTGGGATTTTGGATCAAAAGATCATTGCCTGTTTAATTTTCTAGTAAATGATTGCCAGTTTTGTTCCAGTTTACCAGCTCTTCTGAAAAAGTATTCAAAATATATCAGTGCAAAGCCTGATCAGATGCAGCGGAGTTGCATATAGTACTGTAATGAGTAGTACTCACTGCCCACAGGCACTATAAGCAAATGACAACATACACAGTAGTTTGGGGTGTTGAGGAAACAGATTCAGCTCCTAGCAGGGGAGTGATATGTTTGTTGGTGTTTGGTTTGGAGGGTTGTCTGTGTCTGGGAACTTAAATGGTAGACGTTGCGCTTGAGGAGATTCCTGGGGGAGGTTTTCTCTGCCCAGAATGAGGACAGGGGAGGTGATGGTGCAGGAGCAGACCTTTGGGGGAACTGCACACACATTTGATCTAGCTGAAGAGACAAGACCGAGGAATGGAACGGAAGAACAGATTTGGTGCCTGAGAGGTTGAAGAAGGAAACTGCGGAGCAAGGAAGCGCAATTTGTCCTACTGGAAGAGGGGAGGAGACAATTTCAATCCTAACCAGACACGAAGACTTGGAGAAAAAGAATATGGTTCTTCCTATTTCCTTTGCTCAGTGCTGAGACAGATCGGTTTGTTTCCAGAAGGATCCATGATCAAGTTTCCCGTTTCCGAAATGAGTGCCCTACATGCTGGGCCGCAGTGTAGCAGGGTGTCCTGGGAAGAAGTTGCTCTGTAACCCTCTGCTGATGCTGTGTCACGGTGCAGAAAGAACTCAGGAAGAGTTAGACTAGCGTATGTGCTTTCCCCTGTGTTACTCCACCAGGGACGCAGGCCAGCAGCGTATCAGCATCCACTTCGCAGGTGGTTTGAAATAAAACATGCAGTATATGTCTTCCGAGGGCAGCTACTGGAACGGCTCTTGAGGAAAACCAAGCAGAAAAGATCCTGCTTTTTGAAGTGTGTCCTCCTCAGCCATGCTGAGCCTGAGGAAACTCTTTTGTATGTTCAGAGGTGTCCTTGGGGACTGAGAAGTCAAGAAGCAAGACCCAGCAAATTCAGGCTTCTTCAAAATTTGGTTGTTACTGAGCAGGACTATTCAGAACTAAACACTGGATTTAGGCAAAGCCAAGTTCAGGCTCAAGACAGGTGAAAGGCTATGCATGGCATGGCTTCTTGCTGGGGTCTGGAGCTGCTGCTACCAAGGATCTGTGTGCAGCAAAAGCTCCTTCTCTTAATCTTTGCCACTGATTTTTGGTCGCTCTGTTCAATGCTAAATATTGTCTCCCTCTCAAAGCAAGTCACTGTGTCCAGACTACTGGGTGGAAACCATCTGGGGATGGCCAGTGTTATCATCCAAACTGTGGCTGAAGATTTCCTGGGGAAGGCCTAGCCGGTGCATTTGCTTACTCAAAATGAAGGAAAATGCAGAAGCCTGACAGCTGTTTTCTCCGTCCCCCACAGATGCAGTTTCCTTCAGTGATAAACCATCTCACATGGAGAAGTTGTTCTGCTTTTGGCCAGTAATCATTACAAACAGCGTGCCTTCAATAAACCCAAACATTAGCAACAAAATCTCACTCCTGAGATCTGCTCACTCTTTTTTTGTTGTTGTTTTTTGAGAGCAATACTTTCAGTGCTTGAAATGACATTCTGGTGGTGGCTATTTGTGGGGAAAAAAAAAAAAAGAAACTCATTTAAATAATCACTGTATTTCTCAACAATTCTGGAGTGATTGCTGTATCTTGCACTAATGCATGTTCAAATAAGGGATCATTTGACTAATTGAATAACTGGTTGTAGAAATCTGTCACAGTATTGGTAGCTAGGACTGACTGCATTCTGCTTATCTTTAAATACATTTCAGTGCTTCCCTTGTGTGATGTTGAGTGGAGGGTGTCATACAAAATGCAAATGCTTAAGCACAGTTAATTATTTCTTTTCCATTTTCTACCTGCTAAAAAAAATCTGATTAACATGATGCAGAAGCATAAGAAACTTTTCTAAAGGGCACTTCAAAAGAAGCCTAGATGTGAAAGGCTGAGGATGAATGTTGTATGAACATCAGAACACATCTATTTTTAGATATGGTGTATTTGATACTTTTTAGACTGTTAGCCTATGCAAACATATAGTATTTCCATCACTAGCTGTTGCTTCAAAGGAAAGGAATGACCTGTAAAAAGTTTATCAAAGCTACATTTTCAGGATCCGGGGGAGAATATTTCCCCTTTATTCCTGCTGATGGCCTTATGATAGTCAAATGCTAATCTCTTAAGACCATTTTCTGGCCCTCCGACTCACACTCTGTAAACCTGAATTCCATGAATGAGCCCTCTGAAAGGGCTGTGGATGCTGAGCATGTGTCCACGTGCAGATCAGCAGTCACTCCCAGCCAGCAGACCTGAGAGGGGTGACCTTCAGTCAGAGACGGAGCTCCAACTGGTTTTACTCTGGTAGTACAAGTCTCTGCACAGCTCAGCTGGAAGGAAGCAACTCATTCCAGACTCTTTAAGAAGTACAATTCCCTCTGCCTTATTTTCTTGACTTAAAAAAAAGAACATAATGATTAATAGACATTCTTAAAACGTAAGGCAGAACTTCTGGCGGTTGTACTCAGGTCAATAAAGTGCATGAGTAATGTCCAGTCGACCTCGGAGGTGCTCTGTGTGGATCATGTCACCCCACTGTCACAGGTTTTATTATTTCTGACTTTATTCATTTCTGAGGTTGCTGGGTCACTGTCTGTCTGGAGTTTTCTCATGCATAATGGCTAACTCAGAGCATCTTTGCACTATGCTGCTATTTAGAGATGTTATTACTCCTTCAGAGTTACAGTGTCATATGGCCCTTAGGTTACATTTGATGAAACCACTGCTGCTTGCAGCCATCAGCGCCTAGAACTCCAAGATTTTCCTTTGACAATGTCTGTCTCTTTATATTATATACTCATAAATCTCCAGGGACTTTGTTAGTAATGCAGTATACCTTTGTTTTTTTGTTAAATGACTTTTATTTTTCTCAGGAGCCATGCAGGAATTTAACTGCATTACATGGAGTTCGGAGTTTGACTCTTTTTTTGCTGTTTGTTTGTTTTGCTTTGTTTTTCTATTAATTATTATTTTAACTCATTTTTTATTACTCATGGGACCAGCAGTGATGGAGACTATAGGTGATGTGTTTAAATCACACAAAGTGCTAAAATTCAGATTCAGTGAGTAATGGAGTACAGAACTTACTGTCTATATTGTATTGGCTCTAGCCGGTTTAACAAACCAACTCAATGTACATGATCATCTTCTTGTTTGTATAATCTGTCAATAAAAGTAACTTTGGGAACGATCTTTCATGAACTTGTCTTTATTCACTATCTTTCTTTATCCTTTCAAAATTAATCAAAAACAATTTCGGAAACTCTGCTCTGTTTCTTTTACAGATAACCTAATTTAAAACCACAAACCTAATTTGAAACCACAGGGTCCCTTTTGAAATTGAGAATGGGGCTAGGAACTTGTTGTCATGCTATAGCCTTAACTGCATACACAGGATCTTTAGCATTTATTCTGGTAATTAAAGTCTATATCTCATGTGTTTTGGACTCTCTTTGCTGCAGGTTTTGCCACAATCTGTACCCCCAGCCTGCAATTCCTGTGCAGGAGACACTGGTCCCACGAGAAAGAACAGTGCTTCCTAAATTAATGTATTTCTCTTTTCTTAGGGGTTTTCTTAGCAGACTTCAGTCCCTTTCTACTGCATTTCCTGGTGACTTGGCTAGGTATTTCTTTTCTCCATCTGCCATGTACGGGCTCTGCTTCCAGGTGTTCAATAGCTCTGAATAGATCATCCTCCATGAGCTTGCCAGGGCAGTTGCTTTTTGAAGCTGTGTAAGCTTCATTTCAGCACTGCATTGAGTGTTGAGATGACTAAGTGCCAGCTGCTGCATGGCGCCTGGACCATACTCAGAGAGCCCTTCCGAGCACCCTGTCCCAGCATACCCCGAAATGTGTCCTGTCTCGGTGAAGGGATGGGACTCGGGCACATAACATCCTCTACTCTGCTGCTTCTCCTGTGTTCAAGAGGAAGCAGAGACATGTGGGCCAAAAGGGTCCCCACCACACACCCAGCATCAGTTGCTGGAGCTTTTGAAAACTCCTGGCGTACAGGCTGATCCCTATGAGAGATAACTTACTGTCAGACAGGTGAGAGGTGATGGAGGAGTTACACAGACTCCCATCCAAAGTCTGAACAGCTCCAGACACCTTCCCTTAAATAAGCATCCCATAACAATCAGGAATAATTCGGTTGGTGTGCATGTGTATTTGTGAGGGGTTACTCTCAGATACCAAATATCTCCTGAAATAAGTATGTAGATACAAAACAATATAGACGGATTTCTGAAAACTACTAGGATATGTGCAAATTATGCAATGAATAAAAGGAGACCCGAGCTAGCACATAAAGGAATAACCAGATCCAAAATAATAAAATTTGAAATAACTCTGTATAAAATGACACGAGAATGACAGTTGAGCTTTATAGTCAGCATAACTTGAAGCAGTTGTTTAGAGTGATTTTGGATAAAGAAAAGGGATTTGAATGAAGATCACTTAGTCCTACCCAACCCTGCAGTAATTTTCCTCCTATCATTTTCTAGATTTTTCAATAAAATATAAGATTAAATTGTCTGCATCACTAGACCTCTTAGCAGTGGTTTATTCTTTGACAAGCCACTGGGCTGTGCTATTACTCTACATTTTAGGCTTTCATTTCTCATACACCAGCTTCCAACACATTATTCAGAAGAATGACTGTTGCTAGTGGCAGACCTAAATTGTACAGAATCATAAGAAGCTGGTCAATAATTAATGTCACAATAGCAAATAATGAGTTTGAATTTTAGCTCAGCTGTAATTTCTGTTTTCTTAGTGTACCTGTAAAAACATATGGTAAACCAATTTCTACTGGATCAAAACAGTTTTCAGGCTCATTACAAGTACCTAGTGATGCAGATTGCTTATAATTGAATGCTGCAGTCCATCAGCTTTCTCGCAACCAGCTGCTCTGTTCTTCATAGGTAGATAGAATATTCAATACAAATTGAAAACCAAACAAACAAAATAACAGCAACAACAACAACAAAGGGAGGGAGAGCTTCATTGTGTGCTTTTTTCAATTCTTTCACTAAGTTGTCTCTTGCAAATGATCTCAATCAACAAGCATCTGGGTTCCTCTTTTTATTGAATGTGCCGTTTTTTTTAAGGATGTTACTCCGGACAAGTATGTAGCAGCCAGTATACAAAAATATTAATCAAGCAAGTGAAAATAATTCACTTCTCTCCAACAGGCCACTTATTCCTTTGATGTTCAAGGTTGCACTGTGTAATGTCTTCTTCCTTTTTTTCCCTGATGATCAAGCTACAGGGCAAAGTGATAAAGATTCCTTGCTATGTTCATCTGCTTTAACTTTTGTCAGACTCTCAGTACCAGATTTCGTTCCACAAGGAAATATGGGCAATTCTATGCATCAATAAGTATTATTTGCTTGCCAATAAACCCTCTCCTTCTCCCCCTTCTCAGCTTATACACAATTTAAAAATGCTTATAATGACTTCTTAATATGCACATGTAATGCACCAATTCTGCTTGACTGTGGCAGCATTAAATCATGGAATAAACTTCATGTCCTTCAAACACTGCTTGGGGGAACATAATGCCTTTGGTATTATTTTTCAGTGCAATTTATTTTGTGGCAAGACTAATCCCATCACTCTGTAAAATACAAAACCAGAGAGTAATGGCCAAGATCTTACAAAAGAGGTAGTTTGCTTGGATGATTTGTATTGTGATTAGTTTATTTACTTTGGGGTTTTTAAATCAAGAAATTCAACAGTTTAGGCATTACCTTAAATGAGGTCCTGCATAGAGTAGGCTCAAAAAGTGACTTGAAACAGTATATGGTGCGACCTCAGTGCAGACCTTGCTGGATATGAGTTCACAGCAATTTACAATCTCTTAAGACATCGAGGGCTCCTTGGCCAAGGAACATACTATCCTATGTGATACCTATTCTTTGCTGAGAGATAACTGAGGAATGGTCATGAAAACTTGGGTTCTTTTCAAACTTGGGTTATTCTCTGACCAAGATGCAGAGGCTAACAGACACTTTAGTTTCCAAGACTGACTATTATCTCTTAAGAACATTACAGTTACTGTAATATCCTGCAAATTGCATTAATTTTAATGCACAGCTTGATCTATAATTAGTTAACAAGTCTCTCCTGAGCCAGCTATGACAATGATTGCTAATTTTTAGAAGCATATTTATAGATTCGGTCACTAAGATAAATTGAGTTTCTCATCTTTTTGCTGCTGTCCTGGAGCGTGTAATTATTTTAAAGGTTCTAGGGACATGGCTGGAAATAATTTTGTAACTTTATTATTAATAACACAGTAACCATTAAAAAAAAATTAAAGAACAACTAATTTACTCTTTTTTTTCTACTAGCAGTATTTATTTACTGTTTATGTTATAGAGGGTTTGGACAGTGAAGTATGATAAAGAGCTTCATTTATAGTTATTTTCACATTTTTCTAGGACTGTAGTAATTGGGCTGCAAATATATCTTTTAGAGGCAAATAAACAGCTGTTTTCCCTGTACTTTTGACTGCTTCTTGAATCATATATTTCTAGGGATTTTTATGCAAGCTTGATTTTAGTATTTGGTGCCAAATGTGTCTGGGAAAACCGAGGATTTGATGTCTCTTGGAAGTACTTGTTTCAAAAAACCTTTGGAACAGCCTGGTTCAGGTCAGTTTAATGGAGCTTCCCTGCGGGACCATTTCTCCTGCTCTGAAATAGGCTGTAGTGTCCTCGGCACGCAGACATTAGCTTTCACGCTCTAACAAGATTTCCAGGGGGTTGCCTGCACTTGACGAGGATGTTGTCCCCAGGGTGGTGCCCTGGAGAACGTTCTGCCCTGAGCGAGCGATGGTGAAGCTGCTTATTCTCAGCCTCCGTCTTTCTTCCAGAAGATGAAAAAGCTTGATTGCCTGCTTTTAATCCTTTCTTGACCCTCTCCTGAAAATAAATCAGACATTTCCATGCCACAGGGCCTCCCACCCTGCCCAATTGCCATGCCTCTTCCTCGCTATCCTGGTGCTCTTGCAGATCCAGATATGGTCTGGCCTTGCAGAACAGCTGTTCCCTCTGCCTGTTCCATTCAGTGGCATCTCAGATGTCTAGGTCAAATGAACAGATTTCAGCTGATGCACTGATTCCCTCGCTGTGAGCACCCTGGACAGCGGTGAACCAGAAGTTGATGAAATGTCCTTCTCCCTCTTTGATACAGATATTACAGAGACACAGAGAGGTATTGCAGTGAGGGGCAAGAAAAGAGTTTTCAAGTACATTATTATGCAATGCAGCCGTGTGTGTGCAATTTAGCTTGTAACTTTTATTCCCAACAACTGCTTTTTGATGTCCTTGCCCAAAACTGCAAACTTTTCATCTCTGAACCTAGCCACCTCCTCATGAAACTGCAATTCTAACTCAGAAACAAGCTTGAATAACTCTCACCAACAGAGACCACATTAGCACGTTCTGCGAGGAATACACGTGTGAGTCAGATGGAGCCACAAAAGCAAGGGGCTTGCAGGAGGACCAAGTACGGGCATAGATGTTGGATGCTTAAAGAAGGACGTCACTACCAGAGATTCTCCTCTTTCAAGTGCCGTTATCATGTGGAAAGTGTAAAAGTGACATCCTGGTATGCCCCATGTATTCCTCCCCCACAATTTCTATTCCAAATTCACTCAGTCTTCAAGTTAATACCATGTTTTGTTGTTGTTGTTTTTTCCTCTAAGTGCCAGCACAGCTAGCTCAGCCTTTTACCTGAGATTCAAGCTGTGTTCTTTTTGCTTATTAAAACCTCGCCAACTGCAAAGCTTCTGGAATCAGATAGTAAATGGGAATACTTTAGGAGATACAGAAGAGCTGAAGACAACATGACTAGCACATCCCAGCTAAAGGAAGGAGAGAAAAAAAAAAGTGTTCTTTAAACTCAGCACATATGCCTCAGGAAACCTGCAGAGAATACATATTTACAGCACGTAGGTGCCATTTTTATGCATTTACTCTTCTGGTTATCCCCACATTTCATGATGGAGCAGCTAAACAGGGAGCCAAAGAGCCCTTTACTCAGGTCCCTATTTTGCCAGATTTCCAAAGGATTCATTATAGAGGAAAGAGATGAAAAAAAAAAAAAAAAAAAGCTTGTAACCAGGATTTATTTAATATTGACTTACTCTTTTATTCCCAAACTGCGGCACCTTCTGTAGCACATAAACCTGGCCAAGATGCACTTGCTTCTTCTTGTTTTATATGTTTATTTGGTGAGATAGTTTAAACAGTATCTTCATGAAAGGATTAAGATTCCTTATTACAAGGAGGAAATGAATAACAATGGCTGAAAAAAAGCTTCAAATAGTTCAGAATTTGCACTGGGTTGTGGGGACCATCCCAAGTATATGCACTTCTAGAGCTGGAAAACTCAGGCAGGATCACTCATGGGAACAGGCTCATTACAGGGAACGTCTGTGCTACCAGTCCCATCTGGACACACCAAGGGCTAGACTATACGTTGCTCCATATCTCTTGTCATCTCTTACCCTTGCAAGACTGTGAAGCAAAGAAGTTGCAAAAGACCAGGAGATTGTACTGTTTCAGCACCCTCTTTCCCATGAAGTTACAGAAATGGGTAATGAACTTCTCAGAGTTACTCAGTTTGGTTTGCTCCCACCAGGTTTGCTGCTGCCTAGAAGACACTTGTTTTCCTCGAGGACAGCATGGCTACTGATGTCAGCCTATAACTTGCCTTAGACGCTTTCTAAATAAAGAAGATATAGTACTAGAGAGCCTTCTGTGACCTTAATTTCTCCCAGCTGAAGGTTGCATAATTAATAGGACCATGGCCTGGAAAAATGATAATCTGGTGGTTATGTATTATAAGGCGCTAACATTTTGGGAGTCTCCAGCAGTAAGGTCAGAATTTACATTTAGGAAAATCTAGGCCTGATCATCCTCCTTTTGAGCGCACTGGCTGCCAGGTCTCTAGTCATGGCAGACTAATGGTGCCAGTCACTTATTAGGGTGCCAATATTTGGATCAAAGTCAAAAGAAAGCTGACATTGCTTAACTGGTTGCCACATTGTTCTTGGACTGTTCATGGTGAAAATGGTGCATCTGCTCAAGGGCCACCCATTTTCCTGAACCTGGGAGCGACGGTTCAAATGCCTCATGCGCCAACAGCTTTGCCTTTGAGACCTGGGAGCAGAGGGGATGGCTTCCTTGGGGTCCCACCAAGGACGAGGAACAGGCAGGATGTGAAGCTTCAAATCAGTTACAAAATTTCATCTTGAGCTAGATAAACCTCCCAGGGTGCTTGGTACGTATTCATCTGACTCTGACATGGCTTTTGCTAAGATACTATAGTCACTGTCATTGCCAGAGTCAGTCCTTGACTGCTGGGTGAGATCCCCTTCTCCTTGGACTTTTATGGGGATATGTGAGTTAAAGTTTGTGAGATTTTGGAGAAAAAAAAGAGGATTTAAAGAGTTCATTTATTGTTGTCAAATGCTGTAACAAGAACCAAGCCCATTTCCTAGTCACATCTGTTGCTAGCAGTAGGGTCATGAAGCTGCACCTTCAGCTTCCTCGCAACATGTCATTCCATTGGGATGGCAAAACCCTTCAGGCCTCTTCCCAAAAGTCTTCCAGTGTTGTCTGTCAGGAGTCAAAGAAACCATAGTAATTTTGGTGGATGTTTATTTATGTCCCATATTTAGCAGTGATACAGAGACAGTTTCAAACTTTCTGCATATATTCTTTTGATCCAAAACCTACCGAGGTCAACAGGAGTATTTTCACTGAGAACATTTAAAGAGCCCTGGATCAGACCCTTGCTGTATAGTGATGTACCTTATTACCATAATTCCTCCTCCTCTCTACTCCATACTTACTGTCGTTTTTGTTTTAAGAACATGCATACATTAGACCATAAGCTGTTCAGGGCAAGGGATTGTATGCTACTTATCTATATTTTGAATTGGTTAACTCTTCTAGGTTGCAATAAAAATACTGTTTAGTGAAACAGCTGGTGTCTCTTGCAAGGAAATCTTCCAGAAATGGTCATGGTTATTGGTAAGAAAAGGGGAAAGGAAGAAGCTTTTAAATTACAGCTTTATACCACATAAACTTTCAACTTTCAGGGCATAAAAAATGAAGCAATGTTCTTTATTTAGTCCTCCTTTGTAGCAGTCTTGCCTAGCCAGCATCTCCACCTTAATTTTCTGGAGGATATCCTTTGGTCTCTGCCCATTTCTCTCACCTTGGAGGCTGTTGCGTCCCATGGACAGACTCTCCCAGACAGACCAGCTCCTCAGGTGTGAGAGCTCATGGCAGCTCTCTGTGTCCATTTTTGAAAACGTGCTCCAGTCTTCACTCTGATTCCCTTTCCTGG
>VZSV01000118.1:1312005-1340857 GCA_013398735.1 Nothocercus julius
GATAGGACTAGAGGAAATGGCCACAAACTGAACCACCCAATCTTCCACAGGAATTCAAGGAAAAATTTCTTAACAGTGAGGGTGACAGAGCGCTGGAACAGGCTGCCCAGGGAGGTTGTGGAGTCTCCTTCTCTGGAGATCTTCCAAACCCGCTTGGACGCAGTCCTGTGCCACGTGCTGTAGGTGACCCTGTGTGTGCAGGGTAGTTGGACTAGATGATCTCTAGAGGTCCCTTCCAACCTTAAGGATTCTATGATTCTCGTTTTGGGTGGCATCTTTGTAACTGGATGGAGCCACTTTGTTACCTGATCTCAAAGCTTTAAGAGGAAAACTGCTTTTTCTCACTTACGGTCATAGTACCTACCCTGCCTTTTTTTATTAAGCAGAGAGCGTGAAATAAAAGAAAGTGCCAAAAGAGCATCACAGAAGACCCCATCTCTCTCTTCCGACTCATTTCCCTCCAGCTGCATGAGAACACCAGAGCAGTATCATTCCATGCTAGAAACACTTAAAAAAAAAAAAAAAAAAAATTAAAACATTCACCTTGGGATCAAGAAATGCCCCATGGAGATAAGATTTACTTTTGAGGACACTTTGGTACCTCAGCTTGGAGGCTGATGCAGCACATCTAGTGGGTGCGATATGTGCCTTTTTGTATAGGTCTTCACTTATTGCATTACTTTTCTCATATCTCAACAGAAAATATAGCTAAAGGCAATGCAGTGGTGAGACCCTGGGCTACCCTGAGACACAACTCAGTTTGTCATGAGAGGCATGTCAGCCGGTGGGTGGGTTATAGCACTGAACATATTGGGCCTGCTTCTGGGTACTGCTCCCTCCTTGTGGTTACTTCGATCGATGCTCTGTGCACCTGCTGTGCTCCAGTTTGGAAAGGCCTGAAGGCTCCCAGTGATTCTCTTCATATCAGATCTGAGAAGTCTGCATAAGGATAAGAAATGGGGAGGCTGTTTCATTCTTATTACGAGCATACAGATCAAAAATTGTTTTCTTACATGAGCAAGCACTGGTGTAGAACTGGAACAAAGTGTCCAAGGGACAACTGTTTCCTCCGATGCTGTTGCAGGGTTTCCAAAGGTAGCAGCTTCAGACTGCACACCACACTGAGTTGGATGGTGTGTTTCAGCACATAGGAGGTCAAGAAGTGTTTGTTTGCTAAGTGAGTCAGGAAAGCAGACAGTGAATGGAAAAAATAATGACAGGGCTCAGTAATGCATTTCATAGGTCAAAAGCAAAGCACACAGGAACAAGAAGCAAATACAAGAAGATGGACAAGGCTGGAGACCGCAGTATCCTTCTGCTGTGGACTGCCGCAGAATTAGCCTTCTGGGGATTGCTGTAAGTGCTGTGAGTAAACAGAAGTACTGACTGTGCTCACTGAGCTATTTGTGGGTGTTATACCACACAAGGAGTATTACTGGCACCAAACAGGCCGAGCAGCAGAGCCCATGTCCTCCTGTTGCTTAAGGCTTCAAAATACGGAGAAAGACTCAAATAAAGGAGCAAGTAGAATAAGATGGCAATGGCAAGATGCTGATACCACTCCTAGCTGCCAAGTCCATCATGTATGTCTTAGATGTCCATCCCATCAGATAGGACATGATATCAGTGCCAGACATTGACACTAGGGTCTTCTTGCCCCCGTATAGCTGCTTTAAAGAGCTAATCCCCACCCATGAGCTGCCATTCTCAAACCAAGCTACTGGAACCCAGTGTGCCTTGCTAGGTACTGCCTTTGCAAAACAGTAAATTATACTAATATTGAGCACGCAGTTATAATAATGTACAAGACCTCAGAAGATTCTTCCTTTTCCATCCCTCCTATTTCAGGAGCTTTATGAAGACAAAGAAATTCAGTTTGAATGCTTCTGCTTCATAGGATAAAAAAGCCTGACTTCCCTCCCCAGTACCGTTTTCAGGATAATGACAAGATCTATTATGCTGAAAATGCTTGACTGAGTGCTGTTTTTAAACCCAAATCTGGACTATGCATGGCATTGCCTGCAAAATAGGACCAGTGAGATAGAAAGTGACAGAGCAGACCACCTGCTGGTTTAGCTAGTAAGGCTACATTGCAGTCGAGGCTCTGGCCCTCTGATGAACAAAATTACTTGAAAATCAGAAGTATTTATTTATTTATTTATTTTTGTATCAAGCTGTGTCAAGCACCCCACATAGAAGGACATCTGTCTTTCTGTGAAGGAAATGAGAAGATTAATCTGTTATTCAAATATTCACGACTCCTGGTGAAGGGAGAGGAAATCATTTGAAGACCGTTTAAAATGGGCAAGTGGCTGAGGTTTCTCCAGAACAAGGTACAATTGCAAATCTGTGGCACAAAGGATTTCTGGCAAGAGATGAGTCATCTGCTCTCCTGCCTGTCACACATCTGAAACTAGGATTGCTGACAGGTAACACTCCTGTCCCATGACGGCTCATTTTCCATTGATTTCAGCAGCTGGTGTTACAAATATGGGGTCAGATTGCCCGGAGAAGATTCCAGTGCATCCTTATAGTGGCTGTGACAAGTTATTTTGATATGATAAGAGATTACAGGACCTCACTGCCCTCCTGAGGAAAAACAGACAACTTTGCAGAGCGAAGAGGGCTGTGCTGATCAACACTAATGCAACAAGGAAGGTTTAAGAACGCCTTGGAGAGGGATTTTCCATTTGGTTTAAGCTAGGAAGATAAACTAATTATGTGAATGAATGTTTCCAGCTGTGGCGATACCAACCATTCGAATGCGTTTAGCCAATGAGCTATTAAGAACAGTACACCTCCAGCATCATAGGAGACAATAACTTCTCTTGGGTGACAGCTAATCGTTGTTAGTGCAGCTCTGCCCATTCAGTCCCTTTAAGTGGAGTTACACCCACTCATAATCAAGCCATTCGTCCTCAGTCATGCATGCAGCCATCTGCAAAGATACACGTGCCCACTAATTGCCACTTCTGCTCGCTCTCAGGCTGCTGCTTGGAGTAACCTTCAATGGCAGAGTGGATCTCTGTGGCCTGGGAAGCCTGCCCCCTCCTCCCTCTCATTTATCGTGGAAGCTCCTTGCTCTAACTTGTGCAAAGTCACAGTTATTCATGTGAACAGAGAGCAACCATGTCTTTGCAAATACTGCTGTAATGTTCATAACATTTGCTGTCATATGCAGCGTTTTTGCATAAGGTCAACCTGTGAGCTTTAAAATGGTGATACAAGAAGGATTTATGGGTTTTCATAGGCATTGAAACATTCTAAGAGCGCGTTTTATATCTGGAGATAGGCAGCTTTCCAAGAATCATCTTAAATTCAGGTATAATATTCTGGGATGGTCTGGCCTTCTCTGCCTCAGGGCTGGCTCCACCTGGATGCTGCCACTTTCCTAGGTTACCAGATGGCTCCTAGCTCGTTCCAGTGCCTGCACCAGCTCTTCAAGAGTGAAGATGCTGCCAGGGTGAAAAAGAGCAGGGTTGCTATGACAGTATTTTACCAACACTGTTTGGCTCAGGAGGCAGAAGGGATGGAGAATTATATGGGCAGCTCTCTTCTTTCCCTTTGACAGCCCATGCGTCTTTTATTTTGGGCCAGAATTAAGTTTCTTGTGAAGGAGCATCCATCCTTTGATCATAGAATCATAGAATCATTATGTCTAGAAAAGACCTTCAAGATCATCAAGTACAACCATCAACCCATCACCACCATGCCTGGTGAGTAGCTGCAGGGTCTGCAAGTTTTTTAATCTGTATCTCTTTAGGTCTTAAAATTGTAACCTGTCATTCCCAAAGCTTGTTGATGACAAGGCAGCAGATGTGCTAGTAAAACCCTTATTTCTTTTTTTCCCTCAAGTTACTCTTAGGTGTTTCTCTTCAAACCCACAGTGATTCTGGCTTTTCCTTGGGCTTGTCTATACAGGGACAATCAAGAATGTTGATTTAAATTAACTGAAGACAGGAGTTCAAAGTGAATTAGCTAAATTGCATTAAAACTCCTATTTTAGAATTAAAGTGGCCTTAATATGACTTAGCCTTAGAAGAGAAGTAAACTAAATCAAATCAAAGCCACTTTAATTCTAACAGTCCCCACAAACAGGTTTAATTAATGCAGTCTGACTAATCCATTTAAAAATTTGGATCAACTTTTCTGAATAGCTTCATGTAAACAAGCTTTTACAACTAGTCTTCAAATGAAATGGTTTAGCTTGGTTAGATTTCCTTCCCAGGCTTAATCTGTGCAAGACTTTGGTGGAAGTGCTACTATAAATGCTTGCACTTGAATAATGGTGTCAATTAGAAAAGTTGTATGCATATAAATTCAGGCTATCTTAGCTTTTTGTAGTGCTCACCAGTCCTAGCTACTGCATTTTCAGAAGGTAAAATTTTCATCAGTTGAATGAAAGGAAAAAAATATGATTGTGTACAATCCCATTTCTCTTCATTTGGCTCAGAGGTCATCTGTGTTGGTAAGTAACTGGGATAATTCTTATTGTGCCCTACCATGTCCTTATATCATATGCAGGTAGGCAGTGCTCAGGCTGTGACTTATTTCAGGTAGGATAAGGATTACATTACCACAACATTCATTTGCTTGAAGGGGGCTTAGAATGGTACAAATTAGGCCAAGTAGTTTTTCCTCCCCCATGCCCATGGGCCTTGTATTTAGCAGTGTTAGAGCTGGTTGGGGTCACAGCAAAGGACACGGCTTCCAAATGAAGATAATGCTCCAAAACACTAACAAAAATAACTGACTAACTAAATAATCCCCAAGGGACTCTATTTCATCCAAAAGAGATCTTTAGTGAAAATCAAGTATATCTCTTCAGTGCACATGTCAGTCGGTCACGTTAAATATGATATCCTTTATTTTTTTCAGCATCTATGGACAATTCCCTTTGTTGCTGAAATAACTGAAGAAAGCAGTATAGGCCTTTTTTATTTTTTTTTAGCACGAATGAGGATGTTCAACTTTGTAAATTGGCTGAAAGTCCTTCAGTGCCCATGCAGTGCACTCCCTGAAGCATCCTGTGCTCCCATCTGTGCTGCCTTGACCTGTCTGATGACGTCCAGACTTTCCCCAGGGATTCTCCCCTTTTCCAATAACTTGACATGCTGAAACATCATCCCCCCATCACCTTTTTTCGGGACTTTGAGAAATACCCTGACCACCCTGAAAACTCTTCTCCCTGCATCAATCTCCAGGCCACATACTCTGCTCATTCTCCTTTGATCCTCACCTCTGATGGTCCTGGGCCTCAGTACCTTATTTCATAGAGCAGCAGGCAGTAAAAGAAGTGCCAGCATCATCTGCAGCAATTGGAGATGAAACACTCCTGTGAGAGCTGCATGAGGGACATGGGATTGGAGGGGATTTTGCAGGTGGACGGAGCAGAGGTGGTAAAGGGGTATGTCACCCTGCAGCTCAACATCATTAGCTCAGTTGCCACTCAGGCTCGAGGGACCCGCAAGTCTTTTGGTCCAATAGAACTTGTTTTTTATTCTCAGTAGCACCTAGCTTTGCCCCCCAGCCAACACTGCAGTTTCCACCTGGAGGTTCTTCCCTTGCAAAGGAAACCTGGAGGGCCAAGAGGAAAGCAGGAATCAGTTTGTAACATAGAGCAGCAGTCAGTGAATTTAGTTAGTTAGAAAAATAAGTGAATTCTGCTGCTCTGTCATTTTCTCCTTTGATTTTTTTATGTGGAAGGATGGTTTCAGAGCAAGCCTGGTCAATCCTGATACACCTGGAAGATGGTTTTCCCCATTCCTGCACATCTGGCGTCCCAGAACTATATCTGGTTCTTTAACCACTAAGCCAGTTTGGAGCTTTTTGTGATGGAGAAATCTCATTGTTTCCAGGTCTGAAACCTGGGAGCGAAAAAGCCAAATATAATATTTCAATAAATTAGATTTTTTTTTTTTTCCCTGTGTGGAGGGTGGAAAAGTGTTTGTCATTGACACCACGTGTGATTAATGCCTCTGCTTGATTTCCTTGGTCACATAGGTGCCTCCATTACTATGCAATTCATCATTTCAGTCTACTCCTATAGTCCGCTGCACCTTCAAAAACCTGGCCAGTTGTTTTCCCCACTTTTTCAAAGGAAAAATACACTAAGTCACTTGCACACTTTTGAAATGGGAACACAGTGTGGGTTTTTTCACACTCTATCTCCCACCCTGCAGGGTTCCATCTCTTTGCACCTGCTGATTTCCCCTCCTTACTGTGCATGGCCACTTTTCGTATCTATCCCTGCTGACCTGTGCTGAAATCTATGTTCCCTTTTGCATTGTTTTATTTCTCTATACATCAACACACATGTTGTAGTCCGATTTCCTATTTCTACTTTACGTTGCTTATCCATTTGCAACATGTTTGCATCATGTTAGGTCTGCAGCATCAAGCCACTTCTGTTAAATTATTTGAGACTCTCTGAATATTTCCTGACCTTTGAAATATTACGTTTTGGTAGATCTGCCTTTGTTTTAAAATAGTTGTTCTTTAAAAAGCAAACCAAGTCAATAGTGATAATGTTTAGTTTGACAGATATCATGCAAAGAAGTGTGGATTTTTACATGAATGAATAATGGAAACAATATGTCAGTTCATCAGACTACAGATATGCTGTCTCCTACACGGCATTACTAGTCAGCAAGCAAAGACAGACAGATGATGAGAGAGTCACAATTGTAAAAAGGTAAATTTTAAATTTCAGCCTCTGAAGTCAAAATTATCTTCTGGATTATTTATAGGATCCTATTATGTGATTTGCAGGTATACCAGCTATTGACAGTGCCAAATAGTCCTGTCATGAGTCCAGAAATATTCATTCAGTAAATTCTTTAAAAAGCACTAAAAATATGAGTGTACATGCATGCATGTGAAAGTAATTTATGAACATTTATTAAAAATATTTTCAGTGGAAAATCTTAGTGGATTCCTAAAAACCCTCCTTATGGTTGGCTGTGGTGCATTCACAGAGTCATGTTTGTATAATCAAAAATTGTTACTGTGGAAAAATCTCGGCAGTGTCTTTACATTGATGTCATTAGGCTGTGTGTAGTTTTTTTTTTTTTTTTTTTTTTTTGTCAGCCTAAAACAAGATGCGTTATTTCTTCTATACGTTCAAAAGCATTCACTTAGACTTTAACAGGATTTTTTTTTTTCAGCCTGAAACAGATCATTTTATTTGGGAGCAAAAAGGAGAATCTGGGTCCATAAAAATGAGGTGATGGAAGAAGAGGAAAGTGGAAGTGATCCGAGACCTGCATTCAGACTTCTCCTCTACTTGATCACAGAAATATAAGACAAGTCCAAAGAGTAAGTTATAAAGTGAACGATGGAAGTCAGGTCACTTTGGTAAGTGGCCTCATCACCTTGTGAGCATCAACCCTCTGCCTTTCTCCCAACAACATGTTGTCAGAAGCTGAGATGCAGAAGACCCTGCTCAAGAAGAGCCTGCAGGTCAGCACGAAGGAGCAGAAAAAGCAGCCATGGATCCCTCTTCTGAATAAGCTAGACGTGTCAGGGAAAGAAAGATGAGTAATGCTCCCTCAAAAGCTTCCATTAATTTTGCACAGAGTAGGGAGGAGAGAGTTAAAATACATAGGAAATCTGAAATAAAATGCCACTGCTGCAGGTGAAATTAGGTCAGCTTTGGCATCTTTTGGCTTGCTCAGTTCAACATAAATTTCCAATTGTTTTTGCATCAAATTGAAACTGTCTTAAAAATACATATCCAGGTGCAAATCTAGGAGGTCTCTTCCATTCCTGGTCTCTCTTGCTCTGTTGTGTGCTTACCTTTTTCTGCTCCCATGTTTTATTATTGCACGATTTCCATTAGCATTTTTTTCATTGACTTGTAAAGAAGGAGAGGATAAAATCATAGGCCAGTCCAGACATCCCCTCTAATACACCACCAAACAGCCATTTGTTTTTTTAATGTATGACTTTGCCAGCTAGCTAGTGGCCATGATCTTGTGAATCTCAACTGGATCCCATCCATTCCTAGGAGGAGGGATGTTGCAAGCACAAAGAATCACATGCTGTTTGGCTTGTGACTAATGCACAGACAGGTGGGAGAGGAGGTGTAATATTTCCTTCCAATGCTGTAAGCCATCCTGCAGTTGGGAAATGGGAAGTCAACCCTTGTACTCCACCACTCTGGTGCCACAGGCGTGCTAGAACTCCATGACACAACAGCTGCCAACTGGTCTATGGCAGCATCTGCCACACTTTGGGAAAGGAGCTGTGAGAATCAACACAAACCACCTGAAAGGACTGTGCCCATTTCTCCTGCCCATGCTACCATTCAAATGTTGTCCCCATGCCCATTGGTGGTGGCCCATCACCCTCCTGGTAGGTTATTATCTGCCATCTCTTTCCACATCTGTTTCCACAGGGCAAAAAATGATGTGGGGGAGCAGCACGGCATCTGAATTTAGGTATCTGCAGATGAGCAGGATGGGTGTTAAATCCCATGAGGATCTCTGTTTTGTTTCCCTTTTGTTCCTCCAGATCTGGAGAACTTTGTATACTGAATGTGGCGTTTACAAGCCAGCTGAATTAAATAGCATTTAGCTTAATTAGTGGGCTGGTTATTCAGGGAAGAAACCCATATGTACATTAGCTATGCTATTCAAAGTGTGGAGAACGTGTGCCAGTAGAGAGCTAGCCAAGTGCAGCCACCAAAATTCCCCTTTTGGACAACCTAATGTGCCACAGTTGGGCAGATCCTGTCCCTATTACACAGATCACAAAGGTGGTCTTTTGCAGTGCCTTTTGTTGGCAATCAATAGATTCCTGCTTTGTCTCAAGTTAAGATTTGTTATTTATGTTACAATAACGCTTAAGCATCCTTCATTGACCCAGCTGAGAATTTCCTGGAACACAAAGTTGATTTCAAAATGAACTTGCAAGAATAAGCTGATTTTCTCCCATTTTTGGTGTGTGTTAAGAAAATGAGGCTATGGTAGTTTCTTAAACTTACAGCTGAGCGTTGTGACTTTTTTCAGATTGACAGGAACAGGAAATTTCCATTTCCTGCATGAACTTGAATGGGAAGGAACATCCCAAATCCCTATTGCCAAAATTATATCTAGATTTTTCCCTGTATATGACAGAAGATTAAAAGGAGATTTGAATCTCATTTCTAGTATTTGAGCATGTAGAAAGCTTTTTATTTTTTTTTCTGCACCTATTTTCCCTGACAATAAATGACATGTAATGTTGGAATCTGTAGAATTTTTAAATAGCTACAGATAAGGGAACGGATTAAGTAGCTCAGGCATAAGTTTCCGAGGGGTAGAGGCTCAAGTTCTCCCTGTGAAGCATCAGTGCACTGGGGACTTGAACTAGGACTAAACATCGGAGTGTTTGAAATAGTGGCACATGTTCACAACTTTCAGCTTTCCCTTTTGCTCCAAGGATTTAGCTCTTTTTCTCAGCATTATAACTTCTCCTTTTTTTTTTCTTTTTCTTTTTTTTTTTTTCTTTTTCTGCTGAATCTCTTGTGCCTTTTGATTTTCATTAATGGCTTTGTATTAGGTTTCAGTTTTTTAGCCAATTTGCAGTTTTTAGCCTTGGAGGGCAATTTTTGATCCCTGGCACATGCTTAAATTTTCTAAGATCTTGAAGAAGCTAAAGCTCATGAGAGCTACCCTACTGACACTGGTGGGAACACTCAAGTGCCCAAGTAATACATAGATTTAAGAGCCTTGTTAAACTGGGTCTAGATGTGGAGGAATGTTACGGAAATAGGGCAAACTCTCTAGATTTATGCTGGGTGTTTGGAAGCAGAATCAAGACTTAATCTTAATTTATTTTACTGGAAGCACCTCTAAGACCTTAATAGATAGATACCCTGTTGTATAAGTGTAGTTAATGAGGATGATTTGAGACTTCCTATATACTGTACTTTTCATGGTTTACTGTAAGATATTGCAGTTGTAGCAGAAATTGCAGAAAGCACCATGTCCCCACAGTACATTATGTGCAGTACTTTCCAGTGGCAGTAAATGTTCTGGCTTAATCAAAAAGATCACATTTCTTTCTATTACTACCTGCCTGGAGAAGCTAGAATAACTTTTGGCCGAGGAATACATTAGTTTAAATCTTAAATTTCAAAACTAAATTACACAAGGCCTTGCAGATGTAATTCATATGTCCCCCATTACTTCCAATCTCTTTCTTTTTTCTCTGGCTAACTTAAATTTGTGTGAGAACTGTGGTGGTGGATGCAGAATCAGCATGAGCAGGTCCAGCATCTGTGCATCCCCTATGCGCTCTGTCTTTGCTCCTCAGCCTCAGCATATCCCAGCTGCCTCGCTGGTCACCTCCTCCCTTTGGAGGGCTTTTAGCTAAATTGTTCCTAGAAGATCATTTGCTCAACGGAAGTCGGTCTCCTGCTTGCAAATTATCCTTGCACAGCCATAGCTTTCGTTTTCAAATCACTGCATTTTACTAGCAATCTTCACACGGCTATTTCTTTGCGCATATGTTGGCTGCAAGTGCTGCAGGTGACACTTTCGGGAGTTTTCTGCCTACCCGCCATGGTCTGTGAGCTGCCCAGTTTGGTGAAATGGGGAGAATGACACTTACCCCCACTGCACATAGCTGTCATGAAGATTCGTTAAGCGATATTTGCAAAATGTAAAACATTATTCATGCTAGGTGCTGTGCTCTATCAATAACAAATGGCATAAACATTAGGCAGGCAGCATGGTTTAATGTTTAAAGCACAGGCCTTAGAATCAGCAATGTCGGAGGCCTCTTTCATCTCCATAATGGCTTGCTATCTCTCCCTGGATGAGACACTTTCCCTTTCCTGCTACTCCTTTCCTTCCAGCTTTCATGTAACAAGTTTATTTAGCTGTAAACTCTTCTGGGAAGCAACGCGCTGATTAGGTGCTTGTTGAATGCCTGGTACAACAAGGTTCTGAGCATTCATGAGACCTTCAAGACTTTGAACAGAAGATTTCAGCCCCATCTAAAGCCAGAGATGAAAAGTAAGAGCAGCTTACTTTTCCACAAGCCTCCTTTAGTTTTTATTTCAGCTGTAAACTTTCCTGAAAGTCTCAATTCCCAGTATTGCACCTGCTGTTACAGGGGCTGTTCTAGGGTGTCACTAATCACAGCTCAGTAGCCACATCACAGCACTTGGGAACCTTTGGCTCAAAACAGTGACAATTGTAAGAAATCAAATGGCAGGGTAGCGAGGACCAGCTATTTAAACATTCCTTCCACCCTTAAACTCTATGAATTGGTGAGTACAAAACCAAACATGCATTCCTGTAGCTTTGACAAAAAGCATTTTCACCCTTTTAAGATAAAGTTTTAGTTCATTTTTCTTCCCCGTCAATGCATTTTTTTCTAATCCCAGACTCAGGATATATATATGTATTGGAGTTCCTGATCCTTTTGTATCTTATCAAAATGTTGACAGAAAAAAATGCCACAGATATACCCTATAACAAACTCTCAGCCAGAATATCAGGCATAGATCCATTCAAATCAAGAGAGAAACATCAGTTCCAACTAAGAGATCAACTGGCTTTTACAGTTTCTGTGATACACAGCTTGGGAGCTGTCACATCTTAGAGGAACTTCTCATTTCTCTGTATAAAATTTCTCTGTTCACTCCTTTACTCATGCAAAAATTTCTGATGCCCTGGAAGTACATCTTAGCCTCGTTTCATTTGCTTGGCTGTGATCCTGTGGAATATTCAACACAATTACCTTCTATAAATGAAATCCAAAGCGCTTTGATGGCAGTATTTCTTGAAAAATCACAGCATAGAGTACATTTTGTCCCCATATTCTTGCTGCTGGTTTCTGACTCAACTGCAACATGCATATTTTGAGATGGAGGACTTTTTTTCTGCAGTACTTAATGTTCGGAGAGAGTTTAATCAAGAAACATGAGTAATTGGCATTAACATTCACTTCTGAGCAAGTGAACAGCTTTGATAGCATCTATGCTCATTAGACTTTTCACTCCAAACACTGTTCATTAAAGTGAGCGCTCTTTGTATTGGCTTATGCTTTGTAAATACAGCACTGATTCTGCTCGGCACAAAAGTATGTCTTAAAAAAACATTCTGTAGTTACACAAAAGTTAAAGGTTTTAACTGCTAAAATGAAACAAGTGAAGGACTGCAAGTGCTTTGAGAAAATATCCAAGCACATTGCAACACCACCAAAAAACCTACAGTGGTGGGGCACAAGATTTATTTACTGGCTGCCTAATTAGAATGAGTATGATTGATTTTGTTCACACATGGAAATGAATCCTTGGAGAATCTGGTGGTAGCAACTTAAGCCCGTGAGGCCTGGTGGAAGTTTATTGGCGTGCACTGAGGGAGCCCAGGCTATTTAATGTACAAGAGAGGGAGTTAGACAGGTCAACGTATTTCTTACCTCCACCTGCTTTTGTAAAAGCCCTAAACAACAAATGAATATCTATCCCGAGAGTGACTGTATTGGCCTGTCTAAGCTATGCAACCTGCCCTTCTATGCCAGAATTAGTATAAAAGAGAGACACTTAAGTCCCTGATTACTTTTTTTTTAATGCATCTTAACTGGAGATGTATGACTAAGTACTTCCTCTTTTCTCTCTTCTTGTGCAGAGTTATGTTGGTCTTCAGCTAGCTTATAAAATAACAATATGAATATTGTGTTACTGTAATAAGTAAAATGGCCCTAGGGCAGAAGATAGGAAGTGTGTTCAGTGTCAGTTCACCCCTTTGGTTCCTGATTAAATTTGCACCCAAATCAAGTAGTTCAAAGTCTCAATTTGTTTAATGAGTTGACTTGACATATAGATCATTTTCTCTTTTAGCAATTACCCTGAAAATGTGAGGCAGCAAGAGCCCTGTTTTTCATTTCGATCAGTACAAACAGACTGGGGATCTTGTTCTAATGTATTATAATACTTAATGATATCACAGATTTAAGGCATTTCTCAGGTACTAAGTAAACGGGTCTTGAATCAATTGAGGTTATGCTATCCATGCTCTTGCTGAGTGAAGCATAGTCAGTTGTGTTATGCCAGTGTTTGAGAATAATACACCAGGGTGAGAACTTCTGGATCCCAGCCACATACTGTGTTTGCCTGACCTGAACTTTACCCACTGTCACCCTTTACAGAGTGATGTGCATAGCCAAATCATTCCAAAGAACTTAAGCTCCTTTGCCTCGTCCGTGGCTTCCTGGGAGTGGTCTGGCCTAGATCCAGAAAACCTTAGGGAGTGCTGATTGTTTCAGTACCCTCAGCTGATAAATGCTGCCCTAGGACCACTTTACTAATGAATCTCATAATGACTAGATGACACAAAATTCGCCTACTTAGGCTTTTCATCCTGCAGAAAGCAATGTAGCCCAAGGAACAGAATGGCCCAAAAGAGTGGAGGCAGAAATTTGCAGAAGGCATAGGAAGTGACAGAGTCTTAGCAAGAAGAGGAGGATGATACAGCCCTAGCAGACCAGAGTGAAGAATGAGCTTAAGGAAAGGAGAATGGAGAGAGAGGATGAAGACACTTGAGCATAAATGTGGACAGGGAAGAGCTACATATTATCTTAAGGATAGAATCAGAGATGTAGATATGATAAAAAGGCTTAAAAGGGCTAGGAACTTAGTAAATGGACAAGACTATCTTATCTAGATAGTCTTATTTAAGTAAAGTAAATCTAGTAAGTAAATCTAGTAAGTCTAGATTTACTTATTCAGACAGTCCTGAATAAGGAATTTTAGCTGGAGTACTTTGAATGTTATGGAGAGGAACAAAGAAGGAGGCAGAGAGTTTTCAGTGATCCAGTTGGCCAAAAGTGGCCTTGCCTCAGCTGTTCAGATCTCGGAAGCTCATTGGAACAAGGTGGCACATTCATGTGAACAGGATTTCTTGGGAGACTCGTAAGGCCTTGCTGCCTGGAAATCGCACATAGACAACTTCATGCACTGCCTTTTTGCCACTGTCAGCTTCATCCCTATCTGAAAACTAGAAACCAAACAAAAATAAGTATCTCCTCCTCTCACACTTATCAACTACAGAAAGATTGTGTGAGAATTCGGCCTGTGAGTTTGGTTTCATAGTGCTGCTCTGGTTGAACTTGTAAGTTAAGATGTACATATGCTAGAAGAGGAAACAAAATCTTCAGCACTGTTAGTGGCTATCTTCATGTTCAAAGTGGATTTTGTTTCTGTTAATCTCATACATCTTGTATCTCACACACTGAAGTTAGGCACCTTTGTTCACAGTAAGGAGCTTGAATAAATGATGTGATTCTTCAGAGTTTCAGAGTGATGGTTTCCTATGAAAGCAGTGGAATATCAAGTACTGAGTATCTTCCAAAATAAAATTTTAGATAACTGCTTAAACACTTGTGCCACCTTTTATGATCTCAGCATCTTTGTTTGATTCCTCATCCTGAGAAGCCTTAGACCTTTCAGCTTGTTTTGATAGTAGAGAAAAAATCAGTGATGAAAGTTCATACATTTCAAATGTATTGTCACTATATGTGGAAAAAATACGGCTCAAAAACAGAGTGATTTCTGCCCCTATCCCATGCTGACAAGAATAATCCACCCCCCCCAAAAAAAAAAGCTTAAAAGAATACTCTCTGTTTATTCACAGAACTTATACTGAAAAAAAAAAAAAAAAAGAGCAGCTAGGTATATCCAGTATAGTCAAAACTAACTATGATACAACATGTTTTTCCAAGACTAAATACTGGCTTTGGCTAAGAAAATGAGTCTTGAAGATTTTGTGAAGTCATGCTGTCTGCTAATACCTTCCGTGAGTGTATTGCTGTATATTTAGCTCTGGGCACCAACTCTAAAAACGTCAGCATAGTCCTTTCATGCTGATTATCTCCATTTTGGCTAAAAGAACCAAATGTACTGGGGGAGTGACGGAGAGATATTGCATACCAGTATGATAACCTTGTGTGACAGTATAGTCATGATAAATACGCCATACATCTAGAAGTTCAGTCTGATACACAGTCTGGACCAAAGAGTTCTCTCACAGTGGGATGATCTATTGTAGTGCCCAGCCAACTGGGGTGGCATTAAAATGAATTATACCAGTCTCCTGGTTATGAAATTGTCTAGTCCATTATTTTTTAAGTACGAAATTCTTAAAGGGCAGAGGGAACCTTGGAGAGAGAGAATGAATTGGAAACAAATTGTAACCGTGACATTTTGCCCTCTTTTCTCTCTTACCATTTTTGGCAATTAGGGCATTATTTCCTCCTTTCTGTCAAGGACCTCTGGGTTTGAAAAAAGGCTTTTCAGTCTTTTACCTTTGTTCTGACTTGCAGAAAGGGAAGAGTTATTTATCCTTCCATTCCTGCATGACTATCTCTGCTCTTACTTTGCTCATTATATGTCCTCTTCTCATGTTTCCCAAGACAGTTCTTTTAAAGTAGACACAGGAGAGTGATCAGTGGATAGCCCTGGCTAAATCCTTAGCATTGCATAACTGAGATATCATAGACCACCAAATGTTGTATTATTTGAAGAATCTCTCCATTCGCACCTTTCTGCTTGCTTACGATAATCACATTTTTGCATGTGTTTGTTCCTTTAGCTGACTGCTGTGTTATAAGTCCTCCAGGTTGTTCAATCCATTCTCAGGCTACAAGGTAGGGTAATTATGTTTTGTTTCTTGGTAGGATCCAATTTCATTTTAAATAGCCAGAAGTTTTGTAAGTGTTTCTGCTGTGGCAAGAAAACTGTTTGGCATTATCTTAAAATGGTAATATATGTTCTCTGATCATTGTTAGAGCTTTTGTCATGTCAAGTAGGAGGATCCAAAAAAACCACTTCCTCACACTGTTTTATCTAAGACATCCGATAGGCCAGTGCAATTTTCATTCAGCATTGCATCTATCTTTGCAAACCCTGATGTTTCTCACCCAGAGCATACACAGTTGGGTGATGAGCAATAGAATGTGAGTTCAGAGATTTACAGCACTTTTTGATTGACATCTACCTCCTCAATTTCTCCTTATTCCCACTTGGGAACTGAGATCATTCAGGCATTAACTTTGTGTTTTGACTTCTCTGCTCTACAGAATTGAGCAGTGGTAGCCAGGTAGACCAGATGCCAGCAGTAAGTTAGTCACCTTCAATCTTTGATGTGCTGAAATGCTTCGTGAGCTATTGATTCTAAAAGTGGAGAAAACTTGTTTATATTTCACCCGGGTTTGCAAACAGTTGTTGTAGATGTGCTCATCATATATTATCATATATTCAGGAAAGTGGTCGTGATAACATTGCTTTTATTTGTGTGAGGTCCTTGTGATGGAAATCTTCGTTTTGAATGTGCTATGTTACCCACAGAAGTAAAACTTTTTGTATGAACATAGTTTGGTTGCTTATAGATACTTGACAGATATTAAACCACTGATGTAAATACCCTTTTCTGATAGTTGCTTCTACTACTGTCCCAGTTACTGACATGGTTTTATGTAAACTTTTCAGTGTATAGTTCCTCTGGAATGATGATCAGTTTGTGTAACTTGATAATTACAGATAATTAGGGACTTTGTTTTTTGTTTTAGTCTCTGTCTATATGCTTCCGAAACCCTCTTGGAACTGCTTGATGACATTAAGCATTTACATAGGAGGGACATTCTGGGAACAGTCACACTTGCTCTGGTGTTAGAAGATATTTAGTGAAGAGTATTATTAATTTAGACTAGAAGCTAATGTTATTTGTAATGATGATGCTATATGGCCTACTGTCTTTGGCTTGAAGTATCCTTCCAGGATTTTTGGAGTCCCATGACTCCAACAGCAACACACAATAAATGGTTGAAGTATTCAGACCTTTGTCATTCGATCAAAATATTTTATCTGCTCAGTTGTCGGATGTGCCAAGACCAGCAGTTTTATCATTTTTGAAAGAATTTATTCCCCAGAGACTGACTCAAAGCAATCAATCTTCTAAAATTCATGTCATTACTGGATAACTTGCACTGTTTTGAGTACTTCAAAAAAATAGTCTATACTGATACTATAGATTGATATTTATTGAGTCACTAGTGGGATTCTCGTTAATTGGTGATGCTTTTCTACTATTGTGGATGATGCCTACACATTTTACTGAGCCTCTACTTCCGTATTTTGTCAGTAAAAAAAATAATGTTTCCAATAGATCTGTGACTTTCTTGGTCAAGAAAATCCACTGTATATTCCCTATATACAACAATTTGTACAATTTACACCTAAATTGTGCAACTCATTGCTACAGGATAACATGGATACTAAAACTTTCTTATGTTTTAAGATGTCATTAGACAGATACATGGAATCTATTGCAACATATTCTCTCTGTCCATCAATGAAGTTGATGACAAAGGCCTGATCAAGACTACTGTCCTTAATTCTGTTGGCCACAGCTGAAGCCAATTTGGATCCACTATATTCAAAGTATGCACATGCACGTACATACTCCTACCATTTCCACCCATCCTGAGGGTGGCTACCATTTCATCTGAAATAGCAGCTGTTGAGATTGTCAGCAAAAAATAATGTTTTACTACAATTAAGACTTTTTTTAAAACTGTGTATTTGGGCTGCTGATTTATAAATAGAGACAACAGATCTGCCACTAACATCTCTAGCTAGACTCTTGAGGTTCACTATCAGCAGTGGATGTTACTGTGACAACAGGATGAGGCTTAACTATTTTGCTCCACTATGTTGCTCGCATGTTTTTTCTCTACTAAGGTTCATTCTTGGTGTCCTGGTGATAGCTGTTGTTTATCTCCTAATGTTTTGCTTGTAGACAAAGCACCTGCAGTAACAATTAGCACACAGCTGGCTGATGATTTCTTGTTTGACGGTTGAGGGACCTTTGACATTTGCAGATATTATTGTCAGTGCTGGTTCTGATAAGGGGCCTTTTATAAATAAGTGACAACTTGCACATCGAGGCATGTCTTTAGTTTTGATACTAGGTATTTAGCAGGATTTGTGCATTCATAGAATCTGACAAGGACGGCAATGTAAGCATTTCTGCTGGGGTTCTGCTATATGAATAACTGAAAAAAACCTCAATTTTCATTTTCTGCTCTCTGCATGAATGCTTACAGGTAAATCCAGAGTGAGAAAAAGGGCACAGTTATATATATTTTTTTCTTGTCTTTCCATCAGAAAGCTTTAAAATACATTGGCTGATATTCTGTACATTTGAAATCCCAGAAGGTGTTGTGTTCTTTGTAACAAAGGAAGAACCAGAATAATTCAAAGGCACTCCTGAAATATTTGTGAGACCTTGGAAATAGATTTTTAACCAAGTTTTAATTATATCTTACTTTATCAACTATCTGAGAACACTGGTTTTGAGTGGTTGAGTCCATAGACCATTATTTCAGGTTTATTAATACCTATCTTGAGTCCTCCAGGGAGTTCAGCATGGTTATGAGAGTCAGGTTCACAAGGTCTATTTCCACAACAAATGTATCATATCTTTTCAAGAAACAAGCGAGTGAACAAAAACACATTTCATCTGCCAGATTCACAAGCAAGCTCCACAACTCTGTGAACACTGAAGGAAAGATCCTTCAAGACATGCAGAGTTTGAAACCATACATCACACTTACCTGGAAATGGATTTGGTTTCTTGAGTCTGGAACTGTACATCAGAGACTCCCTAGTATTTTTTGATGAGATCCTTTGGAGGAGGGAAGAGCTTCCTGCAATGTGTTACTTCCTGGGTGCTGGAGGACCTCAGTGGAGTTTGATGGCCCTATTAAGTCATGTGTCTCTAGCACTGAGACTGTGAAATAAGTTTTACACAAGAAGAGGAAGCCTCTTCTCCTGCTCTCCATATTGATGCGTTTAGTTTAAAGAGGTTTGCTTGTATAAAGAGGATCCATTAGGAATTATGATCAAGATCCAAGCAACAGAGCCAATATGACATCCAAACCAGCCATAACCAACAGATATCCAACAGAATAGGACAGTATGTGTAAATTAGAGCATAATGGGGCTGAAAAGGATTGAGGAGACACTGAAGCAATGTAGAATGATATAAGAATATTAGCTGCTACATAGGCTACATACATTTGAAATCCCCACATCACCTTTTTCTACTTTGAGTTTCCAGGCTTAACAATTTCCAGAATATCTGATTTAGCAGCAAAGACCCCTCCTTTTTTTTTTTTTTTAAATAAGCAGCCCTCAAGGATTAAAAACAAATAAACAAACAAAAATATTGCTTACCAGCCCCAATCAGAGAACTACGTTCTTATTGTGTGACATGTTGTTCAAATCTATAACAAGAAAATAAGCCCCTGCCATCAGCAGCCAGGAAATATCAGGTAGATTAAAGAAGGGGAAGAGTTGGCTGGAGGGTAGGAATACAAGATGCAAAAATAGCCGTGGGATGCTTTCTTTTTTAAAGTAAGTCTGGGATGGACAAAGTCTTTGCAGGAGAATAGCTCTACACCAGTAATGTGAAACAAAGAATTGCAGTGCTTGGTCCTGGAAGAGGAGAGAAGAAATGCATAAAATAAAGTCCTAACATTCACAGCAAGAAGGAAATTGCAGTAAATTCCTGGCTTTGAGCCTAAGATGAGGCTGTCAAAAACTCTGATAACATTTGATGTAGTAAATGAGACTGGAAGGTAAATCCAGAGTCAACGCTTGCCCTGGAGTTCTTGACAGCTAAATGTAAGCTGATGGCCATCAGGATCCTATACCAGTGGAAGGACATGTCTCACGACATGTTGAAATCAAATTATCACCGGATAAATTGAGTTGTAAGAAATTAGCATTAGTGTGTGCAGTTCTTTGAACTGACAAAGCAGATGCCCTGTCAAGAAAGAGAGAAGGGGAATTGGTAGGGGTGTTTCTGAGCAGGCAAGCACTCAGTCTTTGAGAAATGAGACCTATCTGTTTCCTTACAGAGCTAAAGAGCTTAGCAGGAAAAGCAAACCATGGTCTAGTGATCGTAGAGAGACCTGAATATGAAAGATGATGATCTGTAATGTGAGCAAAAGGTATAGTAAAGAATTGTCTTCCTTACCCACGTCTTGTCTCTGTTAGAGGTCATCAGACTGATTAGAAGGAGACTGTGTACGTGTGTGTGTATATGTCCAAAATTCACATAATGATGTAGAAACCATTGAGGAAACTACTTCTAAAGGAGAAGTTTCTACTCTTGAGCAAAAGTGATTCCCCAGTGATGACTAAATAGGAAAGAACCAGGCGAGGTATAGAAGACAAGAACGTCGAGTATGTGGTGGGTACAGTAATGTCTGGATAAGAGAGATTATGCTTTAAATTTCGTGATGAAAAGAATAAAAGGTTTATTTTCCAAAACTGAGCTTCTGTAAGAACTGTAAATGACAGAGTAACAGACAACAGGGACATTTCTCTTGCAGAGCATGTACTTAAAATTGTCTGGTCTCCGGACTATCCAGATCTCAACAAAATACATATTTAATCTCTGCCATTGCAAAATTTTCCGGTGTCATTTAAGAGCTTTGTTAAACTGGAATTTATTGGTCATGCAACATAAAGAAACTTTCAGAGCTCCCTTATTTTTTCGAGTAATTGTTTGCAAGTAAGAGTTTCTGAAACATCAGGTGTCATCACTTTTTTGGTCTGTGTCTGTACATAAGCCATGAATTCAGAGTTAGATTTTGATCCTTTGTATATATGCTTACGCATTTATATGGTTTACATTTACACCATGTGAAGCCCTGTTCCTATGCCTGTTGACAATTGATTTTTTGGAACCAAATGAAACAAATATAACCTCTATTTTTCCTTTTGCTGTGCTCTTATAAATTCAGAGAAATATGCTATTTTCAGTAGGAGCTGCCTCTTATTAAAACCAGTGAGGGTAACAGAGCAGCCTTTACTAGTAGGAATATAGAACAGCAAGCTAAAATTACCCAAACCCATTTACTGTTCAAGCTAGGATTTAAAAGTCCTGAAAATCTTATTTATGTAATTTTTATTTCCCTTTAACCCCTTGGCAATAGCTGGTAGGACTCCTGCCATAAGCACTAATGAATTTTGCATTGAATTCTGACTCTTGGCATTTAGGGCTTAATAAAATCTTCTTTTCCTTTATCTGGAAGATTCCTTTTCTGCTAATTGGTGTCAACATCAATCAAGATCAGAGGTGCAACAACACTAGTTTAAAGGCCTTTTGCTCATCAGCTTTATACCCCAAGTAGTATGGAGCTGTAGGCAGCTTACACATAAAAGTGGCAATAAATGTCCTTTCACTCTAAAATGCACAAAAATCTCAGAAACTTTGAAAAAATGTGTTGTTGCAACAAATTAAAAACTGCTTCCAGAGGCCTGGCAGTTACATAAGTGACACTTTGAGAGCACAGGGCTGTGCTAAATATTTTGTGCAGCTCCAGAAGAGCTTCCTCCAGACCTTTGATACAGCGGACTACATCGGGTATCCATTCTTTAGAGGAGGCTTCCCTGGAAGGCAGTGGGTGGTGGCACCTCCATGTATTGCACATCCCATATCACTTGTGACAGGCCTGTTCAGGGCAATTAATACTGTGCAAGCATGATGATCCTTAAGACCTTTGCTTGGCTGGGTGCAAGAGCAAGAGCTGGAAGTGTGTTCCTATGCGCAGCTGATGGTCATATCTTGTTTCTGTTCAAGGCTGGAGCTCTTGGGTCCTGCTGATTCTGGATTTTGCCTTGGTCAGAAGCTAGATTAAAACAGCAGCTTCTGCTGCATTTCTGCAGAGGCTGTTTCTTCCTGCACCTGGTATCTTACCTTTGGGTGAGGTTGTGGCTTCTGAGTGAAGCAGCTCCCCTTGTTCCTGTAGGAATTCAGAGAGGGGAGGTGCAGTTTGTCAAGATCAATTGTTGCGTTGCAGATGACTGCTTTTTGTCTAGATAAGCCATGAAAGGATAGTGTTCAAGATAAAAAAACAGGACACCAGAAAGCTATTCATATCCCCCATAAGGCGCTGATCATCACCCTCCTTCCTCTCCTGCAACAAGCGACGCAGAACTCGAATCAGCTGTAGCCCCTACAGTACTGAGGGGCAGATGTCTGTGTGCAAAACAATAAGTCAAGAACTGGAGGGCTGGCCAGGGAGAGATGATTTGTAAGGAGTGACTTTTAGGAATGTCCAGACTTTCTTCTGTGTGCCTGCTCAGGGGAAACAACTGATGGCTTCAGACCATCTACCTGTGCCCATGTCACCCTTATTCCCAGCGGACCAACTGCAGAGCAATTCCAGGAAGGCAGCAAAAGGTAAAGAGTAGAGCACTCTTGGTCATCGGGGTTAAACAATGGAGGGACGTGACCGCTGACGCTTCTTCTGCATGGAAAGAAGAATTCACAACCGGGACTCTCCAGAACCTGCATTGCTAGATGCACCTTCATGACCAGAAAGGCCTTGCCACCACCACGAGAGCAGGCAGGTCTCACCAGACTGTGTTACAGAGCATGTGGCAACCTCAGCTGGGGGATCCTCATCTCCACCAACCTCCATGCAGACGCCTTCAGTACAGAGTTGAGGTATCTGCTGAGATCCTGTGACTCAGTAAGACCAGCAGAAAGCATCGTCTATTATGTGGCTTACTCTGTGTATAGTAAAATACAAATGGAGCAAAAAAAGTCTGTTTCATGCACCAAAGCAAGGCCACAGAAAGGAAAAGCACACAGAGAAAAGCTGATCCAATTGTATCCAATTACTTTCTTTCTTCACAAAGAGGATAAATGGCATGCAAGATCTTCCCTTCTTCTCCTGTGTCTGAGATTGGGAAAAGGGATCTCATTCATGCAAGCGCTGTGAGAGTGAAGTTAATGCTGACAAAACACTAGGGAACCAGCAAATCGCCGGTCTCCCGTAGTACAGTGAGTTCCCATTGCAGCTCACACTGCTACTCAGCCCCCAGAGCTGCAGCATTAGGGTAGCTCAAATCTTGCTGCCCAGTGAGCCTAAAACACAACACCGAGTTGAGTTCAACACTCAACAGCTACATGAGACTTCAGTGGCTTCCTTAAGTGCAACAGACAGTCAGTGGACAAAAACACAAATATGTGTATGACTGCAATCCCTGGGTGTTGAGAACTACATTTTTACCTCCCACAGTTAGCTCAGATTTGGGAATAATTGTCAACTGAGTAAAAATCTTCTACTGAATGCACTGAAATCCACAAGCTGAAAAAACTGCTATGATCAGGTTATTGTGAGAGAGAATGGAGATTTTACTGAGAATCTAAATAATCATCACAAGTTGATTACTTACAGTAAGCTACACAGTAACTTAAATCTGAGCCTTTACTGGGCTGGGTTTCTGAGAAGCATTTCAGAAATGCAGGATTTGTAGTGACACCTACAAATTTTTTAGTGACTCTTCCTCTTAACTGGTGCAGAAGTGACCAGTTCTACAATTTCTCCCGTGTTTTGAAGAGAGGTCTTAGCAGCATGTTACATTACTCCTAGTGACAACCCTCCATAAATGGATATCTGATGAAATAGGCCTTCTTGTCTATGACGAGATGGTGATTCACTGCCCCAGTGGCTATGTTGCTGACAATATCGTGATTAGCTCCTTCGTTATCAGGCTCAGTGGTGGGAGACAGTGCAGTGTTGGATGCTACTGAAACCAGCTTAACCTCTGAGTTTTTCATGGGCTCATGGGCTGCCAATCTGGTAACTTTCTCCAGAAAAACATTTTTCTGGTTCTAACTCATTACATGGAGCAAGATGATGGTGCCCCTGATCAATAGAGCAAGGGCAAATCTTTTGGTATCCCTTAGGCTATTGTGTGTTTTGAGTAATAGCTGCCTAGGGAGCAAGTTAATGCCAAGCGTGGCATTGTTTGCTGTAACTCACATGAATAGCTATGAACAGAAAGGCTGAACGTTGCGATGACAACACATCAATAAGCAAAGCCACTTTCTCCACCTTTCAACATGAATTACCTGTCTTGGATACTGCACTATAATCAGCCCTTGCATTGCTAGAAGCGAAATAAAGGCCAGTTTGACCTTCTGGAGCAATAGGATCTGCTTTCCTGGACTGATGAGGGAGTCATTAGCCTGTAAAGTTACTTGGGCTGTCAGTAATCTCCTCAACATGTGATACGTCTTGGTGTTTAATCTATAGGATATGTGGAGTGTATTCTTTAGGGATGGTTAGCATAAGAGTGGCTGCAAGGACAGTGGCTGAGAAACATGCAGGACCAAGCTTCACAGCAGCAACAGGGGACCTCTGCGCAGGCCTAAACTTTTAGGATGCAGGGCTGGGCTAAATCAGTGGATTGGGAGTGAACAGGGATGAGTAGTGGAGCTGGGATTGCACACCCCTGGAAAGAGTTACCAACATCCCTCCTGATCATCCTGGCTGCATACAGACCTGCTGCAAGGAAGTGTCTGCCGTGGTGATGGGGCTGCTTTTGCAGCAGAGGGCACTCGTATTGCCAGGCAAGGCAAAGCAGGCTGTTTTGCCTCCCTTCCACTTCCTAGACAGATCAGTGCAGTCCTTAGTGCTGGCCATAGCTATTTCGCTCTTCATTTCACACATATTTCAAACAAACAGGGATGCCAAAAGCATGCAATTTATTACAACACACAATGCTGGCAATTTTGCAGAATCTGAGGCTGGCTGAGCAATGTGCTGCTGACCTTAAATTGCTCATTCCCCTTTGCTATTAAGTAAAAGAATAAATCAATGGAATAATTCCTTTTTCTCCCCATACCTCCTCTCCCCCCACCTTCT
The DNA here is from genome assembly GCA_013398735.1 of Nothocercus julius. Classification (NCBI taxonomy): domain Eukaryota; kingdom Metazoa; phylum Chordata; class Aves; order Tinamiformes; family Tinamidae; genus Nothocercus; species Nothocercus julius. Next base: position 1,336,729 of record VZSV01000118.1, read on the forward strand.
CTTTTTAAAGCCAGACATAAGTCCTTTTTATTTAGCCATGACAATGCAGCTAACAAGAAGGAAATGTTAGTACCACACCAATATGTTTAGTTTCTTTCATAGTGTTAATTAGGTATCAAAGGTATGTTTAGCGCCTCTCTGACTCAGGCGTGATGCTAACCCAGCTCTTGACTGGCAGAATGTGAGAATAAAATGAGGAAGGATTTTTTTCTAATGCATGGAAAATATGAATGGGGCACTCTTGTTGCTTTTCAGTGCATTCTTCAGTAAGTGTGACTTAATTTGTATTTAGAGGTGGCTCAGAGGAGCTAATGCTTTCTCACATTTATACACGTGCAGCAGCTGAGCAGGCCAGGCTGAGCTGCACTTGCACCTAGTGTTGCAAAGAAGTGAACTGGCATGCAGCCTGCAGCCTCCTGTTTACCTAAGAAATATCATATCCTTCTTACAGATATCCACTGACATTTATAGTCAGGTATACATATGTATCTATGTATATATTGTTTTACTACATCACTGCCACCTGGTCTGCCAGGAGCGTACCGAGCAACACAGGCAACGTGGGACCCCTAAACATTTGTTTTCCTCTCTCTCAGACACTTGTCCAAGGTTCGTGTGGTGGGAAGAGGCCGTCCCACACGCTCTGCACAGCACCCACGTTAAAGCGAAGCAGCAGTCAGCTTATCTGAGCTATCTACCTGGGAGCAGCTTTTTTTTTTTTTTTTTTTTTTCCTAACCAGCACAGAAAACTGTTTAATACTAAGAAATATCTTGCAGGGAATTAAATTATAAATGTATATGCTGGCCTGAGGGCATGCCGGGTTGTATCATAGAGCATCCAGAGACATTCACATCTGTGCTGTCACACAGGGAAGACCTGCCAAGTTACTCTGTGGCAGATGAACTGTTAATATTTGAGGCACCTTTAAGAAAGAGGCACAAGGGCACTATATCAGTCTTTTGTAATGCAATGAAATATGAGCTGAACAGAAAAAAAAAAATCAAAAAGAAAAGGAAAGAAAACTTTCCATTCAGCAAACAATCACATTTTGGAGCATTTTCTTCCTGGTAGTGGAAATTTAATAAGTCAATTGAAAGTCATCAGGAAGTAATAAAGTATTTGTGGACTCAACAAGAATATTTTTGGCTAATTCAGGAAATTTGAATATCAGTCTCATCTCTACCTGGACATCCCATGTCACAGAAGGCAGCCCTGATTCTGTTGCTCCTGGTCAGTAACGCTGGGTAATTTCTTGCTCTCAGTACAGGCTTCAGGGCTAGTTAGGCCTGCAGTTTCCCTCGATAAGGCAGTATCTCTGATTTTACAAGCCTGTTATTCTGAAGGATGGGCAATCAGCATCAAAAATGCGGGGATATATGCCCTGTGAAATACAGAGCCACATGACCAGTTGTGCTTGATATATAGGAGAAGTATTTGGATAGTGGATTATAACTGCTGATTATTATGAAGCATTACCAGGGAGAACATTTCCTGTCACATCATCATTCTACATGGACTTTTGCAGAAATTAATTTTACAGAACCAACTCCAGCATTTTACTTATTTTAAATTTATCTGCCATTAATCCCCTGAAGTTCCCCTTCAGTTCCTCTCTCCTGTACTTTTTTCCCTGCTTCTACTAATAAAGTGAAAAACAAGAAGCCATTCATTTTTTCCCCCGGTTTAAGACTTGTCATCCTGTGCTTTGTAATTTAGAATAGGTCTTGCAAAGGAAGGAAGCCACCGGGAGAACAGACTCGCTCTCAGTTGGCTTTGACAGCAGGATAGACAGGTGTCACCTCGTGATGACATCCAAAGGTGGACGAGCCTCATGAGCGAGGGAGTTCAGTCTGCAGCAATCAGTGTCAAACCTGATGAAGATTATTTTTGTCAACTTTATTTATTCCCCTGAGAGATCATTTTATAATGGCAGGAAGTTGGTAATTTAAAAGGTTAGATGTGGCGGGGAATAGCTGAATTTGTTTCTTTTATGGAAAGCAACTTCTCCATGCAACAGAAGAAATCCTATGGCCTCTGCAGTTAATCTGCAGGGATGGACAATTAGCATTGCCTCCTTTTATTTAAGGGAGAAGCTTCACCCCTGGGACCTTCCCTGCCACTCTCTAATTGGCCATTTTTTTAGGGCTTTGAGTTTAATAAGGAACAGTGAGCTGCGTTTTGCAGCCAGCCTTAGCCAAGAGGCACTGGATTTCATTGTAGCATGGTTCTCAAAAATGCTGAAATAAAGACGTGTGCTGGGGATTTGCAATGCCTCCTGCTATTTAAATGCAAATGCTTATACGCATCTCTTTTCCAGCCACCAGTCATTTGATCTGCCCTGACTTTTGTGTCTGTTTTAAATACCTGAGTTTCTTTCTGAGCAGTTCCTCAAAAAAAAAAAAAAAAAAAAAAAAAAAAAAAAGAAGAAAAAGGTATCTCTAAAGTCAAGACTGGCTGTGCAGCTCAGCATCTCTAAAACTGTGATTCATTCAAGCTGGTACCTTGCCACACAGCCCTGAGGTCACCAGCTGCTGCTAGGGCTGAGGCACTTGTAGGAGAAATGTCCTGGCCAGGAGATATCAAATAGGGTTGCCACAGCAGCAGCCCTTTATTTATTTATTTTTCCTCCTCTCTTCCTTTTGGAACTCTCCAATGTGTTTTAATATTAAAACTGGACACATCTCAGTGTATCCCTGTAGAGTCGTTATACCAAAAACATCCCAAATCCAATAAAAATAACTGGCCCTTTTGATGTTTGTACAGTGACTGCTTACTCATGCTGCTGCATGGTCTGGGAGTGCACATACAGGCTCCTATAAAAATACGCGTGGAGCGTTTCCAATAGGGCTGATATCTATAATCTGCCTGCTGGGTACCACTTTCTGCTCACTAACATACCCTTTATTTTAAAAAAGGGATATTTAACAGGGTTTGCTTGGTTTATTGCTACTTCAATGTAGCATTGATTTACCAGGTCTCTTAGAGAAACCCCTTAGCCAAATACATTTTGAGCTTGCAGAGATCTGTTCAGCAATGGATCTCACTTCCTAAGCAAAAGGTTTGATACTGCTTTATGAAATAGGAATCCTTTCAGGTTTACCAAGGAGGGAAACTGGTTGCTTTTTCAAAAGGAAGAAAATGAGAAATTCTACTATTTAGTCTTTTGCTTTAACGACATTGCTCACCCTAAAAACAAATGGAGAAGGACCATATACTTTCTGGATACTTGTTATTACTGCAGACCCAGGCACAGCTGGGAGGAAGAGCAACCTCAGAGCTTTTTAGGATTGAGCTAACATGCAAAAAGAGCTTATGTGCTTTGCTTTACAAACCACGCACCATTTCGGAGCCCTGGAGCCAGGGCTGGTAGAGTACCAGGACAAGCCCTCAGCTCTTGCAGGAATATTTATACCTCTATTTAATTTTCACGTCAGGCTTGAATGTTATTCTTGAAGATTAAATACAAGAGTCAGAAAACAATAAAAGTTTCACAGCCAAATTAGCATTGTCTATCAGGAAGAACAGACTCTTTTAACAGTAGACACCACATCCATAGGCCTATGTCAGTTTTCCATTGACTGGCAGGTATTTTTCCAGTTTTCTAATATATACTATTGCCTTGGCAAAGAGTAAATGGGAGCTGGTGCCAGGATACTTGCATCTGGAGCATAATTTGACTCCTTGCTGTATTTGCAGAAATACCAGGTTCACATCATCACAAAGCCTGTCCTATTCTTGAATTATTTAATACAATATTGGAGGAGTTCTGAATAATTTAAAGCAATATGCAAAAGGTTCTCTGCAATATAGATGCAGAGATTATTAAGAACCTTGCTAAACAGATTTAAATTGCCAGAACCCAATATCGGCTCTGCATGTTCCATAGCCCTAACTCAAAGAAGAAAAGAAACAGCAAACTCCTGTCCAATTCTTGATTTCCCTTAAAATTTATTGCAACTGTTTTAAATAAGTGAATTAATTTTAACCTATCTCATTAGAAGCTGCTCAAAAATGTGTTAGGCAAAAATAAAAGTCCTCATGAGCTATAATTTGGTACTTGAGGAGAATGGAAAAGATGGGACATCTACTGAATCCTCCCGAATATGTTAACCAGGGATGAAAATAACA
>VZSV01000118.1:1360131-1374092 GCA_013398735.1 Nothocercus julius
TTTCCTTTTCCTTTTCCTTTTCCTTTTCCTTTTCCTTTTCCTTTTCCTTTTCCTTTTCCTTTTCCTTTTCCTTTTCCTTTTCCTTTTCCTTTTCCCTTCTTTTTTCTTTTTCTTTTTCTACAGTTAAGGGTGAGAGAATATGATTGCTGTCTATAATATGGTGAAGTACATATCAGTGAAGAAGAAGACTGGTTCTAGGTGAAGAATAAAATTGTCCAAAGAAAAACAACAGCAAAAAAAAAAAAAAAGATAATTAATGAGTCTAGGTTGGAAATGATAAGAAAGTTTTTAGTCATGAGAATACTGACTCCAGGATAGTCTTCCAATTGGAGTGACAGGTCCTCTGTACTCTGAGAGGCCAACAGCTTTAGGTAGGTTAAATCTGCACAGATAGAAATGTCTTGGCCTACATCAGCTCTACTTTGAGTCCCTGCTCTGAACAACTGCAACCCATTTCTAGCTGGGGCAAGTATGGCCTCTAACTCAAATCTATAGAAGTGCTTGAATGAATGATCCAGATGGTTTCCTCACTCAGACACTTTAGCCTTGTGCGAGTTTGGTGGAATCCTGAGGCGTATAAATATTGAGCATATGATTAGTTCATGAACAAAATCATACGGTATGATGGTACAGCCCCCCACTTGACAAGTCAGGAAGACTATTCCCATTCCCTGTTCTATTTTGGGGAATGAAAAAGTAGTTTCAAGTATCCACTCGATTCTTGTCACTGCAGGACTGTAACTTCATACAGTATTTTCCCCCCATAATGCTTTATTCCCTCTCGCTTTAAAACCCCTTCTGATGGAGCTCTGTTCCAACACTTCTCCCAAAGGACTCTGCTCTCCCGTCTAATAGATTTCACAGCTAGGAAGCTTTCTCTGATGCTGTATCTCTTACAGCTATGTAAGGATGGATAAGCAGCTGGCTTCAGACGTCAGAGATGGAGGGTACTTATATACATCAGAACAGTCCAGAAAGGAGTGAGATGAAGTTACCTTTAATCACCTTACATAGCAGGGATCAAACAAGAAATAGGGAAATAAATAGGGAAGTGTGAATTTCAGCACACATGGAAATGCCTGATTAACAATCTTAAGCAGTAAAGTCCTCTGCCTCCCCACAAATCAAATACAGCATGACGTCTACCATGACAGTTATCTCAGAAATATGCATCAAACCCAAGGCTGAAGATGGTGAATAGGGAACTGAAATGGGGAAGTGGTCTTTTGTCCTCTGACCTACAGAAATTGAACTAGAGTCAATTCATCCACATACCAATTCATCGCACAGTCGTTATTAGAGGAACATGACATGAAAACACTTCCTTATTATTGATATGGGCACATTTTGAAATATCAAGATTTCCTTCCCATTACCGTTTCCCATTACTGAAATCACACTGGATCCCATCAACAAAACAAAAAAAATTGAAAACAATGCCACAGAAGATGATTTGAGCTAAGGTGTGATCTATAAAGTATTTTTTATAATAAAATAATTTTTCAGTCAGTGCGTCTTGCAGTAGCTGCTAGATGGGCTAGAGACCAAATCACTCAATATTAATGCACACACAGTTCTTGCACAGTGTTTTTATTGTTAATTACTTGGTGGCATTATGTCCTCATTAAATAAGACCAATATGGACATGGCTTTTTGGGCAGATGGCTGGGACCTCTCCTGTGCAGCCTTTTACCTTGTCAGTGGAGGTGAATCACTGGCAAAACCAAGATCTAATCTTAAAATGGTGTGTTTAATTACCCTTGAAAAATGGAAAGGTCAATGTAGGACAGGATTGACAAAGTCAATTGTATCTCTGGACTAAGTCCAAGTTTCAATCCTAATTGTCATCCTTTTTTTTTTTTTTTTTTTTTTTTTTTTTTGAGAAGTCTAGGAGGCATGAGAGGAAGAAGACATTCATACTGAACATTTCTTCCTTCCTTCCTTCCTTCCTTTCTTCTCTCCTTCCTTCCTCTCTTTTTCTTTCTTTCTCTCCGTCTTTCCTGCTTTCACTCTTTCTTCCTTTCTTTCTTATATTCCCCAGGCCCTGAGATGGATTCATGGCACAAGAATCATACAAAAACTTCCCTACGTGCATTTTTTATGTCATAATACTGTGCCAGGGCACAGCTGCTGTGTGAATGTACACACACACACAGACATACTGGTCAAATCAATTAAAAGCTCTCCATACGAAGCTCAATCTTTGCTGATCATTAATCACTGAAGTCTGATATTTCTTATCTCAATACAAGGATCCTCAGCCTCCTTTAAAGCAATCAATAGACAGGGATCATTTCACCGAGTCCATGGGTTTTTATTCCAAGGATCTGATAGGATGATAGTTATATCATTCTGACCCATGTAAGAGGTTTGCAGTAGCGTGTGAGTGTGTGTAAGACTGCTTGTATTATATCTATAATTCATTTGAACTCCATCTCTTGAGGGAGCAGAGGGATTCACGGCATATGTTTAACAACCCAGAGTAACAACAGCAAGTAAAGTGACCTACAATCCAAAGGAAACATCATGTAAAGACTGAGCTCACTGGGACAGAAAGTCTGGACTAGCGTTCAAATGTCTGTGGGAAGCATTGGTGTGTTTTTAATGACTATGAGATCCTTGACGATGGCTCAGCTCAAAATGCAATAGTTGTAATAATATGTTGTGGTGATGGTATTCTTGCAGCTACAAAGTTTTAAGGACATACAAATGGTAAATTTGGTGAAGAGACATAAAACCATCATGAAACGAGCAGAGGTAAAAAAGCAGGCAAGCCCTCAGACACAGCTCTCAGAAATAGATGTGCAGCTACATAGGGGAAGGTGTAATTACTGTGAGTTTAACATTATCACATTAATTGGAAAAAAAAGGTGGTTAATGCAGGGAGCTGCTATGGGACAGAGAGGGATGTTATGACCACTCACAAAACCATATGGAGCAGCACATGTGTTTGTGTGGAAAATCATAGTGTGGAGCCATATTCAGTGAGCAAACACAAGGGTGCAGTTCTATCTAACGCATCCCTGACACACTGCCCCAATTGCTCTTTCCTGACTCTGCAACCCCTCATTGACACTAATACAGCACTTTATGAGAAGATGCTATTTTTCTTCTTCTTTTTTTTTTTTTTTTATATATATATATGTTATTTCAGTATTCCAGTTTATGAGTTGAGAGCAGAAAATATCATCTTAAAGTTGCAAGATATTGTGAAATCCCTACAAGGAATGGAGATTGCTGCATCTATGGCTGTAGTCAACAAATAATTCTTTTTTTTTTTTCTGATGTCAGCAACACTGGAACCCATTGAGGGAGCTAGGAAATCAATTGTTCTGAGGCTTGAATCTTTCAAATGAAATGAATAAGAAAAAAAAAGGATTGCAAGGATAAACTTAGAAGGACTATTCCAAGATTATCTGCCCTATTCCCTTAATCAAGTCTGGCAAACATTCCTTGAAAATGACACATGTTTTTGAGTGATAAATATTTAGAATAGACAGAAAAAGCTTCAGGGATATTTTTCTTAGCATTCTGTTATGCTAAAAAAAGAAATTTTGTTGGAAAGTGGTGACAAAGGCTAGAGAAGCTTTAATAAAATGGAAGGTCTGAGAAGACAACCTCACAGTGAAATTTTTTTAAAATATAACTAGCATAGTCAATCTTATTGTGCCTTTGTGGAGCTATAAACAGAGAATTGCTGTTACTATCCATATGCCCTTTTTCCCTGGTAAAATTGTCACTACTAAGAAAAAATAAAACATAACGTGTCAGACCATGAAGATGACACGTAACCCAAACTATCAAAGTTTTATGTACTAGACTTCATACGAAGCATGTATGGTCCACTCACTCTAATTAAATGGTGGATTCTTTTCTCCAATATCCAATAAATCAGGGCTGGCCCTCTTTCTGAAAGACACGCTCAGATTCAACGATGCCCTGTTCCTTGCTGTGTCAGCCAGTAACATTTCTGCTTCATGGCTGTGTGTATGCACACGGCATAGCCTGCATCTGATATGCACTGATCCAGCAGAAAGGGGTTAGTGGTAGGTGCATCATTCCTCGGAAACATCTGGCAACACAGAAGCCGGGCATCTCTCTCCCTCCAGCTATCCAGGCACTCTTCCTCCATCTATCCCAGGGATTTATAGAATAGAGTTATGTGTTTAGGAAGATGCTGCTCCCTTCCAGAGCTGTTTGCACAGGAAGAAACATACAGAAGAGGACCAAGGGTCTTGGTGAATGGAAGGTGGCTCTGCATACCTGAAATGGAGATGAATCAGAGGCCTCCCAAAGGGGACATTATGCCAACCTCACAAGACTTGCCCCATGCAAAACTAGTCCCTCCTTTTTTTAAACAGACCTCATCAAATGTGTTTGAGTTGCCATGGCTCAGCGAGTTACTGCAAGTCAGCTGAAAAAGGCATAACTGACCCTGATGTGACTGCAAGGTAAAAGACTTTGACATTTATGATGGTTTAGACTTATGTGTTTCACCTTTCTATTGGTCTGCATCTGCACATGGTCAATTATGGAAGTTTAGCTGACACATGGTAATCCATTAAAGTAGTGTTAAGCAGGTCATGTGCTTATATCCATAGGGGGAGAAAATGAAAATGGTGAGCTCAGTGCTTTGCAGCAGTCAAAAGGATAAGAGAAAGAGAGAGGCTGTGGAGTCTCCTTCTCTGGAGATCTTCCAAACCCGCCTGCATGCCACCCTGTGCCCCGTGCTCTAGGTGTCCCTGCCTGAGCAGAGGGGTTGGACCAGATGATCTCTAGAGGTCCCTTCCAGCCTCAGCCATTCTGTGATTCTGTGTGAACAGGGAACAGTGCAGAGCCTGTTGCTAAATGCTGCATTAATACCACAAGCTGCCAGATCCTGGATGCTATATGTTTCTTGCACTCACAGAGGGCAGTACAAATAGGAAAATACAAGAAGAAGTGTGAAATAACTTCCATAAGAGAACAGACAACCTAGACTACCAATTATCACCTTGAAGATAGGTGGTTGCAGAGATGGAAGGCAAGATGGGAATTAATGGGCTGGGTGGACCCTTGGACTTGGACAGCAAGTGTCTTGCAGGCTACACTGAATACTACTGAGGATGTCTTCTGGTCCACAGCCACATAACTGAGAGTAGAATCAAGCGAATTCTGCTCTTTGGGTCTTGTCTAAGCTCTATCTGGAGTCCTTAAAAAGTTCTCCACCTCCCTTTGCCAGACCTGTGGGAAACTGATGGCTCCCTGCCAGTCTCTGTCAGCAGCACGTGCAAAAGCATCATCTGGAAGACAAAACGCCCAGGGTAAGATTTCTCCGTAGAGGAGAAGTGGACCTTTTAATAAAAGCCTCTTCTCTGCATCTAAAAGGTTAATAAATATTCACTGAGAATCATCAATGTCAAGACTAAAACCAAACAGGAAAATGGCAATCTTTTTCTTTTGTAAAGGAACTTGTTGAAATAACTGCCTAAGTCTGCCCTCTGTTTACTAAAACGGCTTCGGAAATCTCTAAATCCATTTATCCTGAGGATTATCATCATCTGGTTTCCAGACAACATTCTCATTTCCTCCAGTGAGGTTTTTTGATACCTTAGGCCATTAGCTGTGGTATTGATCTTTCCTTAATACGTGAGATTTCCTACAGCAAAGACAGCTCGGCGTCTGAAAAAAAAAAAAAAAAGAGAGAAAAAAAAAAACTGTTTTATCTGAATAGCCTGAACAGCATTTTGTTAGAGACAAAATTTAGCATTCTTTGGCTTTTGTTTATAATAAACATATCAGGGCAGGCTGTGAATACACCCTCTGTGGAATAGACTGAGCCGGTTATCAGCCACTTGGGGAGACTCTGTTCCAGGGACGAAAGCTCCGACATGCCAGTCCTTCAGCTACTAATACTGTGGCTTGGCTCGGGGGAAAGAGATAACGGGCAGTATTAGAGATTTTACCTGTCCCTTCCTACCGCAAAATCCATCCTCCTGGATAAATTGTGCATATTGTTCCACAGAGAATTAGCACCCGAATCCTGTGTTATTTATCCTACATCACCCAAAGGGGCTAGTTGGGGGGGGGTGCTTCTGTATTAGAAATGAAGGGAAGAACTAGGGTCTGTCAATAAAGGTCCAACAGAAAAAATAAAATCAGCACCCTTTTACTCTTCCCCCCCACTACTTTGCAGCCCTGTTTTTGAGTTTTGGCTTTCACTCACTAGAAAAAGTTGAAAGTCCACAGATTTTCCTACATAAGAAGTGCAGAATCCAGTACCTTAGGGAGCAGAGAGATGGAGAGATCTTGTTTACATTTGTTTTCCTTTTCAGTCAACCAGACTTTTGTAAACAAAACTGGTGTCCAGCAGAATACAGTACCTTTCAGCAAATGCATCTCTGTGATAAACATAAGCTTCACCCAGGCTCCTGTAAAGTTACTGGGAGGCGAGTTTTTCCAAACACTGACATAAAAAAGAAATATATATATATATAAAATTACATATATTGTATAAATTATACATAAACATATCAAATATATACATATACATATCAAAAATAGCTATAATGGAATGGGAAAATATTTACTAGAATTTATTTCCTGTTACCATGTACTTTTTACTTTTTGGGTGCATGAAGCATAACATTTGGCAGTCAGAGTTTTCATTATTTCAGATCTCTTTACAAACATTAGAAGAATCCTTTAATGTAGGAAAGTCTCATTAACATCAAGAAGATATCATGTTTTTTAAAGAAGTTCTAATTCAGGTGTCTTAAGTAAGAATAACTATATACTACATTAATTTTTTAGGATGTCTGAGCACCTTCAGATAGCATATAAAACTAGTTCATTATAAGGTCCTAAATATGGATTAAAGGCTTAGTTCTAGACATTGAATTGCAAAAACTTTAGCTTATGTGACTTAGCAGGGCCACATAGCAAGTCTTTGGGTTTATACTTTTATGTAGAATCACAAATCCTCTTAACAAGAGGTAAATACACCAAATGTTCCCTATTAGTCTTCCATCTTTACTACCTCCTACCAGAAACCCAAGAGAAAAAGAAAATAAAACCAACCCACTTCTAGGATTTCATTTTCTTTCTTAAATTTATTTCTGAATGGTATTAACAAAAATGAGTTACCCCCTACAACAGTCATTTTAATCCATAATCATTTTAGATGATAATCTGCTTGCTGTGCAGATATCTCCACCATTTGATGATGTTACCTTGTTCAGATATTATATCATTATTTCTCCTCTTGCCTTTCCACAAGCCTTTCAGCCCTGCCAGCGAAAAGACTTGTGAGAACACTCACCAACTTAATCTGTTTAAATAAGTGATTAAAGATATTTTAGCTATTTTAGATTGAAGGGGCTATAGCAGTACCAAAACTGGGGCGGAGAAGAAGATATTTTTGGCTGGGAACAGTAACAAACTTAATATACGCACAAGAAAATTTGGAAGAGGTCTCTAGTTTTATGGGATAAATCTGATGAGTTCAGTTTCATACCCCTTAATGCAAATTATCCCAAGACAAAGCAAGTCTTTTTAAACTTCTTTATTAAACAGCAAAGATAATCCAGTAGTGATTTAACAGTAGGTATTACAGCAAGCAGATTCAGGACTAGACATCTGCCAAACAGGAAATACTATTTCACAGCTGGTTTCAAGTAGTAGATCAAACATTGCATAAGCAAATACCTACATTTTTTTCTTAATTAAGTATTTCTGGGTTTCCACTACCTTCTCCCACACTGCTCCAGTAAAAAAAAACTGTATGTATTTTTTTAGAGGAATATCTACTTATACGCAAGAACGGATAGGACCAAAGGTCCTTCTTTGTTGTTATTTTGAGCACACTTGCAAAACAGGAGCTGCACCAAATGTCAACTCACTAGTAGCCAGCAAATGCCATGCTCAAGCCACACTTCAAAAGAAGCAGCTTGAGGGAATTAGGCTCCCCTATCACTGTGGAGCTTGTGTGATTCATGAAGCCCTGTTGGAGTGGGCGACAGTTCTGCAGCCAGAAGACAGTTCTGCAGACAGTTCTGAGCTGTGTTTGTAGAGGAAACAAGGTGCTTGGATTTCACAGAGATTATTCTTGGATTTCACACAGATTAGTTTGACTTCAGGCAAATCTTGGATACCTGTTGCAAAATAAAAGCAGATATTATTCCCTTTCTGATTCAAAAAAAAAAAAAAAAAAGAAAAAGAAAAAGAAAAAAAAAGTAGTTTACTAATAAGTAAGTACAATCAGTGAAACCTTCCCTGTTGTGCTTACCTGCTGCTTACATTTAGTGGTCTGGGAAAATGTGGCAGCCAAACCTCTACCCACAAAGCAGAGAAAACTGGAAAAAGAGCCAATGATGTCTGGGTAGAATATGCTCTCACCTTTGGAATCAAAGCTTCCAAAAGGATCTCTTCTTTAAAGTGAATTAAAATAATCTATAATATAAAATAAAGATGTTGAAATTAATATATTTTGACTTTGTGGCTAAACAGGAGTTTTTGAATTGCCCCAAAGCAAAGTACTTTGTGAGGAATAGGGAAAATTGCCTTTCAGAACTCCTACTGTTTATTTTGCATCAATTTGAAATAAGTTATTATGAATTAGTTATTATCAACATTTTTCATAGATTAGGAACTCCCCCCTCACACAGTGCTGTTACCTGAACACAGATGGTATCTCTGTGAATGCCACAAAGGATGGGCTATGCCTAATGAGGAAATGCTGCAGTTCCTTCAAAGCTCCTCTGTGAGTAGGGGCTCTGAGTGATGATCAGATATTATTTGTCTCAGAACAGCTGATGAGGTTATCACTGCCAGCTCTCTACCCCTTTCCTCTTGCCCCTACTTTAGCTCCATTCCACTCTCTGATACCTAAACTCCATTTTCAAGTAATGAAGATTATCTTATCAGTCGCAGCCTACTGTTGAAGGCTGAAAGCTTTAAGGGAGGCATGATAGACCCTTTAGGACCAAAAGATCTGCGATTCAGGAATAAGTTCTGTCAGGAACAAGTTTATTAGCTGTAAATTTCAGTACCTAGGGTAGCAAAGGTAAGACATAAATACAAAATGTTGATAACAGAAGATACCATATGAAATACTCAGGTAGGAGCAGCCTTGGACCGAAATCTGCTTGGATTGCAGAGACAGAGAGAGAAAATGGAATTGGAGAAGAGGACTGAGGAAGATTGAAAATGAAAGAGAAGTTGTAGATGGTGAATTGTCCACTGTCCCTGAGGAAGGACATGAAAATTCCCATCTGTTCTAATGAATTACCACTGCATATGTTCAAGCCATGACTTCTCTACACATCATTTTTCTTGTCTGTGAAATGTACAGTAAAGTGAGTTCTTCAGAAGCAAAAGTTGTCCAGAGAGTTTGTTCCATATTCATCCTTGGAGGCATTCAAAACCCAACTGGAGAAAGCCCTGACCAGTGTGGTCTGATCCAGGGCCCTGCTTTGACCACTTGAATTATCTTATGATCCTACTTTTATTTTATAGTACTGGTTTAGGCAAAGCAATACCAAATTATGAGAAAGAGCACTTATGTAGATTACTAATTGTCCCCTTAGCACTACTAATTGGCACAGAAGCATAAAAGATTCCCCCATCCCTTAGACTTTCTAGGAAGCTGAATGTGAGGCGAACATCTGTCCCACGAGGAGCACGATTCTTTGGGGGTTACCAGCTATCAGTCCCCACTTAGCTCTGGCAAAAGCATTAATAAATAGAAAGAAAGCCTTCTTCTTTGCTCATCACACCTCCCCTATGCACTCCCTTCTGCCATTTGTAACTCTTGCTGCGAGACATGGCAAAGTCTTCGTTTCACCTCCCTGTCAATATTTATTGTGCATGTGTAATTTGAAGGTTTTAAGATAATGAAATAAAATTCTTGCCTGCATTCATCAAGCCCGCTATGTCTGCAGCATACAAATTGAATACAGAACGACCTAAAACTACCATAGGAGACAGTGAAATAGATCAACCTTTGTGTAATTGAATGAACGAATTCTCAGTCATAGCAGTGATGCCAGTGGGCAAAAAGGACGGTGACCTTCCAGGTCCCTGAGCCAGAACCATTTACTTGGCAATCACATTGCTTCAAAGCTGACAAATACCAGGGATGCATCAGCAAAAAAAATGTTGCTTTCACACCGCTACATAAAACACATAAGACTCTTGCAGGAGATGTCATGTAAAGGAATGTGCCCTTTTAAAGGAGCAGCTCTTATAAGTAGTGATAATTTTTGGCTTTAGGATTAGAAATGGCCTGCTATGCTTGATCTGTAAGCAGTGACTTATGGTTACTGCCTAGAAAATGGAGTTCACCTGAAAATTATTATCTTAAGAGCACTTAAGTATCACTGGATAATGTGAACAGAGTCTTGATTAAGGCTGTTTTAAAGAGGTGCACTGAAGGATATAGAGATTTAAAGGAAAGTTTTTTTTTCTTAGAAATGTTCACATATTTTTCATAATCAGTCAGTCCCTCCTTCTCCGCCCCCTCCCCTGTTATTTTGATGCTGTAGAATTCATTTGCATAAATTATTAGGCATAGCATGGGGAGACAGAGTGAGAGAAAGGAAGGAGGGGGAAGTCTTGGGCAATTCCTCTGAGGCCGGTGGGGAAGAGTACCGGAAGGGAGCTGAAAATTAGGGCAATTTGAATTAGTCATTGGTAACTGAGAAAGTAGAACAATACCCTAGACACATAGTGAAATGTGGAGGGAAAGAAATCTCTTGATAACTGTACAGTTGCTGCAGGAATTGATGCAAAGATATTCCAGGGTCTGCATTAGCAGAGGCTTCTCAAGCCCATAACAGCTCAGAGCATGTATGAGATTTATGAGGAAAAAGAGAGAGGAAATTAGGAACTTTATTATTATTTCTCTTTATTACTTAAAATAGGAAAGGTGCCTTTTGTACCACACATTAGAAGAAGTGCAGTTATGCAGGGATGAGGGGAATTATTCTAAACACTTGCGTTTGATTTCAGAAGTCCATGTCCCTGACTAATTTGGGAAGACCCATTCATGATCTACAGAAATGGGAGTGAAGCCAAACAGAGCAGTGCCACATTGAAACCAAAGCCCTGGGGGAGCAGGCCCTTCTGAAAAACTCCCCCTGGACGCTGGTTCCTCACATCACACCTGATTTATACTTAAGCTGTGGTTACAGCTAGCTGGGTCTTATTTTTAGCATTCCATTCAGAAGTAAGAATTCATCAAAACTGAATTTTTTTTTTTGATTTTCCTACAATTTAGACACTTCAGTGGATCCTCAGATGGCATTTCTGATTGAAACCAGAGGCACAGAGAATAGTCCAAAACAACCAATAAATTAATGACATCCATCTGGAAACTAAGTCTAAAGATCACTCACAGTCTAGTGCTGTAATTAGTCAAGTGGAAAACTGGACTGAAATACCTTCTACCCCAGCTTGGGCCCTTGCTTATTCTGGTTATTCAGGTATTAGACTGTGAGTGTTGCCGTGGGCAGCCGAGTGTCGCTGTTCAGATGGGGAGAAGGGCACTGAAAGACTCACAGTTTCACAGCTCTTCCCTGTTTTGAAATATTTTTTTTTATTTGTTTTTATCCATTTCAAGAAAAAAAAAAAAGAAAAAGCAAGCAACCAACCCCCCCAATGATAGAAGGACTCTCTAGGTCAACACATAGACTCAGTAATTCATAGATTTATACTTCCTCCCTCTGGCAATTCCTTCCTAAACACCAAAGAGGATATGAAAACTGCTCAGTGTCTGTAGTGTCTTCTTTGTATTTTGGATCCCTCTAGCTAAGCACTAAATCGTAACTGGGATATTTGGCATTTTGCATCCCCTTCTGTCTGTGGGCTGACTGTGGCTGTAAAAAGAGGACTGAGGGCTTGTGTTTGACTTCTAACTTCACCTCTGCTGTGTGTAATCAGTGGTGTTTCTCAGGCAGAAAGAACACGGGTAAAGTCTCGTGTTTGCCTTTTGTTCCACATGAAAGGACATCACACATCCTGTTGTTCATCAGTCAAGGTTATTCCTGTTGGCTGCCTGCCTGTTTCTCCCATTACTTGTGCTTTAAAATCTGCCTTATTCACTTTCCTGAAATTCAGTTTGTCCCTGGTTTTCTTGCCTAACCCAGATTTGCCAAAGTAGCAAAAGAGAGTTAGCAGAAGGTATAGTGCTTTCTAGTTACCCATGCTCTTGGCACACTCCGTTTTATTTAATTTCTGCATTATAGAAGGCAAGATGTCACATCTGCATCTGGGCATCCTTAGTTTAGATGATGAAATACTTTGGGGTCAATCATGTGCTAAGATCAACATTCTGACCCAGAAATCAAAACCAAAGCATAAATGTGGAATCAGCAACTGTGCTCCTGGCAGTGTCATCTTCCTAAGTCCACTGCAGTTTGACCTTGCAGGGGGGAAATATAAATTCCTGCTTCAGGAAGGATTATGATTTTGAAGTCTGGCTTTGTTCCACGTTGGAATAAAACCCAATAAAAACATTGATAATCTCCATGAATTAAAAGTTCTGGGAGAAAAATTTAAACTTGCCTTTTTAAATACATCACTTTCCTTTTTTTTTTTTTTTTTTATTTTGGGTCAGAACTAAGCTCAAAATGAGAAATGAAAAAAAGAGAATCCCCTTTTTTTCTGCAAATGTCAGAAATGGGCAGGCTGACACTACTGTCACGCCTCTCCCCTTCTACTCCTCCTCATCCCTTGCCAGTTCTTCCACTTGAAATTTTCTCAAAAATAGATAAGATTTCCCATATGTGAAGTAGGTGATGAAGGCACCCACGCCAGGTTCTGATGCAATCTACTGTCATCTCTATCTGACATGACATTGCTAAGGAAGGTGATTGATCTGTAGGGTCTATCTTATGGTGACAAGCACAAAGTTGTGAGGTTTGGCTACCAACCAGCATGCTGGTAGACTTAATGCAGCTACTTAATGTAGACTTAATCCATGAGTTCTGCGTACGCCTAGGAGCTTGTTATCAACTGCATCTTCATAACACTGCTGCTTTGCTTCACAGGGATGGTGGTGATCCTTTTATGAGTCTAAGGAGCTGTCCCTCTCTCAGGGTATGATTGTGCTGAAGTTTAATGATTGAGAAGGTGCAGGGGAAGAAGATAAGAAGGCCTGAGTAGCAATTGCTCTGGTGAAAAGAGTTGCCCACTTGAGAAAACAGTCATTGTTCTCTTCTTCAGAGATCCCAGCCTGAATATTTGAAATCTCGAAGCCTTGATTTTCTATTGATTTTCTATTATATCATATGTCCCTTAGCATATTTTGAGGCGAAGGATTTGGAAATAGTGCAACAGCTCTCTGTGTGTTTGAAGCTGATCTAAACACAAGACTGCCACTTTTCCCACCAGGGTTCCTCAGAGAACGAGTGCATACAGACTGTGTAATGCATGCGTAGTCAGCCCCGCTGTTGCACCCCTCTGTTGCATTTGAGATTTCGAGCAGCACTTCCTCCTTTCTCAGGATCAGTGCATCCCTATGAGTAAGAAGTCAGGCAGTGGGGACAGGAGGTCTGCATGGATGAGCAAGGAGCTCCTGGCAAAACTCAAACAGAAAAAGGCAGTATACAAATCGTGGAAAAAAAGGACAGGGCCCATGGGAGGAATATAGAAATGTTGTCAGGGAATACAGGGGTGCAACAAGGAAAGCTAAGGCACATTTGGAATTAAATCTGGCAAGGAATGTTAAAAATAACAAGAAGAGCCTGTTCAAATATATCAAAGGCAAAAGGAAGATTAGGGAAAATGCTGAGACTACTGGTGAATGGGTTGGGTGCCCTGGTTACAAAAAAACACAGAAAAAGCAGAGTTGCTGAACACCTTCTTTGCTTCGGTGTTTACCAAGTGCAGCCCTTTAGAGTCTCAGGCCCTAGGGACAAGAGAAGAAGCCTGGAGAGAGGAAGACCTGCCCCGGGTAGAGGAAGACTGGGTCAGAGAGCACC
>VZSV01000118.1:1388093-1406664 GCA_013398735.1 Nothocercus julius
GCAGGGACTTTTTCTTAGTAAGCACTTCTATTCCTGATCTTTAACAGAGACTTCTATATTCACCAAAAAAAAAAAAAAAAAAAAAAAAAAAAAAAAAGAGAAGAAAAAAGGGTAGGCCAGGGTCATCACAACTATTTCTTTTTTATTTTCCCTCCATTGTTAGGTGTCTTTACTGTGTACCATACCTTGTAGGTAAACATCTGATAAAGAAAGTCCTTGCCCCAAACGACTAAGATATTAATTTAAGATGGGAGCTGGCAGAGAGTAAAAATGAAGAGAATGGAGCAGTTATAAACATGGGAGCAAACACCTGAAAAAAGCAACTGGTGAACCACAGTCAAATATTTTAAAGACCTCATGGCAATTGATTTCCACCATCACTCAGTGACAAGCTAAATCTCCTATATCTTGGCTGCAGATGATGCAGCCCCTGTGTTTGTTTGATAAGCTTAAAAGCATAAGGTAGGAGCAACAGAACTAACCCAGAGATTTGACAAATCAACAGTGAAGGACAACCAATTGGTGAACATAGGAATGGAGTTTTCTCTGCACAGGATAAGGAAGGGGAATGGAACACATAAAAGAAAAGCAGTTTTTGCTTAATCTACAAATCCGACTACCCAACTTTCCCAACTACCAGTGAGCAGGTTGCAGCTTGTTTTAGTTAGGAAGCTATCAGTGGTTGCAGAAAGGAAAGGATGGAGCAGCAGTGGCTTAGGCTGAAACTCCAAAGTCGCTACTTTTGGGAAGAGAAAGTCTGTCTAGCAGATGTCCTTGCCTGTGTTTCAGAGAAAAGGTTTTGGGGGAAAATCATACTGTCAGCAAACTAAAGCTTTTCTGTTTGGACAATGACAGTACACTTAAGCCAAGGTCAAATGGAGGTTAAACCACCCTGTCTTTTGTATTACTTGTAAATTGGATATATTCTGATTTTTCAGTTTTGTCCATCATGACCACCTGAGAAGTTTATATTCCCCGCTTCTATAAAGGTGAACCAAATGATCAAAAGCCTCAGGAGACCAGAGATGGTGACCTTGAAAACACGGAGATGCCTTGGCTAAGCACAGACGTGCAATGAGCCAGCACTAATTCTTGTCCAGGTGTCTGGGAGGCAAAGAATAATATAGCTCAATATAGCTCAACAGCAGGAGGTGGGGTGGAGGGAGCAAGGAAATCATGATCACCACCACTCTGTGCTCAGTTGAGTGATGGAGGCTACACCAACTTCCACAGCAGCCTGACATCCCTCTGTCTGTCACTCAGCACTTATGTATGAGATGTGGACAGCAGCTGTTTCACTTTGCTGAGATTTTGGCTCATAACAATATTATATAAAAGTTGTAATTAAAAAAAGAAAAATACTTTGACAAACTTCCTACAAGGAAATTACAGGCACTGCTTTAAGCAGCCTTTACCAAGCAAGATGCTTCTGTGTATTTCAGGCTGTAACCCTTTATGCTGCCCTTGTTAAAATAAATTAAAGCATGGATGATTGGACCACCAATAAGTGGTAAGATCCCAGTGAGATCAAATTCTAGGCAAAATTATTCACAAGGAACAAACTTCCATCACCCAGACTGTCATTTACTTTACTCCTAAGTGTGGAGTGTAGAAAGCTCTGGGTTTGTCTATGACTTGAAAAATACTTGAGTTGGGCATTGAGAGCTATGTCGCTGCTTTGTCTTTAGTTTGATGTCACCTTTAGTCAAATGATGTCTATGCAATTGGTATATAGGCCCTTTAACTTGATAAGCCATCTTTTTTTTTATTTTTGGTATTGCTGCATTCAGAATAAAAAAAAAAAAAAGAAAGAGGCTTTTTCTATAGAGACTCATACAGATCTTTCCTTAGAAGTCTTCTTGGCAAAGATTTCCCTAACATAGATCACATCCAAGCATAAGCTGCAAGACAAAAGGCACAAGTTGTTAATGGTGCCACCAGAGCAGCATTAATAAAGTGAAGCTTCCTCTCCACAAGTTAAAGAGATGGAATATCCTGAAGTGTTTTCAAATGAGCCATTGGGACAGTGGGTTGCAATTAGGACCTATTAAAAGAAGATGATTCCAATTCATTGCATACAGTTAACATACTTCTGGGTTCCACCACCGTCAGTGTGTACTGCATCCTCCCTTTAGAGAAACTTGAATTACATTCTGATTTTTTTTTTTCCATTTTCAGATGAAAACCATGTTTCAGACAATAGCACAGCAGTGTCTCCAGCATGAGAGTTGTTCTCTTCTATGAAGAAAATTAATGGCTTGTTTTGCTCAAACATTTTCTACCCTCTCCTCATGCTGATAATCTATTCTGAGTTATATATAATGGTAAAAAAAGCTGCAGCAGCTGAAGCCGTATTCAAGGTGAACTATCTTCCCATTTAGAAAGTAGAACAACTGTCTTTCAATTGAGATGGAAAATTAGAGGTCCTGATCAGCTATGGTTGCTAACGAGAGGCTGGCAGCACTACCTAAGTAAAAAACTGACCATTTGCTTTCCTTCCACAGGCCTGAAAATCCTGTTGCAGTTTCAGACTGGAGAAGTTCTTTGCTTTGCTCCCAGAGCTTTGGATTTGTGCTTGTTGCCACCTTAAAAGAGCTGCTGTCTTCTTCAAAGGCAGCTGTATTTTAATGGTAGATCGAGATAAGCCTAGAAGGAAGAAAAATATAGAAAGATAGTGATATGCAAGGGTATTAAAACATCTTTGATTTACTGTATGTCAGAAACATTAAGTTTGGTTATCAAATTGTCCAATTGGAGAAATGTCAGAGAATATTTGGGAAATGGGTCAAGGAAAAAAAGACTGTTTTCCAGGAGAGGATATTTCTTCCAGTTCCAGTGGAAAATGAGATTTACTAGCTTTGCTGATGCCCTGCATCCTATTACTCAAGGAAAACTGAGGAAGGAAATATCATTACGTGGATTTCAGAGTTATGATATCTTCAACACCAGCTTTCTGTATAAAAGCTAGATTTTTAGAAAGAGTTCTTTTTCAAGTATTTTTGAGTAGATTTCCAGGGGGATTCAGTTTCCCGGGAGCTGGCCAACATTGATGTTCAGGTGAAACTGATTCCAAATGCAAACTGCATTTTTAAAATGCTATAATAATGGGAGAGACAGGTAACTCAGGCAGTAAATAACTCAGAGAGCATTGATTGTCCAGGAGGAGGAGGCTAACCATCCATCCCTAAAGAAAGGGAAGGACTAACTATGAAGCTGTCTGTCTTTTAGGTGCTGGAGGTAATTGTGGTACAATTGGTTTGATTCATAAATGGAAATAGAGTGTTCTTTTTGATCTTCTAATTATTCAGAGATGGATGTCTACTTTCGCAGCACCTTCAATTGTTCTCTATACATCGACCTCCACCCTATTGACTAAATTCTGCGATTTGTGTTTGTAGTCAAGGTGTTCCATGGCTACAAAGTTCTCAGCTAAATTATTTCTTTCAAGAGCTACACTTGGGAAGCTGGGAAAAACAAAAACTGAACTTGCCGTAGTTTGATAATTGCACTCCAACTGTTTCCCGCTTCCCTTCGAGCTGAGCCATGCAAGGAGTCAAACAAGACATACACTGTCTGCAGTGTTTCTGTTTGATGTTCAAGTCCTTTTCTTTTCCCCCTCGGCAACAAGCTAGACCAAAGGGAGTCTACAGCAGAGTTTTAAATAGCCAAAGCCTAATGAGTGTAAAATTAAAAAAAAAAAAAAAAGAAAAAAAGAAAGAAAAATCCTTATCCCAGCTGTTCAAGTATTAAAATATGCAATTTTAAGACAGTGTAAACTAAAGCACAAGCCAAATTCAGAAGAGTTCAGAAGAATTTAGTGAAAAAAAAAAAAAAGGCAAGAAAAGCAGGGAGACTGGAGACTGATGGCTACAAGTAGGTGCTGGGGACTTAAACATGCTCAGTCCTGGTCACAGCTATGACAAGAGGGCTGAATGCAAGTCTATGGGATACTTCACCTGCCTTTATACAGCAACAATTTCAATTCCTTTCTCATCTGGTTTGGAAGAGCAGTTTCTCCGGAGACAGCTCACTGACTGTAGCAGCTCAAATCACTCACATGTGTTTTAGCAGCAATATTATTCTCAGATTCGGCCCTTTACTCATGCTTCTCTTTAGGTCATATTTTTTTTTTTATCATTTAAGTGCAGAATTTGAAACTGATTGTATATCTGACAAAACAATCTCCCTAGCTACAAAGCCAGAGCTGGGAAGACAGGTTAGTCAGCTGTTAAAACCATTATTGTCCATTTTGACCATTTTTAGTGGTGCAGCACTATTGCCTGAAGTACTTAGGTGTATTCATCATTTTATGTGGATACTTAGTACAGTCAGCAGAGGAAGGTATTTATAGAACTGGACAATTTTTTTTTTCAATCTCAAGGCAATATTTCCTATTAAAGAGTTTGGAACAAAAGTTTACAAGCTTTCAGACTCACAGCCCTCACTTACAGGCTCAGGAATCCCTTGCCACTTGCATTTTGAAACCTATATCACTTGCTTTTAAGTTGTTCCATTAGGAGATCTTTCTCTCATGTTTTCAGAAAGTCTTTGTTAAGTCAGAGGGATTTGAAGACAAAAGGGCACCCTGTTCATAAAACCTCAGAGTTAAATGAGAGCAGATTTTGACCAGGCAGAGGGTGCCAAAGACTATTTTTTAAACACAATTTACTTGCCAAAATTCATGTTCTCTAGACATCTCTAGACATCTCGACATCTTTTTTTTTCTGAAAATGTCATGACACGGAAAGCCATTTGCATCTCAAATTGCAAGGAATATCGGTACTTGCACTGCACAGAACCTAATGCTCCCCACTCAGCACAACACAAAGTGAGCGTGCTCACATGAAGGAATATTGATTCCATCCGCTCCTTCACCTGAGCAGAAAAGCTCATCAAACCCCTACCCGGGTGAACGTTGTTCTAGGAAGCACCCTGGATTTGAGGGACCTGGTGCTGGCCCTGATGGGACTGGAAAGTTGGGATATGGGGTGTTATAAACCATAAGAGCAGAAGAGAGAAGGGAGAAGGGAAACCTTTTTCTCTACTGTCCTGAGAAACTATTCTGCAACACAAAAACACACAAACTGCCCAACACAAATTGTTCACATCTTAATGGTGACACTTTGCAGTCGTCATTCACTTGAGGCTCCTGGAGTGGATTTTGTTGTTTCTAAGTCCATTTACCAGGGAATAGTCTAGAAACAGGGAAGCAGGCTTGACAGCTTCCTGGGATTTTTATTTTAGCGCGTTTTATTTTTCAAGGAGTGTGTTCTTGGTTATCAGCAGGAAATAGATTGTGCAAACAGGTTTTCATTAAGGGTGCTTGACTGTAGCGCTGAGCGACAATGGATGTTCAAAGAATTGACTGAGTTTCCCAGAGCATCTGGGAGCTGCAAGGGAGGCGTGTGTAGGCTTTCATGCTGAAGCCTCTGATTAAAGTGAGATCTACGCAAAGGGAAAATGCAGCCTCCTTTTGTGAAGGGCA
The DNA here is from genome assembly GCA_013398735.1 of Nothocercus julius. NCBI lineage: Eukaryota > Metazoa > Chordata > Aves > Tinamiformes > Tinamidae > Nothocercus > Nothocercus julius. The sequence continues at coordinate 1,393,579 of VZSV01000118.1, forward strand.
ATTCCATGCACTGTTAGGTAAATTGCTAGGTGCACACATTGCAAGAACAGAGAAGGCAAGGGAAGGGGCACTTAAGCACTGCAGCAGAAGTGAAGAAACTTCTTGAAGGTTAGAGGTGAACAAAAACAAAAAAAATTTACAAATGTCAGATGTATTTGTGAAGTTCCTGTTGGTCATCATGTTCCTGGATCGTTGGGTTGAAATCTCATATGTGTTCCTGCCCCTCTTTTCCAGTTTTAGTGACATGAAGGGAATTGACTTGGCACAACTGAGACTAAGGGAAAATTTTCTCGTAAAGGCGCAGCAGGACATAATCACAGGCTGAGTCTTCTGAGTATCTGTTTTCTTGTCCTGGTCAAGCAGATGTGCTGGGAATTCAAAGGACCATTCTCTCACATCTGATCTATCTGTCAGGTCTTGATAAGTCGTAGAAACAGCTTAAATACTCTTCCCTGCTGCTACAAGAGCTGTAATATTCTTCTCAGATAGGGGGTAAAGCATTTAGTGGATACCTAGGAGAAACCTCCATATTTTTCAGTAAAAAAGGGGTTCTACAAATGCCACTTCTACAGCAGTTTCTCTAGTAGAGTCTTAACATTTCATTTGCTTTATGCAGATGTACTTATAATAATGCATATATCACCCCCTCCTCTGAGATGCACCAGTGCACTGAGATACATACTCAGAAGCATTATCTGCAGTAAGGGCTTCGTAAGTACATTTTCCTTCTAGAAGCTATAGGAAACAGGACTGGTGCTAGTGTCCAGGAAGATATATTTTACTATCCTTTTTCTTGCATTTTCATACACTTGAGCAATCATCCTTACAAAAAAAGACCTTTCTGATTCTGTTGCTCTGGGCAGCTCTGCAATAGGGATTTTCCCCTCAAAAATACACTACTGATTTCTTAACCTTTCTGATTATGGGGTGGAAGGGTTTTCCCTTGGGGAAATGCAGTGAATGTAGAACAGGCATAAGACCATCAAACAAAAGCAGAAGCTTCGCTGAAGAAGAGAGGAGTCACTTGAATTATTCTCTGAGGAATCACCTGAGATGGCCTCAAAGACTTTAAGAAACAGGGGCCAAGTACTTGTTTCAGTCTTTTTTCTCAAGAAGTATTGAGATTGCACAAGGACCTATGGTCCCTGGCACTTGAGAAAATTGCTGTCCCGCAGAGCTAGCCACATGTACATGTGTGTGAAATATTTGGTTTGGCAGGCTTGGTGTGCCACCCCCATTCCTTCCCTGAGGGACCCTCTCGTGCTGATGTTATAAACAAGCAGACAGCACATGCGTGCAAAGAAGAGGAGAGGTGAAAACGGGATTGAGAAGAGTCGAGTTATAATGAGGCTTTGCTGCATCAGAAGGATATTAACAGTGTGTTCCCAGCTCTGACTTTTAAGTAAAGCTGAAGTGCATTACCTTGGGTTGGAGAATATTATTTAGCATAGCCTTTTTTGATATTTTTTCTCTTTGAAATTCCTGAGCTTGACGTGTCTGAGACTACATGTGGATAAGACGAATAACTTCTCTGTCTGAAAACTCTTCAGTGGTGGTTTGCTGGGTTATCTGCTCTGGCCAATGATCACCTGGACAGATAAAAGACAGTTGTTTTCTCCTTTCACCCTACCTCTCCTCTCCAAAAAACACTCAGAAAATTAAGTCACAGAAAAGGAGGCAGCTAATCCCTAACGGGATTAAATAAAAAGTAGGCAATTGCTGTTACAGTTAATATTTAGTTCATAAATACTTTTAAGTAAGAAATGTCATTGCTTTATCTTCAGCATCTTTCTAGACTTTGCTTTATGATAAATGATGCCAAATACAGGAAAAAATACTCTAGGCCAAAGTCTTTGTTTCCCTGAACTTTGGGGACATCCTCCATAGGATGATTTCACTGTGCATTATACGTAGGCAGGCAGATGGGAGATAGTTTTGACAGTTTCAAACAGCATTGGCTAAAACTCACTGGCCTTAGTAGCTGGTCTGTAGTCTTGTCTGTAGTTGCATTGCAGGTAAAAATCTCAACAGGACCTACTACCTACTGGGTAGGATACAGTGGTGACATAGTCTGTGGATGTCACTGAAGCTCCCAGCTCTCACATAAGCTGGTAACCTGTCACATCAAAGGTTTTCTCCAAAAGTCAAGTCTTTCCAAGCTCTCTCCGGAGCTCTTCCAAGTGTTTTTTCCATAATACTAACAAGGCCTTTGGAGCAAATGATGACAAGACCTACTGCAGCCTTCACAGTGAGGTCATGTCAGCTCTGGAAGGCTACTGAGTGGCAGGCTGTGAGGAAGGCATGAGGTATTGCCGTAACTGCTTCCGTGCTGGTGTATGAACTTGCTGGAGAATTTTGCCAGATACAGAAATTGGTCTGAAATAATGCATGTCCACCTGCAGAGATGTTTTTGGTCTTCCCTGGGTGGTACAGCCTTTCATTCCTGATGCTATTATTTCTGGCATTTCTTGAGCTATCATCAGGATATCCTTAGGAAGTTCCTTAGCAGTAGGGTGGTAAGGAAAATATTCTCCCACGCTTACTAGGTCATCACCCTTATAAAGAGCAGTATTTCCATTCCAGAACTCACCTTATGATGTGAAGAACTCATCTTATGATGAGTGGCCTATTTACTGGCCTAAGTCACCTCCTTACACACCTGCACAAGGACCATTAGTATTTCTAGACTTTGGTTTATTTCTTATCAAGACTATCCCCACTGCAACTCTTATATAAGCCTGTCACTCCAGAGCTCACATCACACAGTAGCAATGGTTTCCTACTTTTCTTTTTTCTTTTTCTTTTTTTTTTTTTTTTTGTAGGTCTTGCCATGCTTAGAGGCTCATCAAACACATTTTGAAACTTCCACCCACTTCTGAGCTGCAGGGCAGCATTTCCACAGCTTGTTTCTCTTCCCTGCTTGGCTTTGCTGTTGCCTGCAATCAAGCTTGTTCTCTAGGAAAACAGGAGAAAACAGGTCCAGGCTGGGGCTGGAGAAAAGCCCTGCCTGCTCTTGCTGTTTGAGGTATTTGGCAATACCTTTTCAATAGTGCAAGCCTTGGCAGCAGAGGCAGAATACCTGCATGCTGGTACCTCCTTTGCCTGTGCAGTGAGTCAAACCTAGTTTCCTATTTTCTACTATTCTGTGGAGATTATGGACTTTGATTTAAGAAGTAACTGGAAGTGCTTGCTGACTGTGCCACATGCCATGGGACATATCTATCAGCTTCCTTTTACTACTAGGATCAGTCCAACAGCACCAAGACCACTGCTCACCTCCACTGGAACTCCAGTAATATCACTGCTGTGCAGAGGAAACAGGTCTTCATCTTTCCTAGGGCCAGAAGCTGGAAGCATGCAACCACAGGCACCAATGTGTTGAATTTGCATGTTAAACAGGAACCCATGACCCCTGAGACCTGTACCATCACATCAAGGAATGAAGTTGGAGATCAAGTCCTGAAATTTATATTGTAACACCATGGACCGCATTGCCTTCAGACCATACATTGCACACTACTGCCAAGGCCAGATTGCCATGAACGAGACCATAGCCAAGCACTCTGGAGCAACAGGCACTCTAATAGCTAGATGTTAGATCTCATTCTTATGCAATCTGTGTATAGCAGGCTCTTTCATCTTCGCCTTTAACTTCTGTTTGCTCAATGAAAACAGCACGTAGGCAAATAACATTTTGCATTTTAAAAGAGTTTTAATTTGTAGCTGTTTTCAAAGTACACACCAAGGCTAATGAATAGTCACTCCATTCTCCAGGATACATGGGAACAACTGACTAAAATTAGCATTAATTAGCTGAATTACAGTAGCACCAAGAGGCTTCAACTGAGCTTGGGGTCTTGTTGCACTAGGTTTGGGATGAGCATGCTGTGTGAAGCAGGTACAGGTTGGTGTAAGTATTATAATGTAGGGAAGAGGTGACCATGGAGTGACTTCAATTTTGACATTCTTGAGATGCAGCAGCTGGTGTTGCAGATGATGCAGAGAGCTGTAGGTAGCAGTGGGTCCCAACTGCTCATGGGTCATTTGCATTGTAATTTCAATATTACTTCAAACCCATCTCTCAAATATAAATTTATTTCTACTCATCTCACTGATTAGACCTAGAGAATGGTCTCACAAACACTTGCACTAGCTCTTCTGAGGGCTGGATTACCACCATGGAGAAGAGCAAGAGGGGAGGGAATAGCTGTACAGATGTTGGGAACAGCCTCATGTGTTCTTTTTTTTTTTTTTTTTTCCTTAAAGAGAAATAGTTTAATACTTCTTTAATAAGAGCTACCTGCTTTGTACTCATGGCGAGAGCTGCTTGTTCCAGCTAGACAAGGCAGAGGGTAGGAGGAACAGAAGGGATGAAGCATCTTGCGCCAAGCCACCCTTATCTCTGAAAGAAAAGGGCAGTACATTACCTTGTACAATGTAGGGCCACCTTCGAGCATTCCTACAGTGACCTCATGAGCTCTCCACTGAGGGGAAGTTTAAGAAGACAGTGTGTTTTTGCTACTTCTCTGTTTGACTAACTACACTAGACAAGAGCAGGACGGTTTTGGAAAAAGTGTCCTTGTAACTCTACTCCCATTCCATGAGAGCACATCTTTAACACTCTCCTGTAAAAAGCAATTATTGAGATTTTTGCAATAGGCATCACAGAAAATATGGTAATAGCTCTGTACAGTGCATAAGTTTTCTCTGTTTCTTTTGTCTTCACATAAATGTTGATAAACATTTAATGTGGTCTGAGCATGCATGAATTGCAGATTTGACATTCTGAAGTTAGACAATTATCCCTGAGCTGAGACCATCCTCCTTGCAGGATCATGACTCAAACCTGTAACATTACAGATGGGTCAAAGACCTATTCAATCCATCACAGTTTTTCTTCTGACCTCTCAGCTATGCCTTTCTCCCAGGGAAACTTTTTGCTGGGTTTGCTGGTTGTTTCCATGCTTCAGCCCTGATCTACTTTAAGTTTGATGGAGAAAGCCACTCAGATCCTCTGACTACTGATGGATGATAATTAAAATGAAGGCAATATCAGGCTGAGATTACTCTGCAGAAAGCGGATGGCGTGTTGGCTTGGTCTGATGATACAGGAATATTGAATATTACTTTTTAACAACTTATTTCTGCTTACCGCCCTTCCCCAAATGAGGAATAGACTTTCTGATCAGTGATAGATCCTTTGGTGACCTTGCAAAATCAAACAAAAAAGTAGGAGAAATAAAGTTAAAAGGCAAATGTAGAGCCAGAGAAGTCAAACAAAACCACAGATACCAAACCATAAAGAAAAAAAAGTGATTCAGTAAACACAGAAGTCTGGACCAGTTCAAATAAATGTTCCAAATTCTTTTTTTCAGGCAACTCTACTCTTCACCAGTTTCCAATACAACCTTCAGCAAGTTCATTGTTACCAATGGGGACCTCCCTGGAGGCTAATCCATTAGCAGGATGGCATCTGTGCCGTCCGTTTCAGACAAGCCCCAACTCATTCTGCTTGTGCTAGGATATTAGTCAACTCCCAACCAAAAATTGCTTATTCCCAAAAGCAGGACACTGATCCAGAGCTGATACATTGAACCTTCCCGATTTTTTTTAGGCTCTCAGCAAAGCTGATTAACTCATTTTGCTGCTATACAACTTTTGCCTGGGAGTTGACTCATTTCTTCAATGCATCTTCCCTCAACTATGATATTTAACTTGAGAAGGGGCATCTTGGTGTCCCACACCTTCACAGCAACCACACAGTAAATTTCATCTCTCCTGCACTCTGCCTGGAAGAAGGAAGGGGGAGAATATCCAGCCTACTTCATATCTCCCAGGCCATGAGGGGTTTCTCAGTTTCCCTACTGAAAAAGAAACACGGCTCCCAAATTCTCCCACTTCCTTCCATACAAAGAATGGAGAATTTCGAGCATATCCTTTCCCTAAAGCAAAGAGGTTCATTTTTCCTCATATCACTTATGGCAAGGACAACCTCTTTTCTTCCCTTGTTTTCTGAGTCCTTTCACCAAGGCTTTCTGGGAAGGTCTAGCAGATGGGTCTTTGATGTGATGTATCTGACAGCTAGTTCAGCCTGCCCAAGGCCTGCTCATAGCTTTAGCAATCCCTCCCACTCGTGCCACAGAACTGTACCAACTGCTGCAGTGTGGTCTGCAAGACTCAGAAACACATAGACTAAGCTATATGAAATAAAATAAGATATGAATAGATGTAGAGGGCTAGATTTTCATCCTTTATGTGGGTCAGACCCACCGCTACTTCAGACTGTGTTTGGTCTCTTCCAAACTCTGGAAAGAAGATATTACAAGGAATAAGCTGCTTTTGACACATTAAGAGTGGAAGGGGGAGAAAGAAGAGAGGGCTCTTTGCTTCTACTTCGGATATACTGTGGCTTCATCCCTGCAGTCGCTGTATGGAGTCAAGGAAATATTGATGGTCCCTCAGATGTTTTCTGGAACTAGACCAGCTTATCTGGGGCAGCACTCAGAATGTGATTTAACTTGTGCTCCATTATACTTGAAATGGACGTTCTTAAAGTTTCTTGCATTAGAAAGCATTTTTATAGCAGTCAGCAGAAGAGAATAAAGCTCTGATTGCACTGATAGCCTGTAGCAAATAGCATTGCTTTTCTAAGGGAGAGGTCTTCTCTTTTTTTTCATTAGGTTTCTTTTTTGGAAAGATGAACACCTGACTACTAAGCTAGCAGAAATGTCTAGCTGCAGCTCAAAACATTGTGATATGTCTGTTCTGTTGACTAAAACACCTTGCGGTCTGCCAGACAGTGCTACTTTTTTCTGTGGCCTGAGGTCAACTAATTCATAATCATCAAATAGTAATGACTTGCTCAGGGCTTGCCATTTCCTATTATATAAAAATAAAGCTGAACAAGTGCCTGGTATTCTGGAAGTCAGTGAGTAACATTAATTTTATAACTACATAAAACATACCTTTGTGGTTGCATACTTCTTTGAGATTAAGAGGTTGGAGTGAAAACTGAGGGAGTAGAAGACCTGTTAGCCTTCCGGTCAACTTTTTTTCCAAGGCAAGATAGTACAATCCTGTCTGCATTGCATGTTTTTAAATATTCTATATAAGCAGGAGGAAAAGGTTCATGTCTTCTCTTGGGAGAGTCTTCAGCTTTCATCTCAGGAAGATTTAAAATCTTTAAGAATGCCACCCTTGGGTTATAAAGTTAATTTATTTGCACTCCCTAATTGCATATGTGGTGTGCTCCGTTTACAAGTTAAAACTTGTGTTTATTTATTTATTTATTTTAACATCCTGGCTTTAGAGACTATTCCAGAATTGGAAAATAAACAAAATTTTCTGTGTCCAATGTCACTTTCAGCAGTATTAACTTTTCAGGGTATAAGAAGGTTATTTCATTGGCAAAGTGGGAAGCAGCATAGACTCCTGCTTACTTTCTGTTTAGTGACAGTGGTTTTGCAAAGCTTGATAGAGAAAAAATTTCATCATAAGACAAATCATCTGAAGGTCTAAACTACTGCAACTTATGCCAGCTGTGCAGAACACATGCTGTTATCACATTATTCTACCAAACATTAAAGTCTTAAAATACTTTGGTCCAAAATAGTGTGACTCTGCAGATGTTATTAAAAGGTACCTTATTTTGCTGCAGTAGAGCATCTGACTCAAGAAGCGCATTTTGTGTTTCCAGTTGGAGTCTTTATTCATCTGTCTGTTGGAAGAATCAGCCCATGTTTACACTCAAATCAAGAATGCTGGACTCAGCAGTAAGGTATACAAACCCTGAGCGTTAGTGAAAATGTTTGTGCTACCTAAATATTCTGATAGAAATGGACAAACTCCCAAAGACCTTGCCTAATATTCAGTGTGATTTCATTTATGAGTTGTATCTCCCCCAGTGTTTTCAGCATCTTAGCTGAGGGATCTAGAGAAAATTTTGCCAGGAGAGATGAATTTTCAGAAATAGGAATTCACATCTGGGAATGGACATCCTAGATTAACATTAATAAATGGGGTGAGATGTTGGCGGGCCAGTGAGCTGTGACAAAACCAACCATTTTCCTCCCTTTCAAAAAGCTGGCTTCAGTCAGCATCCTCCGTCTGCCAAGTGTAATGAGAAGAGAGAAAACAGAAAGAAACCTAATGGCAATTAAGTCCTGAATCCTATATCTGAAAACACGCAAAATAGCTGCTTTTCTGTATGTGTTGCTTGTGTCACCAAATATGGTCCATGAATAAAAGAGTAATTAGGCCCCTTCTGGGAGCTCAGGTTGCCTCTCTTTTTTGCCTGAAAGTAAAGAAAGCCAGTGTGTCCTTTCATAAGAAAAAGCAGTGATTCATGATATGTTTTTTGCCCAGAGTGCAATTCATAGGCTATCCTGACTTGGCAAGATCCAGATGGTCCCTTTGAAATTTAGATCTGGAGGAAGGGCAGGGTGGGCGTCAAGCATATCGTGACATTATCACAGGGTTTCTCCTTTCATATCTGATAGGAGAAAAAAAAATGGTTTCCTTGCAATATCAAGCCGGCTGTTTGATGGCAGTTTTGCAAACTGAATAGATGCCCACCCTGCTGGAAACTTGATGCAGAAGAACTAACTTAGGGCTCCTGCATTGCTGCTATTAGCCTACCCCAGGTATGTTGCTTCTTTTTTTTTTTTTTTTTTTTTAATTTTGCACATCTTTCAGACAATGACTTAAAAATATGGCCACATTTCAAATATAGGCATATCTAGCTTCGTTTACAAGCAGTAGGCTAGAGCAACAGCTTCCGCACACCAAAAATCCTTAACTTTGCCCATGACTCATTTGCTTTGGCAGCATCTGGAGCAGTAAACTAGTTCTATAGACACTTCAAGTGATTGATCTGAGTTAGTGAAAAGGCATGGCAGAGGGGTAGAAGGAGGAAAGTACTACACCTTGCCTGATTTAATGCCGCAGAGCCAGTGCCCTCTGCAGCAGAAAGTGGAAAGATGAAGATCTACAGCCACCTGTGATACCAAACACAGAGTGGAGCAAGATGGCTCACATTTTATCCCAGTTGGCAGCTACACAGAGAAGGCCTCCTCCCTCCCTTTCTCTTTACTTTTTGATGCTGGAATGAATCTAGTGATGGATAGGAGAAGTCCTGGTGGTGCAAGCCAGAGATCCCACCTCTCCCAAGTTAGCAATTTCTGCATGCAGATGAAACACATTTTCAAAACAATTTCAGCGCATGGCATTAAGAGAAATAATAACCTATATAAAGACAAAAACCTGCATGTTGTGAATACTCTCACGACAGCCATGATTTCTGTGAATGATCTACCTTACACCTGGGGAATCAGCCTCTGAGCTCCAGAGACTTCCACTACGACAGAGTGGGTCAATCTAACCCTTGGGTAATACCTTGCAACAAAATCTGACACTCTTGCATTTTATTCTTGCTACACCCTTCCAGCTAATGGCATTAGGGGCTTTGAGGACCAAAGAAAGTCTTTTGTGAGGAAAGGAATGGGCCTCCTTTCATCTGCAGGTAGATGGTTTTATTACTAGAGAAGGAACTTATAAATTGTGAATTTCAATTTTTCTTCCTACAGATGCCAATATTTTCATGAAAGCTGTAGAACTTCTGAAATGTTGTTCAACCACAGTCAATAAATGATGTCTACTTACAAGTTAGATAGGGGTTCAGGGAATTACAGAATCACAGAATCACAGAATGGTTAAGGTTGGAAGGGACCTCTAGAGATCATCTAGGTCAACGCCCCTGCTCAAGCAGAGTCACCTAGAACATGTGGTACAGGGTCACATCCAGGCAGGTTTGGAAGATCTCCAGAAAAGGAGACTCCACAACCTCCCTGGGCAGCCAGTTCCAGGGCTCTGTCACCCTCACAGGAAAGTTATTCCTCATATGGAATTGGAACTTCCTGTATTTCAACTTGTGCCCATTACCCCTTGTCCTGTCACCAGCCACCACCGAGAAGAGCCTGGCCCCATCCTCCCTACATTCACCCCTCAGGTACTTGAACATGTTGATCAGATCTCCTCTCAGTCTTCTCTTCTCCAGGCTGAACAGGCCCAGCTCCCTTAGTCCCTCCTCACACAGTAGATGCTCCAGTCCCTTAATCATCTTTATGGTTCTCTGCTGGATCCTCTCTAGAAGCTCCACATCCCTCTTCTACTGGGGAGCCCAGAACTGGACACAGTACTCCAGGTGCAGCCTCACCAGAGCTGAGTAGAGGGGCAGGATCACCTCCCTCGACCTGCTGGACACACTCTTCCTAATGCACCCCAGGATCCCATTGGCCTTCTTGGCCATGACGGCACATTGCTGACTCATGGTTAACTTGTTGTTGACTAGGACTCCCAAATGCCTCTCTGCAGAGCTGCTTTCCAGCAGGTCAACCCCTAATCTGTACTAGTGCCTGGCGTTATTCCTTTCCAGGTGCAGGACCCTGCACTTGTCCTTGCTGAACTTCCTGAGGATCCTCTCTGCCCAACTCTACAAACTTTTTAGGTCCCTCTGAATGGCAGCACAGGCCTCTGGAGCATCGGCCACTCCACCCAGTTTGGTATCATCTGCAAACTTGCTGAGGGTGCACTCTGTGTCCTCATCCAAGTCATTGATGAACAAGCTGAACAGCACCGGGCCCAGTACTGACCCCTGCGGGACACCACTGGCCACAGGCCTCCAGCTAGACTCGGCCCCATTTATCATCACTCTCTGGGTTCTGTTAGCCAGCCAGTCCTCAATCCACTTCACTGTCCACTCATCCAGTCCACACTTTCAGAGCTTTCCTATGAGGATGTTATGGGAGACTGTGTCGAAAGCCTTGCTAAAGTAGAGATAGATAACATCCACGGCTTTCCCAACGTCCATCCATCCAGTCATCCTATCATAGAAGGCTATCGGGTTCGTCAAACATGTCAGGTCAGGGTCTTTCCAAATCTGTCTAGCCATGCGTGGAGTCATGAGAACAAGGAAAGCCCTGCATGCAAGCTGAAATGACAGGAACAAGGTAGCTTGATGGCAACATGTTAGAGGGTCAGATGGTGATGATGGGTCCTGGTGGCAGCTGCTTTTGGGAAGAGACCTTTCTGCCGACCTCCTCTGGGTCCATCACAGCACAGGTTGCCTGGCCCCATGCAGGATGGGCAAGGAGAGGTGCTGCCCTCTCCATGACTGAGAGTCCTCACAGAGATGACTGTGAAGAAGGAGCCATTTTGACAAATTTGTTATTAATCGTGATAGTGGCAGGGTCTGGCCCAATGAGCTTTATAACATCCAGGCAGTTAATTCTTCTATCATGAGACTGAAACCAGTCACTGTCTTTTTTGGGGGGAGAGGGTGAAGCCAGGGGAAATCATTTGCTGGGTTTTAATGCAGTAGTTTTTCAATCACTTATATCTCAGCAGGCCATAAAAGAGAAAAACAACGGTATTAAGGCACTACATGGATCTGCTGTATTACAGTGACCCAAATTCTATATCTTTATAAAGCTGCAACAAATGGGAGCTCCAAAAAGGGATACATTCCCCTATGTCTGCAATATTTCTCTTCTTTTATTCTCATTGTTGCTGTTGTCTCAGTAAGTGTGGCTGATAGTACAGGCAGTGAGGTAGTTATTATTAACGTAGAAGAGAGCTGAAGTAGTTTACTGGAAAACCTGTCTTATAGCACATGCAAAGCAAAGGTTTAGGTGAATCAATTTGCTGTTATTATTGTATCCTTATGTGGTCCCCACCAGAAAGCTCTGTCGATTTTACAGCCATGGTTTGTATCACTTTGAAATATTAACTACTTAATTCTACTGGTTCTGCTGCTGATAATAAACCAGACATTTTATCATGGGCTGCGGTGCAGATTCCTACACGTACTTACGTGCCAGCTCCTACTCTCTACCCTAGGAGCCAGGCTTATCTGCTCAGCACTAGCCTGAAAATGTTTATGGAGCACTTGAACCACGAACTGTTGCCATGTTTTATCATTTTATCTTGCATCTTTTATTAAAGTCTACTTTTCCTTAAAAATTTGGACTCTGGAGTCTTGGACTATTAAAAACAATCTTTTATTTTCCTCTCTCCCAACCTCTTTTATTTTTCTACCTCCTTTTTAAAAAGTAAGAGGCATAGTTAAATTGCCTTTCATCATTGTTACTTTGTTCCAGTTTTGCTGAGTCCATGGAGTAACTTCCACTTCAACCAGCTGAGGGTCTGCAATATATAATCTGCACTGGTGCCTGGGGTTATTCCTCCCCAGGTGCAGGAGCCTGCACTTGTGCAAACAAAGAAGTACATTTTATGCAAAACTCCTGGATTTTGATTATTTTTTATGAACATTTTTAAATAGAAATTATTAACTTATTAGAAACTGAAGATTTGGTTAACATGAAATGTTGATCTTGAACTATTTTCAATGTTTGGTGACAAATTTTCACTAAAATTATCACAAAAACGGTGGAAATTATCACTTCCTCTTTTTTTCCATTTTGAATTCATTTGATATATAAAGCAGTACCATAGCATTAAAAATAGACTTTCAAGACACCAAAAAAATTGGGAAATTATTGGCTTTTGCCTGGGGAAAGGACATTATTTATCCTTTTTTTTTTTTTTTTAATGAATCTGAAGCTTGGGCTGGAGCATAAAATAAACGGTGATGCTCTTTCCCATACTGAATTGTCACATATGCTCTGCACAGACAAGGCGTCAAAAAGAAAAGAAAAAGAAAAGAAAACATGAAATATAGGAGATTTCTTAGCAGAGACTATTCATGTGGATGACAACACTCCTGATTCAAGACAGGGATGGATGCTGGATATTCAGGCCACAAACTACTGATGCTTTCTGGGAGGGGTTGGACTAGATGGCTTGACTTTAGGCCTTCAGGCCTAAATTTCTTTTCTGTTCCTATGATTATGTACCAAGAGAGCGAGAAAGAGGGTCCTCTTCCAAGATGAAGCCTAAGTTCAACTTATTGTGCAGTTGTTATGCTGAGAAAGTTGGAGGAAAAAAAATACTGTTTTAAAATCAACTTTTTTTCCCCATCTCTTGGGTTCAGAACTGCTGACAATTTTGATTTTGGGGCTTAAATTATAT
>VZSV01000118.1:1406971-1426640 GCA_013398735.1 Nothocercus julius
AATACTGAAAGGAGTCAATGCTCTTAAGGACTTAATGAAGCTGATTCATAAAAAATTAAGTAAAAAGATGGCTATTAAGTAAATCATCCTACCTAAATGGTGACTTGCAAAGACATCAATAAGAGCTGGGTGTCTGCACATTCTTTGTGCCTTTGAAAATCCATTTTTCTTCCCAGGATAAATAGTAAATTGAAGCCTTCTGGAAAAAAATGCATAAACTGCTAGGTATTTACCTCACACAGACTCTGAAGGAGAAGAAGGTTGCTCGAATGTGAATGACATATCCAGGCTTACAAAAGCTTAAGTTTGAAACCACAAACACTTTTTACCTGTTTCAGAGCCCCTACTCTGAGCAACCCCACCCATTACTATGGGACTCACTATGAGTCTACAGACAATGGTTGTCTGTGAGTAGCTGTCTATGAAACGTGGTCTTATAGAGGTGACTATAGATAACTCCAGAATCAGAGAATTAATAAAGTATTTGGTCAATTGTAAACACGTAAACTGGTTGCATTTAAGCTTTCCTTCCCTTTCAAGCCTCAGAGCAATATAACCAACCTTACCAACACCAGGCAGGGATATTGATTTTGTTTGTGGATAGTATTACAATAAATAATTACTATGCAACAGGTTGGATGAGTCCTAGTATCTTTGGGAAATTAAAAAATGTCCTGCAAGAACTAGAAAAACACTTTTCAAAGAATCTACTTTTACACTATCAAGAGAAAGGATTCACAGCTTACATTAATAATTAAGTATCAATTATCAAGCACAGCCCAGGTGAAGTCCAAGATCCACTACTCTACAGATATACTAATTACATATATATTTTGTAGTGTGTAAGATGAATCAGGCATATATATTTTTTTCTTAACAATGCTTTAAAAGAAAAAATAAGTATACCAAAAAAATAAGAAAAACGAACTTGACCATAGCTTGAAAATAAGAGCAGCTGTTGTTAGGCACACAAATTCAGGAACTGGCCATGTTTAAACATACTTGAATGTCTTTAGAAGTCTGTTCCTTAGTTCTCTAATTTTTACCTGAAATGTACCGTTCAAGCACATTATTCCAGTTGTCTTCATTTACTGCCCTGTCCTTTGTATCCTGAAGCAAACCTTAAGTGTGCAAACCCAGATTCACTTTTGATGAAACTAATTCAGAAGATGGTATCTGGAAGATTCCCTTATATAGTCCTACAGTTACTGGTCTTTTGGTCCACAGGACCAGACCTGAGCTAGTGCACAGTGACCCTTTTCCCCTGAAGAAGCCATGTACGAAAACTGGATGCTCAGTCTTACATATAGGCTGAGCGCTGCATTTTCTATGAATTTGGGTTTTCATATTTAAGAATTGCTCCAGATTCAAGAGACAGGGCAGGAAATGTCTGTTGGCATTGCAGGAAATGTCTGTTGGCATTGGAACTCAATTTTTGAATTTAAAATTTAAAATAGAAACATCTAAGACTGGAGTGGGTAATGAGATGAATCTTGCTTGTGGAAGTAGGAGTCCAACCTGCACAGATCCAATTGCAGGCTCACAACTGCTGACTCCACATCCCTGGCTATTGACTGTTGTTTAAGCAATGCAGCATTGCTTCCTCTATCTTCAAATTCAAATTCCACTTTTTTATTTTTTTTTATTTTTACTTGAAAAGGAAGGCCCTACTTATGCTAGTGCTTTGCCCTGATGTTAGCACCTGGACACCAGCCACTCATTAAACTGCTCCACTCCAAAATGCTAGCAAAATGCTAATGGTTTGATTCACTTCAGCTGAGACAACGAGAGCTCTGCTACTTACTGCAGTTGGAGAGGCTGTAGACTTAGTTTGAGAAGGAGTTTGCCTGTCTGTTCTAATGGTTTCCACTGAGGTAGCTGTGCCTGTGATTGAAAGGTGGGGAAACGTAGTATAATGAAAACTCAAATGTGTGATTCTCATTTGATTAGAAAAATGAAAATGTTATTTCTTATATGCTAGTGCACTGACTCAAATCTTAATATTAATGTCTCCTTCTTTTGATTATATCAGTGCACTACACAAATCTGCAACTGTTAAGGGAAAAAAAATAGGAAACAGAACTACCATTATTATATTAGGGATTAATGGGATACTCTGGAGTCCTTTATATTTCTGAGGGCATTTTCATGAGGTGGTACTTCAAGTTCTGCTTCCAGTGTGTGGAAGAATTGCTTGAAAAGGGGGAAATTAGAGGAAAACTAGGGCCTAACAGAAGTTTGGTCATTACATAAGCTTGCTTGGGGTGACACAGAGTTGCCACTTCCAGGATGGTTGGTAGGCCCAGACTCTGCTCCTCCACATTCCCTAGCCCACACAATCTGCCCTCTTCACAGCTGCAAAGAGGAGCAATGGAGGATGGAGAGGAGTGAAGACACCGCGGCCAAAGTCTGCTGTCCTCCCTGTGCTGGAACGCTGATCAGCCGCACAGTAGCTGCCCAATGGCAGATACATGATAACGTGTCTGGTGCTGAGCCAGCAAGGGTGGCAAATCACTCCTTTGGGATGGACTTTACTCATAATAACGCCAAAGCACACCTCCATCCCAAAAGTTACCTGCCTCCAAGGTACGACCACTCCTCAGAGTATGCTCTCTAGATTTTCCATTGACTGTACCTTTAAATGAAAGTGACTTTTTCACCAATCGATAACAAAAGTATTACTGTAGTCACTCAAGCTCTACCTAAATGTAAAAAAATAAAATAAAATAAAAAGTGAACTAAGGAGAGAAGACATTTGAGGGAAGACTCCATTGCAACTTCTGGATCGGTGGATGGGCTGAACCCCTTTCCTCTCCTCAGGTCGGGACGCCTCCTGAGGAGACTCCTTGAGACGGAGAGCCCACTCCCATCTTCTGGGGTGAGTGATGATTGCACATTTGTACATCAGAGCTAGCTAAAAACCCTGTGCTCTAGTAGAGAATTTCCTGTGCTGACATCTGAAACCTGCTTTGTAAATGTTGCATTTGAATAAATCATGCTATTTGTGAACTCAACTACTGGACTGGAAGGCGAGCGGACCTACAGTTGACACACTGCTCATGAATCTGATAAGGCCAGAGTTGGGCCTATATCTACCACAGTATTTGGTATCCCTATTAAGAGATGAGTCCAGCCTCCCCTCGTCACTTTAACCTCTGAGGATCGGCTGAAAGGCAAGAGGATTCATCTCTTACTAAATTAGCTCACCCTTCAATCTGCAACATAGTGCAAAAGAATCAGATTCTTTTTTTTTTTTTCCTTCAACTATTCACAAATCATGAAGTACTGTTTCTAAGGTGAAAAGCACCCAGTTGATCTGAAAGCCTCACTGCTCCTTTCATCTCTTCTTCAGTATTATGGATTTAATCCTTTGCAGAGCTTATCTGGTGTCCTAGCACTTCTATTTCCTAGTGAGGTCTTTCTTTAGATCTATGATATCCATAGATGTGTTTGTAACCATTAATCTCTGAGACTGGATTTCCTTTATGTGGGGAGTAATCACAAACTGTAGATCTCCTGCTTGAATTAGCTCAGCTGGTGACAGATTTTGCCGTTTCCTTCCTCCACCTGCTCTTGGAAAGTGCAGTCAGCTCAAGCTCACAGATCTGCTTGGAATCAGTTCTACTTAAATGCCACTGATCTTAATATAATAAATCAAAATGAAATTGCTACCTAAATAGGCCAGAATAAAGCTTACTTTGCAAGCTCCTGGCCTACCTGAGGGACGCCTGGAAGATATCCTTAACAATAACACGTTTTATCTTATAATAATTTAACAAGCTTAGGTATTAAGAAGAGATATGTCCAAGTAGGCAAATACCAAGTAGATCAGAAAAAGCTTGATGAAAACTTTTTCTGTCAGAACAAGCTGTGGTTTTTAAATGCTTTGCTAATCAGGTTGACTTTTCAGGAATTCTCTCTCAGAAGAAACCCAGGAGAAAATCTCTGACCTTTTGACATTTGTAGAGTAAAATATTTCAATGTTTCATTTTGGTACAAAGCCACCAAAGCTTTGTATTCTGTGGTATCGACACTAAAAAAGACCGGAATCTAATCGAAACTTTTCAGTGTAACCTAGAATACTTTGTTTTTTAGCCCTCTTCACATCATTCTGCTATCTGTTCTCCACAGAGAAGGTGCAATGATGCTAACCTTAAGCACAGCATTAATCTCTTCCCATCTGCCACTCCTGACCCTGATGTCTCTTTGAGGAGCAGTCCACAAAATAGACTTGGTGTTTCCAGCAGCAGGCGAAGGGCAAATCACTCACATCAGTGATGATTACCTAAGTTTGATATAGAGGACTTTTCCCCTTATTACTGATCTGTCACTTCACCTCCAGCCATAAAGCCCATAGAAATGTCAACTAAATGCCTCCCCACTTTTCCACATTTCCTGCACTTTGCCATGTGTTTTGCACTTCAAAAACGTAACCTCGTTTGTTCCTTTACCTCCCATTTCTAGTGGATCAATGTAGATGCACCTTAATCTCTTCTGAAGAACTCAGAGAGCTTTCAATCTGTCACATTACCACTGGAAATTTGCAGTTGCCCAGCGTGAATCTTGAGGTCAAATTAAACCAAGCATGATAGTAGATATTCTGCTAAACCTGAATTAGGAATTATCGGAGCATCTATGCTGTAACAGGCAAACTCTTTTCTGCTTCCCACATTTTCCATCCTATAGCCTGTGATATGGAGATTTAGCACAGGTGCCCACAAAATCTCATAATTGCAGATAACATCAAGATATCTTCATGATTCATCAGAGCACTCAGAAATGGAACTGAGCTTTACTGAGGTTAATATTTGTTTAGGATGTAAAATCACCAAGGCTTATCAGAGAATTACTAAAAAAAGTAAAGACTAGATGTCTGACAGAAAAAAAATATCATAAAAAAGAGGAATTCCATTGTGAATGTGGAAGAGGTTAGGAAGTCATCAGCAATGTTTCAAATTAAGGTAAATCCATTGCATTTGGTGTATGCTCTGGACATGACCTCTACATGTTACTTAAATCAACATATTGAAAATCCCTCAAGACTTCCTTATGTCAGGGCTTAAAAGAGTTCAGTAGAGGTATTGATTATAGTGTGTGTGTCATATTTCTTCTTTCTGATTAGCTTAAAGGAAACATCTGCAATGCCCCTCCTGGCACTGCAGATTTAATGCGAACACAGAACAATTTCATCCTATGCTAGAGCAGGTGCTTAGCAGACTATTCAGGACATTAGCAGAGAATAGGACCAGAGCTGTTGTCATGGGGAATGAACAATTTGATATGAGAAACAGTGCAGTAGTTCCCTGCAGTGATATGAGTATCTTGCTACCCTCCTCACACACACCTAATGTTATGAGGCCATAATGAGGTATTCTGTGAGACGAGGACACATTTGGGAATTCCTGGAGAAATCTGTGAATGTTTCTTTTGCCTTTGCAATATCTTGTCTTCCCATACTGACCTAGAAATGGACTTACAGGATTCATGAATCTCCATTTTCATGGCTGCCTCATGCTGCCTCACCCTTCTTTTCCCCTCCCTCTCTCTTTTTTTTTTTTTTTTTCCTGATATCTTGAACGTAAAAATATTCCAGAAAGGTGGTATGATAAATTTACCCCAATTACACATTTCATCTTTCAGGGAGTAATACATGAGCCTGAAATACTTGTCACTATACAACTGTAAATCAAGCACTCTAGCCTATGTGAACTATATGCTATGTATAAGTGCTGCTGTTCAATTAAATATTCCCAACAGGAATTCCCAAAGGAGAATGCTACTGAGATGAGGGAAAAGTGCTTCCGTGTATTTGCCGGAGTACTTCCAACACACTGATCAGCACAGGCAAACAGCAATGGAGAGGGCAGCCCTTCCTTGCTAATAACTGAAAGAGGCTGAGTATTCAAATCCCTTTCTAATTTTAATTACTATGTTTGGCAATAAATATTCAGATTTTGCATCCTGTATTTTATGGTGGTTTCATGGTTCCAGCTTGGTGAACCATGAAGACAGGCAATCCCCTCCCCCCTTTTTATTTTTATTTGTTCTACTAAGACTTCTCTTATAAGGTGAATTTCTTGCTACAGAGGCCTAAAATCTTCAATTAGGTGATTGTGGATAGATGAGCTGAACCTTATTCCCAGTTCCTCACTGATGAATATCCACCATGAATTTCTACAACTCAGGATACTACTTTTATGTAATACATGGGAACAAAATTACCCCACTAAAGAGAACAAAAGAGATTCTCTACCTGATTGGCCTAAAGCCAAATGACCAAAGAGGGAGAACTGGCTTCAAATCCTTACTCTAAATCAATCAGAGCATGGCTTTGAATCAGAATTCAGAGAGGAGCTTCACTTTCCCAAAATTTCTCCTGACCCATTTACCTTACTGGAAAATTTTCAGAATTGCCTTCTTACATTAAACAAAGAATGATGCGAAACATTAAGTGGTGACTTTCTCCCAGTTCTGCCTGGAAGTCAGCTCTGAGGAGCATTGGTAGAGCCATGAAGGAAAAGCTTACACAGCTCCTGTCCAGCCCTAGTGTGACAGATGACTGTACCTCTGTTGTGATTTATGGGCTCAGTAAGGATGTTCTAAGCAGTCTCAGGATTAGGGTGAGACAGATTGCTGCATCCGAAAATATGATGTATGATGTTGCACTAAGCCTGTGAGGCAACAGATTCTTCAGCTCAGTGTGATTTCTGTAGACATGTGTAGCTGGTTACTGAAAGCAAGTGAGTCATTAACATGCAAAAACATTTCTTCAGTGAATACTTGCTCCTGAACACAATATGGAGTGTGGACCTTTTGGATGAACTCCAGGTTGTCAGTTGTAGAGTTGAGCAAATGATTCAGAGCAAGTAATGTGTCTGATGATTTTTTCTTTCTGCTTGTAAAGTGTCTTCAAACACATCAACATTTCTCGAGATTGATTTGTCTCAGACAAATTGTGGGAGAGGAAAAAACACCCAAACAAACCGTAACTCTGCACACTGATCATGAGAAATTTCCTTTAGAATACTCACTACTCACCCTCCACAATCTGATGTGAAGCAATTTTTTTTATTTTTTATTTTATTTTTTCTATTTGAGGGGTTCAGAGGATGTATGTCTTCTCTTACCGGGAATTTGCCATGGGGAGTAGAAAATCTGTGGTATTCAGAAGGGTCTGAAAGAGACAAAATGCTTTTGTGACTGGTTTTGCTTGCTGGGTGCTGAGTTAAAATCTGGAGAGACAGGGGATGTGAGTACCACTGCTGCAAAATGACCTTTGTAGATTTATTTTGGAGGTGGTCCTTGCTGGTTTGCATCAAGGGAGCAGTTGTCATTCCAAGTGTTTCTTTGAGATTGATGGAGCAACTAGATTTTATGGAGGTGCATAGCAAAGGGCCCACAAGCTTTTGGGTCCATTAATTCTTATAATATCCAGTCATGAAGACAAAATCTTATTGTTTAGCAAAGCACGCTCTAAGATGGTTGAGTCTGGTCCTCCTCTTCTGCGTAAAACTCTTCTGAAAATCAGATGTGTTTAGATGAAGATCCCAAACTTCAATTTATGTGTCTGGGAGGTTTCTCACCATTTATAACTAGCTGTGCTAAGCATAGAACCAGTCCCTACCTCTAGGTTGCCTCACTGCACTGAGCTGCGAGGCCTGTCCTGTAAAAAGATGTCTGGAACAAGGGGCAACAAGGCTTCCTGTTGATGGTAGGTAGTTCAGAAAATGGGACATATTGTCAGCACCCATTAAGATTGGCTGTCTATCAAAATGGGACATATTGCCAGGACCCTTGAAGATTGGCTGTCTATCTGTTGTCTCCTGATTTGCTTCCTTTCTGTCCTTCCTCCTCTCATACCTTGCCTGTTCAGAGTGGAAGATATCTGGAGGAGTGTTTAGCTCTCCACATGCAAAATTCCTATTACAATGAATAATCTGGGCTCAGAGAAGGGCTCCAAGTGCCTGTGTCCAAAATGTAACAGCTGTAAAGTCTTCTGAGTTATCTCTGTGCTGCCACGCATGGAATTATTCCAGAAGATTTACGGCTTATCATCCAATGCCCTCATTTGACAACTCAAAATAGAAGAAATATTTTGGGGTACAGAAAGTGATACTTCTTTTTGGTTTCAGAAAACCCTTCCCTTTAAGAACCTAAAAATAAAAGTGCTGCAGAACTTAAAAAAAAAAAAAAAAATCATTAATAATGAAGGAAGATCTTGCCTTTTACCAAGCTGGATTTTTCCCCCGTCCATTACTGTTTAGTTAGTAGTGTTTAGACTGCGTCATTATAATCTTTTCCTCTAATAAATGCTTCAACCTTTGTACTAATGCAAGGTGGTTTATGTGTGTAAACTGTAGAACCAATCTGAAGTGCCTTGTGGCAGTGTTTGCAAAGGATGTAATAAGAGTTTAGTGCCATCTCTGGGGAATTGGACAATGATTATTTACTGTCATGTGTATGTAGCTCCTTGCATATCATATCTGAAATGTCACCCTGATACAGTATATATCTAAGTGTGAAATTCTGTTCATGTTTGCGCCATCAAATTCTGGCATGGATTTTGAAATAGAAAAGCAGAAACTGGTCCTGCTAAATAAAATGAGCCTCATGGAATCATGCCAGTTGCTTTCTGCTAATGTGACCTTTTCTTCCATGTTTCTCTTTCCCTGTCTTGCTGATGGATAGCATGATTTTAAGAGACTTTAGTACATGATAGGGCTGCCAGGTTTGGATCCACATCCAATTATTTCCAAAGGTCAGAGGCACTTGCACTGGGCATTCTGATTTGCATTCCTTCTCTTAATTTCCAGGAACACTGGCGACAGAAATAAACTGAGGGATAACTTTATTGAATATACAGCCCCTTGGCTAGCTACCACTGGTATCCTTCTTACTACAACATGCCTTAAAAAGGAGGGCAAGTTATTCCACAGCTGCCTGCAGAATGGTCTTTGTGTGCCTCTCTCTTCTAGCATTGGGCCCACTTGGAGACAGAATAGGGTTTGAGTTTCCCGAACCAATTCAAACTGGCAGTTCTAATGTTATTATTGGCCTTAATTTTTGGAGTTGATGAAAAATTAAAAAATAAATGCCTGAACAAATTAAACAGAGTTCTTATCTCTGACACAAAAGAAAAACTGCACACGGACTGTGCAATTCACTACAGCTCACAATTATAAATACTGGGGTAGCTGCTGCCTCTGTCCTGAGACAGGGTAATATCTGTATAACCTTTTCCAGACCATGCTCATGAAAAGTTTTTGTCAAATGAATCCAAGTGAATAAATCATAGACCGAAGTCATAGTTTGGATACTTGAAACATAAAACAAAATTCGGGTTTATGTTCCCTCAGTCACACTTTTGTTTGGAGCCCGCTGTGCTGGCACAAAATTTAAAGATTCTGTAGCTCCTCTGAATTATTTTTGCATTTTATCCTTTTGTGGATCCAGATCCTTGCTAGAGAGAACAAATTTCCCAAGGACTGTGGTGTGTCAGACTTTGTGCAAGCTGTAAAGTTCCCCTGAAACTATTTTCATTAGTTTTGCAAAAATTGCAGCCTTAAGGCTTTAAAAAGTGCTAAGCAATCAGCAGTCACTCATTTGGGAGCCTAATTATGTAGTTAGGAAACAAATATATCTTGGTCTATCACTTTCCTTGTATAATGTGTATAATGGGTTTTAACCACACACCTGCTTGTACAAATGTGTAAATAGCTGCGACTGCTGGGTACCAATGCAGAGATGTCTCTGAGGGTGCCACAAAGCGATGTGGGAAAGCTTCCACCAGGACCTGCCAAACCATTATCATAAGACTCCCAGTAGCTGAAATAGGTATTTCATGATTCCAAATTGCACTACAGAAATAGGTCTTTGTTCTCTTGAACTGGTGCCTATCCATTTAGAAAATTACTTTGCGGATATTATCTCGTTAGACATTTTTACCTTTTTGCCTGAGGAAACAGTGATGACCTCCTGGTCATAATTTGCTGCGAATTCCTGCATGGCCTATTTGGCATTTTGCAAGAAAAGTCCAAACATCACCTTTTTCAGATGTGGAATAAATAGGATTAAGTGAGGATATATTGTTCTTTCAACTGTTGTCTTTTTAGGGTCATTTGTCTTGTTTGACCAACAAATTCACCTTAATTCCAGTAAACAATTTTTTTTTTTTTTTTTTTTTTTTATTTTTCCCTCCCATCTTTCACTCGCAACAGCAGTGGATACTTTGGCTGTTGCAGGTAAAGAGAGATTGCTTTGAACAAGTTAGCACTGACAGAGGGCTTGGAAGAGTGACCAAGACTTATTGGGTGAGCTATGTGAGCCAAGACCTTGGCTCATTTGTCCTTCCCTCCACCTGCAAATGTAGGCTGATTTCCCCCCCCCACACAATCATAGAATCCCTCATTTCCCAGTTTTTCATAGCCTGGAGTTATGCTTGTGACCTAGCTTGAGATTATGTGGCTTTTAAAGGAAGGCACATGGGCTCCTAGGAATGAGATGGATATCTCTTAAAAAAAGCCATGAAGTTTCCTTGGCCCTGGTACGGTGACCATTTGTTTTTACCGTCCAAGTCAGCACTTGAGAGACAACAGCTGAGCATTTGTCAGTTGTTCTGTTCTACCAGCAAAGTATTCTGACTAGTGGCCATGAAACACCATCACTCCCAGGACATGCTTGACTGAGGTGTGCCTGTTCCAAGACTCCTACCCCCACACTGACATGTGTCCACTCCTCTCCTGGACTCAAGATGGTCACCAATGTACCAAAATGAGCTCTACCTCCATTTTTCTTTCAGGTAGTGGATTTCTTTTTTATTTCATGTCCCGTAACTCCTTACAGTGTGAAAAAGAAAGATTCTTGCACAGTCTCTTTTATCACATGTATCTGTGTTGCCTACTGTGTCTTCTCAATGGGACTAAACAGCAGGCTGTGAATGCCACATTTCATGAAAATGGTGCAATGCTTTCTGAAAGATTCAAGAAGATTCAAGATCCTCTGAGAATACTGAATTTGTCTCCCTCTGCTAAAAAATAGTAAAGAATGATAAAGGCCAAAGTTCTGAGTTCAGGTAAACTCTCCTCTACAGTGATGGAACAAATGGTGTTGGTTCCCATTGTATTTAATGATAATGAACAGGGAAATAAAAGCATTCTAATAAAATTTTCAGGTGATATTAAAGTTAGAGGAGTCTCAAATGCCAGAGCAGACTGGAAAATAAGACAAGGAGCTCAAGGGGTTGGAAAAATGGGAAGAGAAAAAAAAAGAAATGAGATGGAGGAAAATGCAAGTTCTGATCTGGTTACATTGGGCAAAACTCATCTCAAACACCCACCCTTTTAATGGAAAGGAGAAACCTCAGAAAAAAACAAGGATGACAGAAACCTTGATGTGACAGTGGGCAGGGCACAGCTACCAGACAGATGGATGTGAATCTGAGCTGCAAATTACCACAAATATAGCAGCTCTTACCACAAATATATATGTTTTTCCTGCTCAGCACCTTGCAGGGGGCACGTCAGTCAGTTTAGGGCACCATATTACCAAAGATGCACCTGGGGTTGTTTATCACAAAGCTAACTCCTACAAAACTCTGTAAAAAGGGATATTTTTCTAGTTCTTCCAACCATGCCAAAGCCTAGACTTTTGAGAGATAGGGGGATGCTTTTGTTGGGGACATGGCAAGAAAGGGTGCAGGTAATGGAAAGGTCTGTAGCCTGCCCTGCTAAGAGCTTCTCCTGGTGGTGTGTGCACATCTCTCCACCACTGACTGCAATTTCCTCTCTTCTGTTGCTGGGTTCTTGTTCCTTGTCAGGCAGGAGATGGGTTTCCTCTGCACAGGTGACGCTCTGCTGAATTCCCTGAATTGTGAGGGCCGGGGAAACACAACAGGGAGAAATTTCAGGAGAGGGAGAAATGTCAGGAGAGACTCAGCTTTACGGAGACAGAGAGGAAAAGGAGATGTGAAGATTATTCTGGCAGTGAACTCACAAAGACTACCTCAGAGATGAAGAAGGAAAAAAAAAAAAAAAAAAAAAAAAAAAAAAAAANAAAAAAAAAAAAAAAAAAAAAAAAAAAACAAGAAACCCAAACAGGAAACTCAAGCTGAAAATTTCAAGGAGAGGAGTCAGAAGTGCTAAAGCAGTTTTTCTAGAAGAAAATAGACTACAGAACAGATTCTGCTCTGAGCACAACCGAGATTTGTAATTAGAGCTGGTCAGAAGATAAGGCAGCTTAGCTTTTTAAAAATAAAAGTCCTGCAAAGAATCACCTGAAATATTATTCAGGGTCAGACCTACCATCCCTCTTCTCTGCCACTTTTTATCTGGGGCTGCCAGCCCACAGGGATTCAAGGGAAGAAATCTTCACCTTAGCCAGAATTTGATCACATAGTAGACTTCCTCCCGCTATCTGACATGAACTAACATCCCCTATGTGCAATTGCCAGTTTAAATCATCTGTTGCTCATGATTAAATTAGCCTAGACCTAGGTAGCTATCTAAATGTTCAGCACCTTTTAGAATTACATTTATAACCTGTCAGACTAGGAAAATGTAGGAAAATACCCTACATCACCCTGAGAATAAAACTAAAAGCTTTTCAGTTTGCAAAGAGATTAAGCAGAGAAGTCTGTACTGGAGACCACTCAGGGGTCTGATTTTATTTTTACTTGGGGAAGCATGGGGAAATAAATCCCAAACATATCAAAACACATTTGAATATTCTGAAAGAACGAGAAGGGACTTTTTTTTTTTCTTTTATTATTGACAAAGTAATGTGAATGAAAAATGTCAACTAGTTCTATTTATAAATGGGCAAAGAAGATGCATTTAAATGTGGATGTGGGAAGTGTTCTTGTTTCTTTAGTTTGCGAAGGATCGTTCTGATATTCCAAGAACTGATAGAGTCTAATTCTTTACTGACATAATAATTTTATGACTATTCCCATGAAGTCATTGGAGCTATGATTTTTAGTGCATAGCAGAAATCACATATTTTAGCTAACTTATTGGAAACCGCCTGGCTACTGTGTTGGCTGCTACAACTCTTTCCATTGCATCCATTCCCCAGCATTATTCAGTATATTAAAGTCAATTACTATTAAGTCCCCTCTCATTGCCTGTAGATTCAGTCTTCACCCAGAAAAGCACTTTCTCATATTCTTAGCTTTCAGTATATGCAGGTTTTTAATGCCAAAAAGTTATTAACAAGCTTAAAGATAAATATATATTCAGATGTTTGGCTGAATCCAGCATTAATCTGGCACTAAATGCAAGGCACTAGTTTAATTTACAGGATTTTAGCCTGCTTTGGCTTGTATTATTTGGTCTCAGGGGCCATTCCACTGCTCCACAGATGCAAGGGAGAGGAGGCAAAGATAGCACTGGCTGCAGAAAAAAAGACTGAAATAAAGCTTTCAGCTGAGTTGCTATTTGTAACCAGATTCCAGTGACCTCTTACTGCCCATGAAATACTCTGGGTATTTCAGTTGCTGGGATTTCAAGCTTCAAAAGGGAATCCATCCCCAAACAAGACAGTGCATGTCTCCAGCTCCAAAGTCCAGGTGACATTCCCTGCAAGACACAGGAGGGTATCCCATTTATCATGACCTTATTTCCCAGTGTGACACCACATCATGTTGCTTGATCTCCCCTGTTAAAGAGGCCCATATCAGGTGCTAAGATGCTTCATTTATAATCAATCATTCGCTTAGCAGGTTGAGGGGCAGAGCTTTTCCTGACAAGTCATTCATTACTTCATTGGATCTGTCACTAATCCGCCTGCCAATTTTTTTTGGGGGGGAATTATGTCTTGAAGTAGCTAAACACAGGAAAGGAGACATCCAACTTGGTTTTGGCTTAACCTCTCACCTTGCTGTGTCTTACCTGGCAAGCTGCCCAATTTTCAGAGCACCCCCAGCCTCGACTGGAGCAGGAAGATGAAAGTTGGGCTTCCAGCTGTACAACCCTTACTGACCTCAGTTAAAAAAGGGATTTTACCCTGTGGCAGGCAATCAGTACCTCCAAAAATCAGGGGTTTAATGGCTCACTAAAGGTCAACGCAGGAATCAGTGGCAGAAAAAGGACTAGATTCCTGGAGTGGTCTAACTCCCAGAGCCATCCTGAAAGCCCAATGCACATTCCTCCCAGGAACCATGTCCCAAATTTTCCTGCTCCTTCTGAGCCTGCTTTCCTTGTACATTGGGGCTCGGGAAGAAGCTGACAGTTCACTGATAAAGCTACAAACATCTACCAGCTCCTTTATCCTGCAGCACAAGGGACTTTAACAACCCGGGAAATGTCTCCAGGCAGGAGAGAAAAAAAAAAAAAAAAAGTTTTCAAAATCTCAAACTGTAAGAGGAAAGTGAAAAACCAAGGCTGTTAGAGCATAAGAGGTTCAAGAGGGTAGGAGCACTGATGCCTAGAGATTTTAAGAAGGCCGATTTTGGCTTAATAGAAACTTACCCCAGCTTTTTTTTTTTCCTACTTTGAGAAAGTGGGGCATTATCTAGGAAAAAAAAAAAAAAGAAAAGAAAAGAAAAAGAAAGAAACTGTGAGCTTTGGAGGTCATTAAGTGTACTCACCTACCACAGAAAGAGGGAGAGGGAGAAGCAGCTGGCGAGAGCTGCCCCTGCATCAGAAGCAAGCTGCTGTTAGCTTTGCAAGGCCGGCAGGATCACCTCCATCTGGTTTAACGAGTCACCCTGCTAATCCAAAAGCTATACCCTTGCATTTTGGACAAATGTCAGGCTGCAGGAAATGTTCCTTGTGTTTTGGGAGAAAGTTGTTAATGCAGCAGCCAAAAAAAGAACAAATCTTTGATTAACAGGACAGAAAGGTAGGATGCTGCAGAGGAAAAGCAAGCCTAACTGAAATCCCTTTTGCAGCAGGGCAAACGCAGGTTTGTTCCAGATTAGCACTACCATGAAGGAGACCAGATTCAGTCCTGATACTTGTCACTTCAATGTCACAGTCCTCTGTCCACCAAGTGTTCTTGCTCTCTGTGACGGATGTGCTCCTTCCCCAGCTCAACTTGACTTTTCACAGGCAGCCCTATCCAGGTGTTAACAACCACATTATCTGATCCTGGTGGTTGCCTCCCTGATTTCTTCCCCCACTCAGTCATTAACCATCAATAACAGTCCTGATGGCTACATCCTGATGAGGAGATAAGGCTAATTGTGTGTACACCAGCCAACAGTCTTTTCTGAATTGAAAGAATAAGTCAGTCACCTTATCCCATAAACATGGGGGCAGCCCAAGAGCCCACTGAGCTCTCCTTGCATGGCAGGGAGCTGCACGCCAGGATCTCCCCTTGAGCAGGGATGCCTCTCAAGGATACTCCTCGGAGTTAAGAGATCCTTGTCAGATCCTAACATATTTATGGTAAATGGCTATAGTGTGCTCTCTCTTGAACTTGTAAATTTTACTTTGTGCACAAAATCCCTTAGTCATAAACCGTTGACCAGGTCTCGGAGTAGGATTAGATCCAGCCACACCCAGACTCCTCTCAGAAGGAGTTTGGAAAGCAAGGGGGTCCAGTCTGAACCCTGTGACTCAACGGGAGGGTCTCCTTGATAATTCTGTGTATATCTTGTACCCCATGCAGTAAATAAGTGACCTTGCTATAGAATATCTTGAAACCTTTGACCATATCAATAAAACCTATTACTATTTCTTTCACACAAGTGAAGTGCATTGTGTCACTCACCCCCCGCACCACTCCTTCTGTGACACTCTCCCTCCTGAATAACTAAACATAAATGCAGCTCATATGTGCATTTGTGCACTGATGCCTGCATTTTAAACTTTTTTTTTTTTTTAAGACTTTGAATGCCTATTTATTTTTTGTTGCTTTAATTAAGAAGGCCTTTTCTGAAATTGCCTGCAATGTATCTTCTGAAAATCGCCACCTTTTAAAACTCGCTGTTTGGGTACACAGAGTATGTAGTGTCCAAAAGCTGTCGTGTTGCAGGTGCTTTATGGTATCTGCACACAATTTGGTGAACTGCTAATAAGGTCACTAATGAAGTTCCCTATTACCTTTTGGGGATGGAAGATAGAGTTTGAGTACAGCATGCTGGAATCCAGATTAATGCTGTGTAGGGACTGCTGGAACGATTGCAACAGGACTGGTTTTACTACATCCCTAGCACTTGTCCTTCAGCCCTTCCAACCCTACAGCACTGAAGCATGATGAAAATTGAGCTCTTGCAATCGAAGGATAGAGTTTATAGGAGTTCCCTTTTTGTCATGTCTCATCTGCAGATAAACTTTGTGTCTCCATCGGTAACGTATCTTGTGCTGTGCGGGTTCCCCTGTAGTGTGCACATTCAGGGTAATGCAACGGTACTGAAGACATCTGAGCTAGCTGCAGAATCAGAAGAATATGGTTGTGGCTCGGACTTGAGCGAACAGCACTGTACGGCAAAGCTCTGTGCCATTGAAGAGCTGGAAGGGTTCCTTGCCTGTTTCCATGACCCTGGAGACTGGTGCTACCTTAATACAAACAGAAAATAATTACTTCCATAAGATCCATTTATTATTCCGTAGCTCCAATAGCAGAAAGCAGGTCTTGTTCTCCCCTGAGAGGTTGGATAGATGCAGGTTATCTACATTTGGTGCCTACAGTTAATCATTGAAGGGAATAGCACATTGTGAGAAGGAATTTTCAGCATTTGCTCTATGAACTGGCATGCTGTCAAGTAACCATAGGATTCATGGAGCCTGGAAAGACTCTGTGCTGACCTGCCACAAGTAAATGATGTTGTTTTCCTTATTCAGTCCACCAGAGCTTTTTTTTTGAGTATCCTTCATCTAATTTTCTTGCATGCTGGAATCTGACAAATATAATAATGGTATTTTTCACTCATTTGCAGTAGCACTTTTCTTTCAATCGTATTGAAATACTCCGCAAATGCTTCCTTCTTTGGGAAAATAATCACGTATCAGTTTTAGTAATATAAAACTATTATTACTGCCTATCTCCCAGGGGTTTTGTGAGGCTTGTTTAATTGAGGTTTGAACTGTCGTTATTTGTGAGATGAGATTATCTATCATTCATGAGCATTCAAATGAATACCAGTTTGTCTGGGAGAAAAAATGCTGGAAAATCCTAAAAGTTTCATGACTTTCAGCACAAATAATTATTCCTCCAAATGTTCATACTTTATAGTTAGATATTTGTTACTTGCTATTCATTACCCACAGTTTGTTATATTCCTGTCTAGAAAACTCAAGTCATCCAGTCAGACACCAGAAGTAATAGTATATGACTTTTATGACCATTCACCCACCATAAGTAGCATATACAGTAACTTGCACAATCAAAGCAAACAGTGCATGAATAACATGTAGGCAAAAATTGTTTACATGAACTATTCCGTGAATATTTATGAACCAGAAATATATGTGTAGAAATTAGGAGCAGAGGGCAAATAGGAAGGCAGGGTTAAAATTGCAGTCATTCAGGAGCTACCCACAATTTATTATTATGAGTTATGGATGGGTGAACTCCAACTCAAAATTTGGATGAGTGGCACAAAGTTGTACAGTGGTGGTGGAAGGGAAATGAGAAGGTGGAAGTGCTTCAGCCCAACTCAGCAAAGCCTTCACTGCCTCCTTGCCCTTGCTGCTTCCAGCCCTGTAGGATGATGTAGAAGTCCAGGCATTGCCAAACATGGTAGTGTTCTCGAAATCTTCTATTACAGCAAGAGAGGTGGTCCTCACTCAGCAGAAGTCCTTTAGAGTGGAGGTGTCTCCTATATGCATCAAGGTCAAGGAGTCATGGAGGTCTCAGTACCCTATGAGCTTCCAACCAGCAGAGGCACCGGATGTTCTTAAACACCACTTAACCCAGCGTGGTTGCAGTAACTTCCCAGAGCATCCAGCTAGCTGTTTTCTCTGCATAAAACCTTTCCTTCAACATGTATGCAAAACCAGAGCTTTCATACTTACGGATTTCCTACGCGTTTTTACACAGCCAAAGGATCACAGGGGATAATGCTGCTATGCATTATTTCCTAGTAGAAAAGGCATCTTCTTATCCATAAAATTGAGCAGGGACTCAAATTAGAAGCAGACAAGTGCCTGAGAGCACAAGCAATGAACTGAAATCTTAAAATTGCCTTTTGTTTTTCATCTGACAAAAGGAGGAAAAAAAAAAAAAAAAAAAACACTTCTACCTCATGTTTAAAAATACAAATGTTGCATATTTAAAAACAGAACTTGTGTGAGTTATACCAAACAGCTGCATTAATCCTAGTGGCCTTGGAAAATTAATGCTTTGTTTTAAGTAACGCTGAAGATACTTATGTTATTTCGGTCTATCAATAGCAAGTACATTAGCATTATCTACTGTCTGCAAGCACACTATTAATTTACCTTGTACTGTCCCAATAGAGGGGAAAGAATTGTTCAAGGCAATGAGGCATATCCACTTCCACTCCTTGGGACTCCTTACTTCCAAATAATCAATATTAATGTGGGGAAGTGAGGGCAGAGAGAAAAAGGATCCTCTGCCTGATTTATCAGCTAAAGTCATATCATGGTGCAACAAGAGTCTGAAGACTCTACTCGACTGAGCAGAGACTAAATGGTTTATCATGGATGGAGGCTCTGTCACCACCTGAAGTCAGGATTAATATGACACTTGGCAGCCACGGAGCTGACAGTTGTAAGTTTCCTCTTCTCAAATACATTCTTGGTAGCAGAAAAAAGCACCCAGTGAGTTCTCGAAAATGCCTGCTTACTTGGGTATTAGACTTATTTCTTTCCATTTGGGGAAAACATTTCTTATAGCAAAGTGGACTTCTTTCTTTGATGAGAACTACTTGCTGTCACCGGATCAAATGAACAGTGCAGCTCAGTTCTTAATGATATCTGATTGGCAGGAAGAGGGTAACTGAAATATTAGGATTAATATATATATATATATTTTAGTAACATTGCTTGAATTTTCTTTCTTAAACCATGAAAAAAGTAACTGCTGTGGGATGGTCTTTTGTCCTTTTGACCTTCAGCAAGGAAAATGTTGCCTTTAAAACTGCATTATGGTAGCAATTGCAGTAATCTTTACATAGACTGAAGGCAGAGAGGGAAGACAAGCACACTGCAGCAATGCTAAAACATTTGCTTCTGGCTGTCCACAATAACACAAGCTTCTGCTTGAAAATATAGATAACATTCACAAAAAAGACTCAGCTAGAGGGGAAAAAAAAAAAAAAGAATGACTCACGGAGAGCCAGGAAACCCAGGTTATTTTCTACATATGACTAACAAGAGTTACAGTTCTGCCTACTTAACTTCCTATAAGAAGATATGAAACACAGGTGCTTAACCTTTCCCCTTCCATTACAAATTATTATGTCAAATTAAGCTGTAAGATTAAAGAATGCTTAAATTAATGCTGTTTCTCATAGACTCACCGTGTGTGAAAACACTACTTCGTGCTTGTCAAACCTGTACTTGGGGTTTCCAAAGAAGGATGGCTCAAAGTTAGAACCTGCCTGTTGCTCAAGTTCTCCCCGAAACACTTATCTGACTACTTAGCAATGAGCCTGGAGGTGCTCTGGTGCCTCGGGGCCATGTGTGGGCACAGTGCAGAATGGAAGTGGGGTGCATTAGGAAGAGCGTCTCCAGCAGGTCAAGGGAGGTGATACTGCCCCTCT
>VZSV01000118.1:1426717-1446483 GCA_013398735.1 Nothocercus julius
GAGCTGGGCCTGTTCAGCCTGGAGAAGAGAAGGCTGAGAGGAGACCTCATTAGTGTCTATAAGTACCTCAAGGGAGGCAGTGAGGAGGATGGGGCAGCCTCTTCTCAGTGGTGGTCGCTGATAGGACTAGAGGAAATGGCCACAAACTGAAACACCAAAAGTTCCACAGGAACTT
Source organism: Nothocercus julius (assembly GCA_013398735.1). Taxonomy (NCBI): domain Eukaryota; kingdom Metazoa; phylum Chordata; class Aves; order Tinamiformes; family Tinamidae; genus Nothocercus; species Nothocercus julius. Next base: position 1,426,893 of record VZSV01000118.1, read on the forward strand.
TAGGAAAAATTTCTTGACAGTGAGGGTGACAGAACATTGGAACAGGCTGCCCAGGGAGGTCGTGGAGTCTCCTTCTCCGGAGATCTTCCAAACCCGCTTGGACGCAGTCCTGAGCCACATGCTGTAGGTGACCCTGTGTGTGCAGGGGAGTTGGACTAGATGCTCTCTAGAGGTCCCTTCCAACGTTAAGCATTCTATGATTCTATGACCTGGAGAAGACTTGTCCCCTGAGACATCTGCCACTTTGTGGCATGGATTGTCACAGTGACCCAAGAGGGAATCTATCTCACCTAGGTTTACATACCTGCATGGTAGACTTTTACACATAAATGTGCAGGAAAAGACCATTATTATACGTAGCCAAAGAGAAATGGGCACTTCGAGGATCCTACAACTTCACAACCTTCTAGGGATATGTGTGTTAGGATGAGAGGATCTGCGTGCTGGGCTCTGTTCATTGCACTTAGCCAGATGCAATTTGTGAAGCTTTATTCTTCTTTTTTTGCAAACTGAAGCGAGGTCACCGTCTGCTGCAGAGTGCGTGTTATCCAATACATAACTTGCATCTGCCTGTAAATAAATGGCAGGTTTATCCAGCCAAACTGTGAGGATTTAAACAAGTGAATCAAGGGACCATAACTAAGAGTAATGGCATGATGTTAAGCGAGGCAAGTGGTGCAGTGAGGATCAGGAAATGCTCTTAGGTGTTGCAGTGGCTTGGACCATGGAAGAAGCTATCGGGGGCTGGCTCAACATACTGTGCACTTAACTGCATGTAAAAGGCACACATCCAGACTAGATGATATCTCAGGTCTTTACCATTCTTAATTCTAGGTATTGTGTTCTAAATCCTTTTCTTTTTTTTTTTTTTTTTTTGTAATGTATATGTTGTAATTATTTTCTGGTGTAACTTATCTGAAGTTCTCAAGGGTAAAACTGAGCCCTCACAAATAGGAGAGACGACTTCAAAACCTAAGAGGCAACGCTAAGAAACAATTGAGATTTTTAGTAAGAGATAAATTCAGTTTGGCTTAAGGTAAGAAATAATTCCATTTCTCCCTCATTTCATGGAAATTATACCCCGGAAAAGCTCCCCTAAAGAATATTCAGTTACAAATAGTATGTTAACAGAAAAAGATGTCGTTAGTTGATGACATATTTTAAACTTTTCTCACTTGAGTCTAAGCATAAAGAAAACAGGAAAGACAGCATTCTCAGCAAGTCTATCATGGATTAAATACATGCTTAGGGAAGTGTGGTTTTGAAATGTTGTTTGAGAAAGACTTGCTCCTTACAACAGCTCCTGGAAGCACATTTCTTTCCATGCTTCCATTACTATTACTTGCTTCAATCATTATGAAGAAAGTTAGGTTTGTAAATCTTGTTTGTTTTCCTAACATTCCAGCACTTTTAGTGAGGCCAGCTTTTTCCTTTTATCTTCACCCTTAATTGTCAGAGGCAATTGAACTCTTATGGGTATACTGCTTTGGGAAATCACCTCTTCGGCACCATCCAGTGACCACGGCATCCGCACAACAACCAGGTTAACCAGGATTTGTGAGTGGAGAAGGCAGAGCAGTGCTCCTCACAAGCCAATAGATAAAAGCATTACTACAGAGTGAATAGGGATAAATATATATATATTATATATATATTTTTTTTCTTTTTCTTCCAGATTATCCTGTTTCTGAACCTGGCTTTCTGGAATCTTCTGAAGAACTCTGCCAATACAGATTTTATTTTAGCTTTCATTTTCATATCCTTGTTTACAAACACCAAAAGAGAAGGAGAATAGCAATTCACCTGTTACCATTCAATTCTGAAAGGAAGTTCAAAGATGAAGAAATCTTTTGAGAATATGCCACTAGATTTCCAGATAATTTTGTATCTTCAGGACATTTGGGCATTCCAAAGATACTCCTGAAATATGTATGATACCTGCTGAACTGCATAGGTATCTTATGTATGATACCTATGAACTGACACATAGATGGAAGAAGGTAGCTACAGACACAGGTTCTGCAGCTCTTCAGAAGCCAATAACCGTGGATTGAGTCTTAGTCCTGAATGACAAGAAATAATTTCTAGTTAGTTACTGTTAGTCTTAATTGGCTAGTGCTGAGAAGAATAATCTTCTCTTACTCTCACAAAAATACTGATTCCAGTACTCAGTGCAGACCTGGCTTGAAGAAGAGGATGCAATAAAGGCAAATTGTGGCTGTCTTGCTGAAAGGAAACCTCCAGGTATCTTTTTTCCTGGCTAATGTAAGGTGTGTATGCCTAGTCTTCTAGAAGCACAGTGGCATGTTTTCAGGACTTCATACTCCATGGCCAGCATAGGGAGGTGTTCTGGGGACCTCACTGCATGAGGAGATGTGCGCCACTGCAGAACTGCTGCTGTGACCACATCTCCAGCACTACACTCCAACATCGCTCCTCCAGTTCCCACACTTGCAGATTTCATCATTCCATTTTTCTCTAAAGAAGTGATGGCTCATTGACTATCTTGGCCTCAGTTCCACACAGAGAAGCAGAGGAGATTTCTCAGGGAACAGTATTTGAAAGGGAAGATCCTGTAACATTTCCAGTTCCTCCCTGCATATGCAAAGCCAAAAGAGAAGTCCAAGTAGCTTCCTCTCCTTAGTGAGCAGCTGCTGCCTCCTTAGGCCAAACGTGCTCCATTCCTCTCCTTCTAGTGCAAAATCTGTGCTCACATCCTCCTTGCAGCTTCTTCCCTCCCATTCACATTTATTATTGATATTATCTATCAATAATGCTTCCCAGTGCTTTGAGAGTTTGGCCTCTCTGCCAGATCATGACTTTAAAAAGTGCCCTTTCCTTCACCTCATTATATTTTTAATGACATATATTTTGTTTCTTTCATTTCTCTCCTCTGCCTGTCCCCCTGCTCAAGAAGAAAGGGAAAGAAAGGAGACAGTTGAGAGACTGACAAGGATAATAATGCCAGAGCAGTTTCTCCCACACTGCCCCACAACCTGTTAACCTGTTCACCAGTATCTGCTTTGTTTGTAGCCTGGAGGGGCAGAAAGTATTGCTTGATGTCTTAACCATGGACATTTTCTTGGAATCATCACACAAGAGGGGATGACCTTCTTGTTTCCCATGGTTTTACTAGAAATAGCTGCATCTCAATTCTGTAAGATGGTCTTCTTCATCAGTACCTTCCATCCTTCCCATTTTTTTCCCCTATTTGTTTCTAAATCCATTCATGTCTTTTCCTTTCATACCGGCTAAAGCTACATCATGCTACTCGGAAGACTCAGTATCATCAGTACAGTTGTACCTGATAACAAGATTACAGCATCTATCTGGAGACAGCCTGAGTGCCAAACAGATGCAAGATTAGTAAATTATTCTAATAAATTATTCTAATATTTGATTTGACAATTTTGTATAATTGCCAAATGAGGAACCTGAACTCAAAGGATTTGCCGATGTGATTCAGGCAGATGTATTTTCAGGCCATGGAGGAACTTTGTTATCCCTGTTCATTTTAAACAACTCTGTCCTGACTCCTGTCCAATACAGGGTTCTGTCTCTTGCTGCTATTTCCTCTGTCTGATGCTCTGTGAATCTATCTGGGTGAAAAAGCACGTGTCATGCTTCCAGAAACCAAATCAACCAATTATGCAATTTCCCATTAATACAGTTATTTAACTGGATAAGAATAACAAGAGGAGAGAAAATAAAAGACAGTTATGCAAGATCCAAGTTTGATGGTGAACCGAGAGGTCCTGATATACTGGTTCTGCCCACAACTTCCTTTAGATTTTAAGTGTGACTGTCCAAGCTTTGGGATTTGGCCAGCCTGGAGCAGACAGGATGTGAAGGTATTGCAGCCACATGCTGTCACTGGTCATCATGACTCCAGAGGGAGGCATATATGAATTTCAGAGTATGGATGCAAGGGACATATGATCTTATTAATGCAAAAATTATTAGAGGCAGGACTGAGAAGAAACAGGAAAGTACTGTGATTCAGATACTTTAGATATATCTGAAGAGAGAAGACAGCACGTCAAGTGCTCTTATGCTGCCTGAAAGACACAAACACATATTACAATCAAGCAGACATCCTCCAGTTTGGAGACAGTGTGGTTACTTTGCTGGCAGAGTATCACCAGTATGTTCATCTTTCCGTTCTGCATCATGGAGCAGCTTAGCCACGACTGCAGGTGCATGGGAATGCCAGGTAGAGGTGAGATTCATCTTGTAGACAGTCCCTTCAGCACATGTGACACCTGAATCCAGGAAATAAAATAGTACACACTGCCTTATGGTCACTAGAGCAAAAGGATAGCCTTGAGTGCTCTCTTCATCCTGCCCTGCCTTTGGAGAATGGAAAGTTTTCTCAGGCAGGGAAAGTTTTCCATTTTGCCGTAGTGAAGCTGCAGTATGAGTCTAAACAAAGGGGCAGTTGATTTGTTTTCTGGTCTTATATATCATAATTTCAAGGTTTCAGGATGCCAAGTAATCCTGATCTCTTATTTGTATGATGAGTAAAGCACTGTATGAGTATGACTTGATTTTGTGCCTCTGGGTGTATTAAAGAATTTATAGATATGGGAACAGAAATACAAGGATTTTTGAATTATCAGATTGATGTCCTCTATGCTCATACCTTTGGAAGAGCTGTGATAATTGAGATAATCCCCATCCCTTAAAGGAGCTTTTTAAGCTGCGATTATTTTGGCAGCACAGCACAAGTTTTATCACTCACAGAAATGCAGAGGAGGAAAAGGACAAAACATTTCTTCTTTTTGTTCAGCTTTAACCCAGACCAGTCCTGGCCACTGAAAACAAGAAATAATTCCTTCTCACAGCTTTCCCCTGAATATTGTCCAGGTATTCACACTTCTTAGAAAGTACATCTGCAATTGTTTCACTTTTAAATATCCTTAACAGGCTCACAATCTGAAGGATTTCTATAACGTGCAGCAGCCTTTTTGACTCTACGCTCAAGCACTATCCATGTCACCATTAAAATAAATGTTCATATCAGCTTCAGCTTAGTATGTGGCATGCAGGAAAGATTAAATTTAAGGGTTAAAATGACGAACTGAGGTTCTACAACATACAGACCTGTTAGAGGAATCACTTTCATAAAGCCAGTCTAAAAAAACCTCTAAAGCTCATCTGAAAAAAAAAAAAGGTTGTTACCAGAGAAGCTATTTCCAGGCACACGAAGGACAAAGCTATTGGGAATACACAGTCTGGATTTACCATGGGTAAATTGTCTTTAACCCATCTGATTGTCATCTATGACGAAATTGCACGTTATGTAGATAGGAAAGGGTGCCAGTTCAATCAGTTACCTTGACTTCGGGGAGTCTTTGGCACAATTTCTTTATGAAACTTGTAGACATAATGAGCTTATACGTACTGGATGGGCAAGCTGCACAGTAGGTATAATACTGGAATGTCAAATGTATGGACCAATTGATCAAAGTCCAACTGACAGCAAGTTAATAACTGTTTTTCCTTGGGGATTGATAAGACAGTACCTTCAAATGACACGGGCTGTATGAACACATCCTTGGCAAGTTTTTGGATAATACCAGGTTGGGGGATAATTTGACACAATGGGTTAATTCCCTGTAGAGCAGATTTGTCTTGGGAAGACCTAGTCTGATGATCAAATCTGAGCAAAATGGAGCCAGAGATAAGCTAAGAAACAATGTAGACAAGTAGGGATCCATCAAGTTGGAGGATTTTTTTAGCAGGAATTTCAGGAAATTCAGCACAGACAAATGCAGATTCTTGAGGCTGGGATGAAGTAACCCCATACACTGTTAAAGGCCGGGGCCTGTTTGGCTTCAGAGCTGCATAGCACAAAATGATCTGAGGGCTTTTCTGGGTAACAGGCTGAACTGCAGGCTGGATTCCATTAGAAAGGGCACAGATCAAGGACTCTGTATTTGGCAATTGTAAGAGTGCATCCAGAGAGCTGTATTAACTCTTGGGTCTGCCAGTACAGAAGAAACACTCATAAAGTGGAGCAATTTCAGGGGAGGGCCCCCAATGTGGTGATAAGGCTGGGGCACCTGATGATACACAGGGGCAGGTTAAGGAACTTCCTTAACTTTCTTCCACCTGGAGAAGAGAAGGCAAAAGACCTACTTGCTGTCTCCAGAGACCTCTAGGGTAGTTGTAGAGAAGACAGAAACAGACTTTCCTCAGAGGCACACAACACCAAATAAGAGGTCAAAGTCACAAGTTACAACAAGGGATTTTGAATATTTTATGAAGCAGGGATGCAAATCAAGGACTTCTCTGCCTCAGTGGGATTACCCAACCACAGATTATAGGTTCCAATGCTCCTTCTCAGCAAAAGAAGTCATCAGGCTGAGAGACTCCTAATAAAATAGCAGTGACTCTGGTGGTTGTCGTAAAGTAGTGCCCCTGGAACAGATCCTTGCTGTTGTCTGAGAAACATCAAGGAAGGCAAATGAAGGCCAGAAAAATTGTGTCAAGGCTACTGTATTTCAGAGGTGACTTCAGGCTCCCCAGATATAAATATTTATATAAATAAATATTTAATATAAATAAGTAAAAATAAATAAATAAATAAATAAATAAATAACCTCTGGACTTTAAGGACAGGCTGCCCAAATCCTTATTTTTCAGACCCAAAACACCCTTCTCCTAAAATAGTACTACTAAGTTTACATACCCATATAGCTTTGTTTCTCTTTACTGTTCTGCAGTGAGGATAAATATTATGTAGTTGTCTGATGAAGTATAATGTGAGGTTCTGCACTGAGTCACTTTGGCTTGAGATAACCAGCAAACAAAAAAATGAAGCTAGAATTGCTAAGTTCCATCATATTGTAAGCCTGGGTGGCTGTGTGTGCACTTCATAAGGAAAGGCTTAATTGGCATTTTCACCTCTCCATCCTGTTGTCTTCCATTTTCTGTGAGCTTTTTCTTCCATGCTCTCTGCCTAATGTTTTTTCCCCATCACTATAATCTTATCATTCCACTTCTCTGCTTGCTCAATGAATTATTAATATTGTTTTTATGCTAAATGTCCCTGCCTCACACATAATTTGACCTTACTTACTGAACGAGTAGTTGCGCTAACCCCTCAGGACATATTACCCACACACTGTCTATGAAACTTATTTCTTGCTTGCATTTGACTTAGCAGAAATTCAAAACACTTTGAACAGGGTCACGTGAGTATTTTTCGATTAGCTCTTTTCATTAGGGAATAGGAAACAAAAAAAAAAACATTAACCTTTCTGAAAGCTAATTACATTTTTGGTTGGCAGTGATTGTCCCTGTATTTCCATACTGCCATCCATTCTTGAACACACTGTGAAAGTGAAGAAGCAGAAACTTGCCTTTTACTAAGTTTAAGAACTGACTTCACCACCCAGAAATTTCCAGCGCACCCTTCAAATGCTGTTCAGGAAGGAGCTGTAGTTTGCAGTTACTTCAGGATAACCGGGAAGTATCTCACTTTCTCATATGGGCTCTATGTTCAGCAAAATGTATGCTTATAGTTATCCCTACCTAGTAAAATTTTAATCTTGTACTGTGCTTGGCAGGAAAAAAATTAAAAACCTGCCGTCCCTAGCATAAGGACTACCATTTTTTTTCCCCCATAGGCAGCTTAGTTTCATTTCCATGGAAAACTTGAAAAATGATCTCAAAAGACATTTCTCAGAAGATCCACCTTTACTGACAATCCCCTTCTCTTCCAGTTAGAATAATACAGGAGGTTTTGAAAGGCAAATGTTTGCTAATGACAGTCCTTTAGGGAAGAAGCAGTAAACAATCAACACAAAGTGCTCATTGAGTTAATTATTATCAATATGGTTAGTCTCATGTTCCCTGAAATTTCCATTTTCTTTTTGAATCCTGATACATTCCTGCTTCCGTAGCACTCTACGGCAGTGAGTTTCACAGCCCAATTAGATGTGTTTTCTGATTTGAGAGGTATAATCACCTCTCTTGCCTGAACATTACCCCTTAACTCTTTGTATTGGGTCTGTCCTGTCTTCTCACTGGAACAAACAACTGCAGCCATTTACAGTTATCATTACTCGAGATGTTCCTTCATCGCTGTGTTCGTTTGCCTTGAAATCTGCATTCCCTACCAAATTCTTTCTGTGAAACAGCAAGCAGCACTTCAAATAGGATGGGTCCATTACTCCCAGTGATTTTGCAGCCACTAGCTCATATTTCACTTTCTTCTTTCAATCGCTCTTCTTTTAAGGGTGTGCTCATATCTTACTTTCTGTAAATTTCATTCCTTGTGGTTTCAGAAGAGAAGAAGTGACAGGCATCATTTCAGTCCTCTCTGCAAGTGCAGGGATCCTTCTCCAAGAAATTCATCCTGTCATGGCTAGGGGAACTTTGCCAACCTGACTTGTCACCAGTATTTCTTTAAATACAACTAGCAGCACATACATTCCTGCGTTATTATTCAATCCCATTGCAGTTGGACTTGCCCATCTGCAAACCAGATTATGTCTATGTGCTTACGTATTTGTATTGGCACATGAGGCCTAAAAGGCAATCCCTGTATTTTCCATACGGCCATCAGTAAAATATGTTTTATTTACATGCAAGAAAGCAGCCACAACCTCACAGCGACATCCTTAGGTGAAAAAAATAGTGTTTACTGTGAAAGCACAAACAGCCATAAGGCTTTGGTATTATTTGTACTTGTAATATTATTTGTATTATAAACACTGGGTAATTATCATTAGGACAAATTGTTAAAATTAAAAGAGGTCGCTGTTTATAACCAGCCTGAATTACATTTACGTACTAGCATTTTGAAGAAATTAATTTTCCCTCTCTACTTATTATCCATTTGAAAAATCTGCCAGTTAGAATTTAATTGTACCCTTACCAATTTTTACATTTCCACCGGTAATCAAAGTTTGTTTAGACTCTGTTACCTGGCTCTGACACTCCCTTTACTTTGCTTTCACATGAGTGCCGCATATTGCAGTCTTATCAGAATACATTCATTGCAGGAAATATAATAGACTTTTCCTAATAGACACCTTCGGTGTGTAAAATACTTTTGAATGACTTAAAACCTGACAAGTTATATCTTTCACTTCTGCCTTTGCACATGTGAAATCATAAGGAAAGAGCCAGTACCACACAAGTGATTGCTATCACAACTTTTACCGTAATGATTTTCCTTTTATTAAAAAAAAAAAGCAAATTAATTTAAATGTCAGTGTCAACTCATTGTTAAATCATGTCCTTAAGAATTTTATTTTATTTTTTTCTACTCAAAATGTCAGCCTTGAAATAACATTGGTGTAAAATATTTAGTTGTGGTTGTCATTACAAGACAAAGCACTGTCAAAGACTCCACTAAGATTGCTCACTGGAACAAGAGTGTATGTGATGTGTACATGTGTTCACTGTGTGTCCAGCCAGGAGGGAATGCATGTGGGCATGGGTAGATTGACAGTATTTGTTGGAGAGAACCCAAACATCTTAAATTCCTTTCCTTTTTCTCTCTTAAGATAAAGGGGAAAGAATAGATGCAAAACACCTACATAGACAAGAAAATATCAGCACATCTTTTATCGTCTTCTTTTTCATTATTGTTTTTTTCTAAGGACAAATGTGTTTTTACCTAAGATATGGTCCCTTTCGGTGGAAGTGGAACGGGCAAATCCACTCCAGCCACAATTCATTGATATTGGCAACGATTCATCTGCTGACACAAGAGATTAATTTGAAATGTAAGGACAATGTCACCGTTATCTGGAGCAGTAGTGGTCGTACAATTGCTACTGTAATGTGTCCGATTTATATCACATATCAGCGATATTTGAGTCCCAGTTATCCATGGATGTAGAGTTCGCCTCTCACCTGTGTTTAAAGCACATGAGACAGAAAAGGCTTATGCTATAATGTTCCTTTTGGCTGCCTACCTCAATTATGGGAATTTTTTGACTTTTTTTTTTTTTTTTTACAAAGTTATTACATTCCTGTTGTCCCTATATATCCATGTCAAAATGAATAAAGTTTAGTGTTGCCATTCCTACATTTTTATAGAGTTTTTGCTGTGAATTAATATAACTTTGTTCTACTAAAATTAATCAATTCAGAGTCCAAATTCTGCTGTGAGCTTTAAGGAGCAGTATAACTTAGTGGGCAGGATCCTACAGCACACGGTGGCAAAGCATTGCATGGAGTATTTATTGAACTCTGACAGGTCAGTGCTCCATCTCCAACCCAGCATCTGCCCATCTCATATAACTCGTTTGCAAATCCATAGCTTGTGTCAGGAGTGTACCGTTGTAGTCAGTGAGTACTGGAAGGTTGAATCAGGACAGTGCTAGGTGCTTAACATAAAAATTCAAAGCAGTAGAGGAAAGAGCACGTGGAACAAGGACGCAATGGTAAATGTGACGCCTCTTATCAGACATAGGGCATCCAGGCAACCTCTGCAAACCATTTTTCTTTCATCTTGCTCCGCTGAAGTATGTCACTGATGTTGCTGTTGTTTTTGTTTTTAAATTATGCAGTTTCAGTGCATGCAGCACATGCATCTGTATTCCAGACAGGCAGGGCGACTGAAAAACAGCCAGGAGATTTTTCTCTGTGTAAATAAATGCGCTAAACACCTCAGTGCAGTGTCGGTGCTGCTGAACGATGTGTTATTTAAGCTATGATTTGATAGTGATCGCTGTCAGTTCCCCAAATTCGAGATAAATCCATTTGCTGTCTTTTTTCCTTTTTTTTTTTTCCATCTTCTTTTTTTACCACCTCTGACATAGACACATTAAAAGTGAAATATTAACAAGGCTCTTGTGCCAGAAAAGCTCAGCCCAAGAGAGTGAGCAGGGTAATTCAGTTTTAATTTCCCCAGTTTCTAATATGTCGTATGATTGTAGGTCAATAAGCAGCATACCACCCGATGGTCTGCTCTGCGTTAAAAAGGAAATTTAAACTCACCTTATAATTAAAAAAAGCCTGATTTAACAGACTAGTGTAAAGTTCGTCAGCATGCAGTAGACAATGACAATTATGATTTACAAATCCCCAGTGAAATGTGCTTGTATGGCAGTGCACATCTTTCAATGCAATATTGGATAAATGGAGCCTGGGTACAGGCAGGAAGAGAATCAATGCTACTCCAAACAGCTGGGAGACATTGAGGGAACAAGGACAGAAGAATCATTGTCTGGGAAAGATGTAGAAGTTGTGAGCTTCATTTTCATCTAGATGTAGAATGGAAACTTCAGCTGATAACCGACTCTAGTTCTCTCCCCATTATCTTTGTTTCTGTGTGATATTTCTAGCATCTTCTGGTTCCACCTGAGGTGTAAATCACAGGAGATGGATTTCTCAGATGGCCATGCCATATTTCTCTTTCCTATTTTTTTCTGGCAGTAGGAGATGTAGAGGTGATAGTGAGAACAAGCTCACCCTTCAGGATAGCTTAATTTCCAGATTCTGATTTTATTCAAAGTTTCTAACACAAAGACAATCCAGCAAAACAAAACCCATAACTGATTCCCACCAGATCTGGGAAGTTGTTGACCTGGTACAAACTCCAGTGTCTGATCTGATCTCAGTCACTGCTCACTCACAAGCCACAAATTTATTCTTTTCTTTCTTTCTTTCTTTTTTCCTTTTTTTGCTAATACTTTCTGTTCACTCAGACAGATCTGACATTTCACAATGCCCCTATACTATCCAGTAGGAAATTGGCATTGGTGGTATAAGACTAAGATCTAATTCACTGCAAAAAAATATGTTATGCTAAACTATATTTGCCTAATCTAAATCTGGAAACTAAAACCTTGCACATTATGTCTTACTTGACCCAACTGGCATCGTGTTTCCACAATTAATCTTTTTAAACATAGCAGATGGGATTGGGACCTAAATAAAGACAAGTGGGTTTAGTTGCCACTTTTAAATGTTTGGGTTCTTAGCATAATTAATGGTGATGGGTATTTAATCTATATTCAGTCATTTAAACGTGACCATCTATTGCCACCTCAGGTGTAGTGGGATGTCTTGCCTGGTTTCCAGCTGCTGGTCCAGAATGCCTGGACTGTATTTGTCTGTGCTGCCTCAAATGCTGTTTCAGATGCAATCCCGTTTGATTTCCAGCTGCTGCTAAAGTTAGGCATAGCCATCCCACAGGCTCTGCATAGTGCCTACCATCCCCATGAAGATGTCTCACATACCTGTGGGTGTTTCAGATAACACTTGACATCTCTGAAAAGGCCTCTGACTCAAGCTCCAAGATTCATTCCAACAGCCCCTCCAAAGAATCTTCCAACACACCGATATGTTATGAAATGCCATGTGCTAAGTTCTGCATAACATAATTTCATATAATAAAGATAAAATGTCATTTGTCCATGCTTGCTATGAAATCATCATTATAATCAACAATAAGACAAGAAAGAATGTTGGCTGTCTAAATACTGAGAACTATAGGTTCTTCAAAGAGCTTTGAAATAATTTAATGAGAATTAAAAAACTAGGATCAACTTTATTAAACCATAAGCAAAAAAACCTACTCTGAACTTCTTAAACAAAATAACAGACAAACAGATCCAAAGAATATGACAAGATATGCAATGCAGTGAGGGAGTTCATCTGATTATATGAGAAGTGGGGAATAGATTGCCCATTGGCTGAACCCCTGAGCTCTTCAATTTAGAAGACTTCAGATTTTGGATTTTGCTTTAAGAAATTGTCTAACTTTAATTATAAAGTGTACCACTGGTGGTACAAGCTGACTTCCACTAAAATTCTTTTTTAGCAAAGTTTCCTACAAGAAAAGTTCAACTATGACTCACTAGGGAATTATTCAGCGAAAATAGAGAAGTTCTTTTTGCAAGAGAATGGCATACTGATCCACTTCACCTCCTCAGGTGCTTTTCCTCCTTATATTATCTAAAAATCAGATTTGCCTTCACATTTTCTTTTGCATGACACATAGATGTTGTTGTTTTTATACATTTGCTCATTCAGTAAGCATCATCATTATGCTTTTCCTAAACGCACCACAACCACTTTTATTTTATCTTTGATCTGTTTTTAGCTTCTGAAGTTGGTGAATCTCAAATGGTTGTCACATCCTCTCAGCTAATGTGTGGAAGTGCCCCTGTGAACTCTCTTAATTCTTTTTAGTGCAAACTGGAACATGTTCATGGAAACTAACCTCAGTTGTACTCATTTAAACCACCTTTTTCAAAGGAATAATTGGATCAGTTTTACTCTGCTCTAAAGAGCAGTACTAAGCACACATCCGTGTCAGTCATGTCTTGAAGGACACAGTAATGAAGAGCTAAACACAAGAAATAAACTCCCGCAGTTGCTGTAGTTATCTGTAAGAATGTGACTACACCTTAGACTCTCGTACATGTTTCCTGAAGTAATTTGATATATTTTTACTGCTTGTATGTGAGAAATGTATTAGGAAAAGATAAAAATTGCAGACTTTGCCAAGATATAGTATCACAAAGTCCTGATGAAAATATAGGTGCAGATTTTTGGAAGGTGTAAGCTGGCAAATTTCACCAATATCCGTGGAATTACACTAATTTACATCAGCTGATGATCTGCCTGATGAAGTCTATAATTTTTCATCAGTAGCAGAAGAAATTCACTGCTAAATATAAGAAAAATACAGTTTTGTTACCCTTATATTTAAAAAGGCTTTAAAAAGATTGCCTCAACAGTAGCTGTAATTACTGCCTTGTGCTCTTCTCCTTCGCAAATCCACCTGCAGTTTCTTACCTTATAACCAAATAGGAAATCTTGCTGGGGAGGGAGCATATTTCTCCCCAGGAGGTTATTTCTAGCCATATTTCAAGATGAAGTATGGTGACACAGTGATCCATCTCTGAAACTCATAGTTAGTATTAATACCACTGTTATAGATTGCTCCTAATTAAGTGGGAAGACTTATCATCTGAATAAGTAACTAAAGTAAAAAAAAAAGGGGGGGGGGGAACACAAAAGAAAATCTAGTTAAAGTTTGAATCTACCTGTGATTTTAAATTAAAAGAAGAAAACATCTAGAAAAACTGAGACCAATAGGAACTGAAGATGACAAGTTTCATTTCTTGCCCCTTACAACTGACATGTAAGGTGTCTGTACAGAATTCTTTAAAAATAGCTGTGAAGGCAAACTACTACAGCCTACTTCTATAGAGGAAAACCTGACAGAAGCTTAAATTGGTATCAGTGTATAGATTCTCAAGCTGCTGATTCTTCAGGAAATACTGATAAAGCTCTCTATTTAAAAGGCAATTATGGGAAGAATGCATGTTTGCACAAAGTACCTTGGCCTCAGAAAAATGCAGCAAATCAAGCTGAAGGCAGGAATAAAGCACTAGGGGCAAGGCCTTCTTCACAGCAGCATGTGGAACGGGGGTTATAACACACATAATAATGATGTTCATTTCTCATTTGTTCCCTTAACCTTGGAAACTTAATAAAGAATGAAAGACATGATGCACTAAACCTACAGTTTGACACTGCGGCCTCAAGAGGCAGGAGAAAATAGCTATTCTCTCCATGATTTTCCTGTGTTGTATTCCAGGCAGAAAGGTAGGTTCATCACCATGACACTGAATACATTTATTTTTTCAAATACTGCATACAATGCAGTCAAATTTAACTTCTTCAGTGTGTTACAATGTGTGCATTGATGCTAACACCTCTATGAGGAGGTCCAGATCTCATAACATGCTCTATGCCTGACTTCTCTGTTGGCACTCTTCACCTGTAAAAAATCCCCACTTCTCACTCAAGAAAAAAAAATATAAGTATGTTAAAAAATATAGCTTTTCCTATGTTAGATTTTGAGCTTCTGATGAAAACTTGAAAATATTTGGATTCTGAAATGATCCTGTCATGCTTTGGTGCACTTCAGTTTCATCCAGAAAACTCAGCTTGCAATGAAGAAAGGCGACCTAAGATACAGACAGCATAAAGCATGTCATAGCCAAACAGCTATGTTTCATCTGAGCCTGAAAACCCAAAACAGCTTGGGTCTGAGTTATTTATTTTTCTGAGTTGAAACTTCCACAAGAGACACTTACATGAACATTTCATTGAACATTCAACTTTTCCTTTAAAATAGCCTCAGGAGAATTTTTTTAGATTTACTTTAGTTGAGTTGCCAGTCAGAGAGACTACAGATATAAACACCCATCCATTTGGTCTTGCTTTAAGCTCAGCTTGTGATTTCACAGCAGAACTAGTCACAGAAATGTGAAATGCATTCCCTGCCACTAGTCCTCTAAGATGTTCAGTTCATTAGTTTAAAATAGAATATGTTTTCCTTTCTTTTATTTTGCCATATTTGAAGCTATAGATTTAAAAAGTCAGTATTTTTCTCATCTTCTTTTTTAGTTTAAGCAGATCTCAAATCCCACAGGGATACCAGTTCAGCTCTGAGAAGAGCATGGATTAGAGTATGATTCTGCTGACATCTGTTAGGCAGTCAATTGCCTTAAGAACTTCTTATCCCACATTGTCTCAAAACTAAGAGCCTGTGGGTTGTGGCCAACTAAAAGATTTCCAACCAAAGGGTTGCTTCCAGCTTTGGCTTCCAAGGCACATTTTCCAGGAGGTGCTGCTGAATGGTGTTTCTTGGAAAGTGATGGCAGATGGAAGGTGTTATTTGGGTGCTGAGCTTAAAGAAGTAAGACTAGAGAGTAGGTGGTGCCCTACCTTGAAGTCATACTCTGAAAAATAATGGCAAAGGCAGCATCTACTTGCTGAAACTGCTTCCTGTGAGGTCTGAGCCTTTAGGCAAAGGGAGGTCTCATGGTTGATTAGAGCAGCACTTTTGGACATAACAAACTAATGCACTGACTCTCCCCTTTTAATACACAGCAGAGAGTTGCAGAGCTTTGAGAAGGAGAAGGCTGGATAGTGCATGAACAACTGAGTGCCCATATGCATGTCCCAACTCCTTGACTAACACATCTTAAGGCCCAAACAGTTTGCTGTGCAGTATCATTCGGCCAGCAGCATATGAATGCAGAGAGCCCAACTGCATGGAAAATAAACATTTCCCTCTATTTGGATATATAACCCTTCACTTGGGAGAGCAGACGACTGGTTTAGAATAGATGCATAACTTACATATGGCTGGAATCAAATAAAATGACTCTGATCCCAGCTGGTTGGAAGTGAGGAGATTGTGCAAGTCTGAATCCAAAAAGCACCACAACAGGGAATCGCACCAAACAGTTTTTATGGACATTTTCAGAATAGCGCAGCTTCTTAGTTTTGCTCTTTCTATGAAGTTTTGTGGTGGACTATCTTTCTAAGCTATCAGGATTTACAAAATGCTACAGTTCTAAGTCCTGAAAAAAATTAATTTTCTATGGAATAGCCAAACTGTAGAATAAATTGCTCTTTTTATATAAAAACACTCACCTGCATTATCATGTTATCAGGAAGGACTCATAGAAATTAGCAATATTGAGTTTTGAAAGTGAGGTAGAGAACATCAGTATATAGCTCACAAACACTTTAGGGATTAAAAAGAGTCTTTCTTAATTGCTTGAAAATAAATTTCCAATTAATTTAGAAAAAAAAAAAAAAAAAAAAAGAAGAAGATGAGCCAGATAAGGACTCTCAATTTATAATCCTGAAAACTGAACTTAAATCTAAGTCATTAAACTCATGCGATTCCTCTGCACCTAATTATGATTTCCCCAGAATTCCTTTTAAATTTATATCTCACATTATGTGAACTTAACGTCCCTCTTATAATTGGAGAAGATGTAAACTTAGCCTTAGTCCAATGCATTAGACAAATCCTCAGTGAGACAAACTACTGCTCTATGTGCAATATAGGTACTAAAGCAAAACTATGCTGAATGAGGAGGGGGAGACTGCCAACATCGGGAAGGCCATTAAAATGAAGAGTGGTATTCTTTTTTACTTCCTTTAATATAACTGTTATTGATGATATCTTTTAATACCCTAAGAAATAAAATAAAAAAAAAAAAAAAGACATTTTGCCTAGGGTAATGATGTCTTCATGGAAAAAGCTTCTTGTCTTCGTATTTGTCCCTTATCTCCCCTTCACAGATAATGTAAGTAAATATATTATTATTGCAAATTGGCCTAGCTTCTGTGGCTGGATGGTGCAATAGTAATTTCATAGATCTCAGATCCACTGAGATTTTGCTTTGTGCCTGGTGTGATCATGAAAAATGACTGGGCTTGATCTGTTCTATCATAGTAATTCTTAAAACTCATTCTTAAAAATTATTTGTCTAACATCTCTTGTGGACACATTTTGGTAATGATGGAGATTCCACAGCAAACCTGGAAAACTCGTGCTAGTGCTGTAGTATCCTAAAAAAAATTATCCCTAAAAACTAGGTAACTTCAAGCCCATGTCTATGTTTTGTGTGCATATGCAAGTGG
Source organism: Nothocercus julius (assembly GCA_013398735.1). Taxonomy (NCBI): domain Eukaryota; kingdom Metazoa; phylum Chordata; class Aves; order Tinamiformes; family Tinamidae; genus Nothocercus; species Nothocercus julius. The sequence goes on from VZSV01000118.1 coordinate 1,444,323, forward strand.
ATGTTAAGACTCCATGAAAAAAGGGAAATTAGGGAAATTGGAGAGGAAACTTTCCAATACCTAATGCCAATAAAATATGCATCAGCCCCCAAAGTTTTGGGTTTTTTTTTTTTTTTTTTTTTTTTTTGACTGCTGAGAGATTATAGTAAGGTTTATGATTCCAGCAAGTTAGACTGCTATTAGGATAAATGACTCTAGAGAGATTTCCTGACTAAGAAGAGAAGAAAAATGACAGCCAGGTATCTATTTTGTGAAAACCATAAATAGAAAGCATATGCCACAATTATTTGGGAAAGTAGAAAACTGTCCAAGATTTTCAAAGGAGTAAAGGAAAGGGAGAGTCCAGTCCTTGTTCTGTTCCAATGGGATTTAGTGCCTTTGTGATGGGACCTGAAAGTCTTAAAGAAACAGTAAGAGGCAAAGGATTCCCTCTGTGGTATGACCTTCAAAAGGGCAATGGAAACATAATCCACATGCCATAGGTACAACCCCAGGAAGACCTCAGGCAGGATGAGGAGGACATGAACCAGTGTCACCAGCTGAGACTCTGCTGACCATTGCTGCTAGTGGAAGCATCAGACTTCAAAAGTCAATCCTTTTTGTTCTGAGGTCTGCTGTTTGTAACATGACTAAATAAGTAGTCGAATATATTCCACATAGATCCCACCCCAGATATCACATCCTTTCTTTTCCAGCTAAAAAGGTATTTAATATGCCTTACTATATCTGATTTCAACGTGGAGAAAAAAACACAGAGAAGTCAAAAGAAAGCACTTCACTGCTCCCTTCTTTTCCTGGGAAAGGAATGAAATAAGAGACACGTGACATATGTTCCTCATGTAAAATACACCGCTGAAATAAACTTCAGAGGACCATTTTGCTGATGTCTGTAAGATCATGTGGAACTAGAAACTGGAACAGCTTCTTCTTTGCATATTGCTGAGTCTAAAGGCCTTGCTATACGACCATTTCACCTTGCAGTATCTAAGAACCAAAGAAGAAACTGATGTCCGTGGTATACCTATCACAAATAGGATAGAAATGCAAATACAGTTCTTGTCTCAACTTACCAGATACACTATCTGAGTAAAATACCAAGCCCTTTTAATGCATCATTGTTGATCCTGACCATGCTTCTCACATGAGGAGTAGTGTTTTGCATTTGACAATATTAGATGCTCTGGTAGGCATCTAATAAAACCCTTTCTCTACTAACAGAAGGATTTCTTTAGTTAGTATCATTAACGTAGTTTATTCCATTCCATGTCCTGACCTACATCCATACGAGGCTCTTTCTACATTAATGCTGCTGTTAGAAGTGTTTAAAGTTGGACTTTCTGTGAGTTCTTTGTGAGCTTTCTCAGGAACTGCAGGCTTGACACCAACAAATCCAGGATAAGCTTCTTCAGTGTTCAGTGGATTGTAAAATGTTTGAAGGAAGAAGGAAATTATTTCTCTTTAACTGAGGCATGGGTTTAGAGTATCGCTAGTTGCTTATGATTTTCTTTCACAAGCCAGGAAAGAGGTCAGATTCTCAAGTTTGGGATGGAGCACCTCTTAAAATGTCAAGAGCTTCTTAGTAAATCAACGTATGGAGCTTAAGGAAACAGTGATGAAAGGATTCAGGTCATCTGAGAAGTCTTTGCAAGTGTGTGACCTAGTCAACAGATCAGGATTACAGCACTTTCCACAGCATTCAGTTCAATAAGCTGAAGATGTAGTTTAGGTTGGAATTTGTGCATCTTCACCATCGATGGAAGAGTTTCATTTCCAAGGGATGGAAGAGTTTTGTCAAGTGTCTGGTTTGTGTCTATCACCTTCTATAGATTATCTAGGGAGTGGAGAGAGACCACACTCCTAGTAAATGTGCTCTAGTTGAACTCCCAACATTAGACAAGGTGAATTAGGGCTGCAGAGACTTGAGTATGTCACAGCAAGACTCTCTTTTGACTCAGCCAGAAAGGGCTACTGATGAAAATATGGGTCAGAGCTTCACGGACTGATATCAGTACAAATCAATCCCTTTTTCTGTCTAACACAAACCTTAAACAGAAACAAATCCTTTGAGTGTCTTAAGATCAGATTAGGTACTGCCTATGCAACCACAAGTACCAAGGACTGTAGCTTTCATTTGGTGGTTCTCCTCTCCTCTCCTCTCCTC
>VZSV01000118.1:1449822-1509741 GCA_013398735.1 Nothocercus julius
GGAGATTAGGTTCTCTTTAGATTCAGAAAAAGGCAGTTTAATCATTTTTCATTACATTCACATGTTAAAACTTTTTTCTGGTGATGGCAGTGGTGAGATATTTGATATTTGCAGACAAATTCTTAGATTCCACCGAAGCTACATTCCCCTCTTGGGATTTGAATTGACCCAGCCTAGCCCCAACAGACAACGTCCTCCCCAAAATGACACAGCAGATAATTTCTTTCCCTCTCATGTGTCCCCATGATGATCTACCAGACAAGCAGCCATGTGTCATGCTCCGGTGCCTACATCACCAGCTATGTGAAGACTCTAGTCAGCATCCGGAGGCTACTCTTCCTAAGGATGCCTCTTGGAGGGGGATCCGTGTAGGAACCTAGAGCGACTGCTTTCCAATTGCCTTTTTGAGCAGAAATAGACTGAAAAAAGATTTGCTCTATCATTAGGTATGCAAAAGGTGGAGGTCTCTTTGTGGGAAAAATTAGGTGGGAATGAATTGCCTCTGTCTGAGGTCATGAATCCTGTCAGCTCTAAACACGGGGAAGTGCCTAACTCCAGTGCGTCTCTGTAAATGTTCCTTCTCCTTTGACCAAAATTTCTTGAATATAGGGGCAAATCTACACTCCTGTGTAGAGAAATTTGTTTGCCTTCAGGCATATTAGAAACCAACCCCCCCCCCCTCTTTTTTGATTGTTTTTTAAGAATAATTCATCCATCAAATCACAGACAATGGTAAATGTGACTGTCATGATCTGATAGATCATGTTTATCTGATCATTAAAGAAGAACAGGAGTGGCAGAGGATGACAACTGTGTATTTAGAGAAAGAGACAGGAATTTTAGCCCACATTTATTTGTTTCTTTGCTTTTACTGGCTATCACGAATAGTGGAAATTTTGCAATGTCTGCATCCCCAGAACAATGCAAACTCCATAAGGCCTGAACCCTCACAGAATTGCTTTTGAATCCAGATATCACTCCCAGTCATTACACAACAAAGAGATTAGTGCAGGGATTAAACTACAGGATGACATCAGCAAAATTAATTTTCTCTCCTTCCATCTCCTCCATCTTGTCTGTAGTATGAATGGAAATTAATTTCCTATAGAGGGAGAATGGCTGTGGGAAATATTGAAGCAATTAATTACTGTTGATTTTATTCTTCTTGTCCAAGACATTTTTATTTTCTCATCAATTAATTGAAACACACTTTGTGAGTAATGGGGTAGAGAGAAGCTGAGGAGATATTGTGTACAACTGTACTAGATTCCCCTTCTTCCTGCACATCATCCAGAGAGTTTGTTCATGTTTTAAAAAAGAATTTCACAAAGCTAAAACTTGTGAACTATAGTATAATCCTTGTGAAGTAGATGTAAATGGTACTCAGACACCATCCACTGAGGGAGTATATATGTCTATGTACTGAATGTACACAGACAATGTAGCATGTAATGCTTGAAATCTGTAGATGACTTTTAAGCAATAGTCAATAGACATTAGAATTCCTAAGGAAAACACTTTCATTTGTTACATATTTAAATATAAATGCAATATTTTATTATAACATTTATGGAGCTGTCAGTACATCCAAATCAATTCACCTTCTCCCAGTTTCTCTTACAGGTGATTTTTTCGGTTATGTGACCATCAGAAGTTCAGTGTATGTACATGCACTTTGTACATGCATTTGTCTATGTCTGGATCCTTCACAGCTGGAAAGAACTGCAGCATCTCAATTTCTATCCAAGCATTATAAAACCCTGTCATCAAGCAGCTAGCAGCATTGCAGCCCTTGGTTTAATAGTTGACTGGTCCTTCATGCCCAGTGAAGCAGAAATTTGTAGACAAAGTTCTCCAAACATGGGGATCAGCATAAACTCTAAGTTGCTCCCTTCAGAAGACAGTGCTGCATTTCCAAAGAGGGAAGAGCCACAGAGAGAAATTGCAAAGCCTGATTTGAGTCATTTCTTCATTTCTTTTCTTTAAGTAAATTTTGAGGATCACAACCTTAGCCCAGAGAACTTTCATGGGAACTGTAACAAGACCAGCACTCACCAGCATCTAGTTATATAGGTTTGAAGTCTGGACCTGAAGGTATAAATGTCTTATGGTCCCATGTTAATCACCTCTGAGTCCACAGGACTGTCTTCAACTATTTATAAGTTGTTGCTGCTGTTGTAAGTTAAGGATGGATATATACCTCCCAAATATATTCATACATACCTTCTGGAACACCTCCTGAGCTCGTCCAGTGTCTCTCAGCTGCTAATTCAGGATCTTTAGAGTTCTTCTGGATGAGCTGCTGTGCTCAGCCTATTGTGCCAGTACAGATATAATATTTCCACCTAAAATGTGTCCTCACTTCTTCAGTCCCTCACTGGTCAATACAATGTGTAATGCTACAGCATTGCGTCTGAGGGACCTCTGAAAGTTTTTTGTAGTGACAGAAATGTTAAAGTTAAAACAGAGTTCAAATAACCAAAAAAAATATGTTCATGGCATTATACTTGCTCACTGCTGTCAAGAAAAAAAATCTGGGTCACGCACTTTTTGTTGCTTTCCAATCATCATAATTCAGATTGCTAAAAGCGCTTGTTAGCATTTCTGTTGCAGGGTATAGGTTATAACAGCTCTCAGAATAATACAAAACATCCCTCACAGGTAACACAGTATTAATATTCCTGATCGACAGATAGAAAACCTGATCCCAAGGGTGTAGGGGCACATTTTTCAATGAGATTTCCTACATTTTTGGGTACCCTGCATAATTTGCTCAACTCCCATGACAGTATTTGGACCTAGCAGCAGCTGTGGATTCAGGCACGCTGAATATTAATTTCAAAATTCCTCCTTTCTATGACCATCTCTAAGATTGGGTAAGAAATCCTTGGAAAAGCCAGAGGGTGAAGGGCTTGTACTTGTGCTCATTCCTGTGCATAATACAACAGACAATGCTATCTCCAGTGACGTTGTTCCCCTTTTAAACAAAAATATATACCAGAGACATTCCAATCTGACAGTCAACATGTAATTAAACCACAAAATTTACTGTTGTATGACGTTGAGGCCAGGAGCTATCCTGAAGTCAAGGAGGGACTGGATATTTATACAGATAACAAATACACTGATTTAATTCTTGCAACAGCAGCAAATTATTTGAAGGAAATGAAAATACCTAATAAACACTTAATGATGATTGAGATAAAACCCTGCTCGTTGGATTGTATGCTTTTTTTTTTTTATCTAAAACATTTTAAGAAATCATTATTCATATAGATATCTAATCTTTTAACCTCTTTTTATATAACTCCGGTGCTCAGTTTCTATGTGGCATCAAGACCCAGCTTCCACTTTTGAGTGGAAATGCAAAATCAACCTCATTCTGCATTTTAAAGTTTCAGATAATTTTATGCTAAATTCATCAATTTTGTTTTGAAGTGCTTTAAGATAAACATTTCTCAACAGTTTAGCAAACTGCTTTCCCAAACTTCTCTTCACCAGCATTATTGTCAAAATGTCTTTATTCCTGGTCTCTTCACATTTCAGATGTATGTCATTGCCTGAAGAACTAATACCTAATGCTACAGTATCTAAACCAGGTCTGGAACAGGGTCCCTGGCAGATTGAGCCTTTTTGGCGCATGATCTGGTGGCCTTTTCAAATGACACTGGGCTACTCTCTTTAGGCAATCAAATTGCACTCTTAGTTGTGTAAACAGGCAGGAATAAATAACTTCCCATATGCATGAAAGCTTTAATTCTCAGTTTTCAATTTTTGACAGAACCGTGGGGTTCAGCCTTTCTTTACAGCTTCCTCATGGGCACTGCTGGTGAGACCAATCAGTGAAAGCAAGTCATCATAACAACCACTTGGTGATGATGGTCTGATTCACTAAAAGTGAGTAATCTTAGCTGTTGTAGCCTCTTTTTCTCTGTGTTTGTACTGTGATTTACTAGTTTTTAAGTTCTTTAGGAGCCAAACTGGTTATACTAGAACATATGAATTATGTTGCTGATACAGACACTTTATTAAATCATGCTTGCATTCTGATGAGTAATAATTCTTGCAAAATCACCTACACAAGACACACTGTCAGGAACTTGGATAATCCTAGAGATATTCAATAACCACAGGCAAGAATCTACTTCATGATTTGCAAGAGTGTGTGGGATGGGGATCCTAGCTTTGACACACAATGACCGCACTGTGAGGAGGGTCAGAAGGCACTTGTGATGTTGCACACTGTCCTGCCTACCTCTTCGAATATAAAAAGGGAAAAGTTGAAAAAATAAACTGTATTCAAAGATATACCTGATACATACAAAGTTTTCTTGAAATCTCTCCATACTCTGTTTCCTATCAGAGTTTGTATATTGATATTTGCTGATATTGAAAAAAAATAGCGAAGGCTTATCAAAGATGCAGGGCTCTTTGTTTGCCCAGGAGATGCCTGGGAACAGTCTAAGTGTCTGATGCCCAGAAGATGACATGACCAGTTAACCAAAAGGAATCAGCAGCTGTCAAAGTTCGAGGCGATGTCACTGCCAGCATCCACCTGTTTGCTAGATTGGGCTGTTACAAACATGCATTCACTCCTTCTTATCAATGATTTTTTGTTTTGTTTTGTTTTTAATTTTCATGGAAAGTTTTTTTTTTTTTTTTTCCTAATTTCCTTGTTTTGGGGAATATGGAAGAGCTGCCTCCAGCACTGGGAAGAAACTTCTGAAATAAATTCCTCTAAAACCCTAAGTGAAATCAACAGCTGGATAGTGAGGTCAGAAAACTAGCTGCTGAGCAAGTTCAGTTAGTTACTGCAGCTTACAGAGTGAAACCGCTTTTGATTTAAATCCACAGAGTTATGATAGATGCTAGTGAAAGGCTATAGAGATGACATTATGCCAAAATGAAAATAAATTGTCAGTATAAATCCAGGGAGACATTGTCACAATATCAGCTTGAAACAAAATGACACCAATGCAAATTTTGTAAGAAACAACTTTAAGATGTCAAGACAGTGGTAAATTGATGTCAGTTCAGGTCTTCAGGGAGACTGTTATGATTAAAAAAGAAAAATCCAAGCAAACTCTAAAATGTTCCCAAAGTGATAGCTATAATAAGAGGGTCTCATTTTGGAAGCTGAAGTAGAAGTTAGCTGCAGTACACAAACAGAGAGGTATTGTTATTCTGATGTCAAAACAAACAAAAACCAAACCAAACAAAAGGAAATACTGATATGAATGTTATATATACTCAATAAACATTAGATTGTGTGTGTGGATAGACACTGACATTCCCACAGTTTAAATCTTTTCTATATGTGTCTACATAATCTCTGATGCCCAGTTCATTTAACTAATTAGAACTCTGGAAGCTTCTTCCTACCATACAAACCTCCTATAGCTTTTTACAAAGTCTCTCATTAGCAGGACTCGATGAATTTGCCTGTAGTCAGCCACAATCCACAAGTCTCGTAGCTCACTAGTCTTGTAAATACAAATTTAGCCCCAGTAGTGACTGGGAAGGATTAGAAACACAAATAGAGATATTTTGAAAGTCTTTTTTTTTTTTTTTTTTCTAGGAGTGTTCTGAAGTGCTGTGTTTTGAAGAGTGTTTTGAGTGGTGGGATGTTGTGAGCGGTTGTAAGAACACTTAATGCCTGGCATCTCCTGAAGTCATTTACATTCCGGCAAAAGTGGGTGGAAATTCTGCCATGTGAAAATGGCATTTGCAAACGTGTAAATGACTGCACAGTGCTTGCGGCAGTCAACAACCAGGGCCCTTGATCAGGACTGTGGTGCTGCCATGTGCAGCATTAACCTTTACCATGTTCTGCTTTTCTTGCTCACAATAACAGCAGATCTTTGTCAGAGGGCGGTTACACAAGACAGTACATATGCTTCCAGGCACCCAGTCCTGAATGAGAAACACATGGCATGAAGCACTGAACTGATCTAGGCTCATTCTGTCATTCTAAATTGGTCTGAAATACTTCAGGGTGTATCTCTGTCTCTGAAGCCTTTTTGACATAAATTCTGAATTGTTTGCCTTGACTTTTTCAAAGGAGGAAGAAGCATGTGATCAGGTCTGAAGTGGATCATGCTCGTACTGCCTGGAGACCTGATACAACACACATCCTGTGTTTATGAACAATTTCGGCTTAGTAAGCTACTTTCTGTACCCCACCTTTGGATGTAAGTTTAGTTGCACAAACCTAAAGAGACAGCAACAACCTTGACATTAACAATAGTTACATCTTTCAAAACTTTCATTTTTCCTTTTGAACTGCAGTTCACTCTTGAGTTTTCTCTTTAGAAGCTGACTTAAAATATCTCAGAGCCAGATTTCAATATCTCCTATACTGGAGCCTATCCGGAGCAAAACCATTGACGTCAGTGGAATGATTCCAGATTTATAGCTGCCAAGTTATGCACATCTCCGTATGTGTCATTTTTTTCCTGCTAGTTATTTAATTCATTGATTTGCATACCATAAGAAATTTACATAGAACCAAAATCTGCATAGAAAGGCACGTAGCCACACCAACCTGCCCCAAGCATGTAGCCCCACCACCCTGAGGTGGGTAAGACATCTGGAAGACAGAGTGAGGGTGTTAATGACTGTCCAGAAGGGAGATGAGTTAATCCATGCAACTGTTTTGGGTGACAGTGGCTTGAATATGTCAATAAGTCTGAGATACTCTGTGTTTTTCACCTCTGTCCCTATCTACAGAAGTTGTGCCTATTATTCCTGCAGTGGGAACCACCTGTGTTCCCTGCCTAAGGGCCTGTTGGTGGGAAAGGTCAAATGCAAGATGATGCCATGGGGAGAGACAACTGGGAAAGGAGGAGGAGGCATGTGGGACACATTTTCTGGTGGCTATGAGAGTATCTCTTGATGGCTAACCACTGCTGTGCCAAGATAAATTTGCAGCCAGATGAGATCAGGCTGCTAAATCCATGTGTGAAAGATATCATGAAAAAAACATGGACTTGATGAGCCCACAGATGTACTCTAGGGTAAACAGAATGAGAATTTAGTTAAGATTGACATGAATCACTGACACAAAGAAGATTCTTGATAGGAAATCTAAGCATCATAAACAAAATCTTGACTGCTCCCTGCCCACACTACACAGATCAGTTGCTGGTCCCCTGTAACAGTGGACCACACAAATCTACTCTTAATGTCAGGGAATAATTTTACTTGGAAAAAATACTCCGAAATTGAGAATGTGTCATTTACTTCCCTTTCCTTGAAAGACAAAAGTAACATTTTCCTGCTCGGAAATTTCTCTGAGATGAATTTGCCAATTTATGCTTTCCATATACAAGACCAGGTCTTTGCAGGGTAAACTGGTGCCTATGCCCAATTTTCTCTATAATAGTCCAAAAGTGAAAACCTCCCTGGATTGTCTGGCTTCTTGGGCATCTAATGACGGTAAATGACTCTATTTTCAACAGTTCTCCTTCTGTGCAAACCTAACCTCTTGTCTTTGAACAACTTGGCCTCTCCAGAGGACTCTCACGGTAGGCTCCCTTCTCTCTAAACCTCCTGAGTGGCTTTGAGGACACTTGCCAGCAGTACAGAAATAACAGCTGTGGTCAAACTCATTTCAGAACTCAGCTAGAGCAATCTATCCATTGCAAGAGGTGAAAGAACAGCCCTGAAGATGGTCCTGGAGGCCTTCAGCCTTGACAGATTCAGCTCTAGTCATCAATTCCCAACCTTTTTGGTGTTGTTTTTTTTTTTTTTGCTGACAACCAGTAGAGCTTTTCCAGTCGTCCTAAGAGTGCTCCTGAATAAGTATACAGAGAAAATAAAGGCAGAAATGCCATCTACTTCAAGGGGACTGTGAGCAGATAACTTCTCATGGGAAAGATGGGGGGGCCTGAAGAGCAGCCTCCACCACAAATCCTTCCTGGACCAGGAGTCAGTGTAGCAGTAGAAGAGGAACTCTCCTCCCTTTTCTCCAAATCAAAGCTACAGAAGTTGCATGAAAGAACATGCAGCATTTGTCCTTAAATTGTATCTTCCCCAGGAGCAAACATGTTCCTTACTCATATGAGCTGGCAGAAATCAGTTTGCTTGCAGTAAAACCAAGGCAGGACATTGTTTGCTAGTTTTTGTTTTTGTTTCTTACCCAATTTTAACAAAAACTGAGTGACCATTTACCCAAAGACTAAGTGTTAGAGATGGAGGACAACATTACACCTGCAAGTCCCTGACTCACATCAGCACTATCTACAACTGGCTCTTAATGGGTTGAGATATATTTGGTGGAGTTCTAATTTTATTTAGGCCTGCTAATATTTTTGGTGGAGTTCTGATTTTAGTTAGATCTGCTAATATTTATTAGCAACATCCATTGCATTGCCTGTTTTTGTTTGGTTGGTTTTTTGTTTGTTGATGTTGACCTTTGCATGGCCTTTTAGGGCAAACACATCTTTTGGGGCAAACCCATCCTAGCAAGGATTAAAGGAGAAGAAAATCCAGTTCATATGAACTGCCTCCTGGCTCCGTTGGCACCATGTTTTTTATTTATTTATTTATTTACTATGAATTAACTGATGTCATCTAGCTATATAAACAGAAGTGGAGCTCAGCTGTGGCTTTCAGTGACAGCCATTAGTGAATTACTGCAGTGAGTGACAGATTTCAAATGGGCAGCTCTTTTTCACTCCCTGAAACCTGTATCAGATCATCAGCTTGTTACTGACAATCATCCCAGAGCAAGCAAACAAACCTCAAAGAAAGCAGAAAGCCCACACACATTTTTTTTTAAATCAAATCCTATATTTAACTCTAAATGGGTGGTTGGCTGCAGTTCCTGCTGTGTCTCTATTGTTCTGCTTCTCTGTGTTTGTCTCCATCTATCGTATGCTGTCATATTTATTCAATTCTTTTCTTACAAAAGCATTTTCTAATCACAGAATATCTCCTTCTACTTTGGCAAGTTAAACAAAAGCCCCTTGTAGTCCTTCAGGTAGCAAAATGACAATGCTTCTCATAAACCTCTCACTTCTTGTTTTGGTCACAGTTCTGCTCTAGGGCACCTAAAATACCATTTTTATACTTCCAAACGTAAATAGAGTTCTGTCAATAACCCCCAAATTGCTGACCTTGTCTTGTTCATCAACCTAGGCATTGAAAAAAAAATCTACCTTCCGGGACTAGCAGTGCTCTTTCATCTGAAGTGGAAAATGCTAAGCCTGCCATATTTAATGACAGGCCCAGGAGGGTTAATGAAAGAATATAAGTGACATTTCACCTTGACTTGCAGCTGCCCTATAACATTGCCTTAGGGTCTAACTAAGTGTTAGCTCATCTGAGAAGTACGAGGCGGGAGTAAAGACCTATAGAGGATTCTTATGGGATATCCTTGTTTGCTCTGGTTGGCTTTTTAAAAATAATTTTATTTTAAGAAATCTGTCACCAATGGGACCTTAGAGGTTTTGCTGCCATCGTTGGTTACAAAAGCTCTGCAAAGAGTGAAAAAATGAATAAGAGAGAAATGAATAGCAAATCTTCCAGCTTATGCCTAGCCTCTACCAACATTTCAGATTTTTCTTTCTCTATTGATGACTTCATTTTTATAAACCAAACATTGATGATTAGGCTAGACTGCTAATTAGAAGCCATGCTTTTACAGGGAGGCTTGGATTAAAAGCGTTTGCGGTTTTGTGGATTCTGGTTTGTGTGAATGTCAATTTGTTCCTTTTAGTGTGTTTATATTAAGTATCAGTCAGCTCCTGGGATTTGTTGAAGCTCCGTGCTGAACCTCTCGGACATCAAGCAGCAGTTGGGGGGCTGCTTCCATTTGAAAGGCTTTCTTCTCTCCCCACTAATGGAGGATCAAAAGTCATCCCTGCAATTAAAACATGAACTCCTGTCTATAAAAAAGAAAAGAAAAACAAAAAAGAACAACAGTAAAAAAATCCCAATTCTTTGGCATGTTAGGTCTAATTAAGGATTTTAGTGGGAAATGTACAGCAGCACTCACTGATTAATTTATCAAACACAAAGTCTCTCTTTCCCCTACCAGTCCAATTAGCCAAGCATTTTATATGTCTGGGAGATTGGAATGGTGCTACTACATGGAAACCAGAGGCTCTTTGCATTTGAAATTAAGTGGTAAAGAGACTAGAAAATTTCTCATCTAATATCGTGAATATTTAGGGCCTGATCCTGTGAATTATTGAAAATCCCTTCTAAAAAATGAATGGCCTAATGTAGGGCCATTCTAGTATTATATTCAATACCCTGAATATACAAGAGCATCAATGAAAAGCAGAAGATGCTGAATGCCCCAGAAAATACAGCATTTACTGTTAAAAATACCCAAAGGGAAGCATAGATGCTGCTTAGAAGATCTAAGTCACTGTTAGGGCAATATTCACATGCAAGCTGCTGCATTCTTACCTTGTGCTGATATGTTCCAGCATTACACAGGCTGGGATTGATCTATTCTTTCATAGGAGACCTGCCAAAAGCAGTGTGGAAATATATTATCATGCATTTGTCATTCCCCTATAATGCATTATCATGAACATTACTGGTTGGCAGCTCACATGTCTTTCACATGTCTTTCACGTGCTCTTTATTTGCTGATCCTCCCTCTCCGGGTGGCACTTGGTGGAGTGCTATATTTCATGGTATATTTCTGCTTTATTTGTCAATAAAATTTGCTTGTTGATTTGATTTTGATATTTGATTTTGTGAATATTGTTGCTCGACTGATTTATTCATTCTGAGGATATGTGTTGTCTGCATGTTTATTATGGAAGAAAAGTTTGAAATTTTATTTTTAACATCTCTGGAACATGATGATACTTGGTAGACCTAGCCTTGAATAAAGAGGCAGTGGGAAACGACACAGCTCTGACCAAACCTGCTGGGAGATGCTGTGGCCAGGCACAGGTGCATGGAGGAGGGTATCCAAACTACTGCAAGAATTCATGTGGAAGCATTAGCATGTTTAGATCTAAAATGTCCACACCTGCAGCAGTGCCTGATTGCTCTGGTTGTCCCCAGTTCCCTCTCAGGCAGTGGAATCCATGGGATGACAACAAGGTTAGTCTAATGTAACATCCCTGAAAAGTGCACAATGTGGACACTGGTACCTCAGCACCAAGTGCTTGTGTCTCCAGATCTTCTGCTATTAGGCCGGGCTTGTTAATGTAAATCTAATGTCCACCTACCTACCTTCTGAGCTGCCCAGACCCATAACCACTCCAGCTCAAAGGGTGCCCAAGACTATTAATTAGGACCTAATTAATAGGTAGTAATAAGAGTAGTAATAAGAGTTATGTAGCTTTCAGAAAAGGTGTTGCCACAGCTTGTCAGGTTGGACAAGAAGCAAGTTAAAGAAAATGAAAGTCTATAAAGCCATCAGTGGCAAGAGAAGATGAATAGGGAATGACTGGTCACTGTTTCTGCAAAATGCATAATATAGAAGCAATCAGAAAAAACTAGCAGGTTAACAAACCCAAATGAGAGACTTCTTTCTATAATACGCAGTTAAGACTTACAGCTCCCCGCTGTAGAAGGTTGTGTATGCTACAAGTTAACATTGCTCCAGCAGGCAGATGGAAAAATGAACAGAGGAAAAAAAAAAAAAAAAAAAGTTCTTCAAGGAATTGGGAAAACAAAGGTGCTATTTTAGGCAGTCCAGGGCTGCAAAAAGCTACAGACAGTAAAAGTGTCCTGGAAAACACCATGATACACTGTCCTCCTTGTCTCTGTTGAAAAGTTAATACTGGACCAGACAGACCTTTGGTCTGGCTCAGTATAGCAGTTCTTACACTCTCATGTCATGTTCACTTTTAAAAGCAGGAAAGGGCAGGGGTAAGTGCAGAACTCGTAGTGTTCAAGGCACATATGCTCTTTAACTACAGCCCCTTGCAGAGATACTGTCATTGCACCTCTCTTGCTGCCAGAAGGTCTGTACCTCCCAAAGTGCAGACTGAACTATGGATGGAGAGCAGGATGCCCAGAGAGACACCGTTTGTTCACTCCTTACTCTGGTCACCTACCTGCTGCAGGGGAAAGGTCTGTGTCAACATGATTAAGTAGGAATTTACTGGATATTTTTATAAAGGCTCACTGGTTCAAGAAGAAGTAAACAAAAACAAAAAGAGTAAAGTCAAACTTTGCCTCTACACAGAGAGAGAGAGAGAGAGAAAAAAAAAAAAGAGAGAGACAGAACAAGACAGTAATTTGGACACTGCAGAAATTACTGTCGGGGTCTAAGGAAGTACGTAGAAGAAATTAACACGTAAGGGAGGACTAAAAATGTCAAAGATGTTTGTTCCTGAAAGAGGAGCTCTTTGGAGTGCTTGGACAAGAAAGAAGAGACTGGCCTTGAGGATATCAAGAATCTGATCTACATTTATTTTGAGAATTTTGTGAACCCATCTATTTGCTCAAGAGCAAATGATATTATAGTCCAAGGCATGGTTAAAAAGATGAAGAAAACTTCATCTGGGGCAAATCTGAAAGTCTTGTTGACACCCTGCTCCAACAGCTTATATTCTATCATCTAGTATTCAGGAGGACATGGTTTATTTGGAGCTCTTTTGTTTGGTTGGTTTTTGACCTATATATGTAGGTCATTCCTCTGACCTTCCTCTGTCCTATATTTCCCATCCCCATGAATAAATAGTGGCTAGTGTATAGCTGACCTCAAAGAGAAAACAGAGATTAGTAGAGTCAGGTGTGTTTAGTTGAAACACATCCCAACAAAGGACAACCAGGAAGACCTCTCTTCTTCATATCACTCTAGAACCAGGAAAGCAAACCCATGATTATTAAATGGATGCATTCAGGTTCAAATTTGGGTCCCATTTGGCTGTAATTCATCTCTCTCTGTCACCATTTTAACTTAATAATTCTAGGAGTAGCAAGTGTACCTCATATTTTTTAGAGAGATTAAGAGTACCTGTAGCCTGATCCCACAGCAACAGGGAAGAATTATCAATAAAACTCACTGTCAAAAACAGGTACTTTACAAATACTCTGGCTGGACAGAAAGCAAATGAAAAAAGAGAATCTGTCATCCTGAACATGAAAAATCTATGCATTTTCTATTTTAGTCTACATCTTTTTTGTACATCCTGAGGTTGTGCAAGTTCATTGCTTTGCTAACGTCTTCAGTGCAGAAATTACCTTGACTTGGGCAAACCACTGAAGGCTGCTCTTTCTTATATCTGTATGCACGGCAAACATGCCTGAATGTCAATGAAAATCATGCCTCAACATAGAGGAAAGAAATTTTGGGGTTTCTGGTTTTGTTGAGAGTACCTGAAACATTATCTGGATGTTTTAATGGAATGTTGCATGTCACAAAGCAGGAAGAGTCAATCCTGACTTCAAAAGGTTAAAAAAGCATAACCGAAAACCCCATACAGCAAGCAAACAGGTGAACAGCCACATTGTAGGAGACATTAATTCATGATGGAAATTACTCTGAAATCTATGGGCCAGATTGGTCTTTTTGAGGTGTGAGCAAAAGATAAGTGTATTGACATTGCCTTTTTTGAAGTATCCATCCACCCTGCCATGGCCTCCTCCCTTCTGCTTGATTCCTATTGATTATCTCTGCAGTAAAGTTCAACTCACCATTTATATTTCAAATGAGAAAGGCAGAGTGCTAGAGATTTAAAACCATTAAAACACCTATTGCCAGAGTCAATGTTTGAATGTCACAGGCAGTTGTCAAGACCTGTGCAATAAAATTCCAAAGGGTGGCTTATGATGATTCAATTTGTCAGCATTGCAAGTGGAAACATGGAAGTGTGATATTCCAGTCTAGGAGGTATAAGCACTACTGAAAAGAAGGTGTCTGTGTGCTACTCGCCAATAAAATACAGGGAAATGATCTTAACGGCACAGAACCAGCTACAGAGGTTTAACCGACCATATTTCATGATGTATAGGGGTTGAAGAGAGAGGCTAGAGAAGCATCTACTTCCCTTGGGAAATTTCTTTAGATGCCATATTACTCTTTCTGCACAACATGCATTTTGGTATTGAGATTCTGCACACTTGGGTATAGGATGCTGTGTGAATCCTATGTCTTATATGTTCATACTTACATATATAGTGTAAGCATAAGTAGCATATGACCTGTGCTGTGTGTATGTTTGTGCATGTGTATTTTAGGCTTTTAGATGACTTTCAAAAATCTGAAGTCAAATTCTGTGGTTTTTTTGATCCTTTTTTTTTTATTATTATTCTTTATAAAATAGATGAAAGATGCACACAGACAAGAGGGGAAATCAATTTACCAGCACTGACTGTCCACCAGTATTCACTTCTGCCATCTATTGCCTGATACATCTTTCCAGACTGCATACCTGATGTATTTTGTGTTACATTGTGTTAAATCTGGGCTAGGACTTTTTTGCCTTTTTTTTTTTTTTTTGTTCAATCCACTAAGTGATACATAGGTGACCCACAATGACCTCACAGTGCAAATACACAGTGAAGAGTTCTTGAAAGCAAAAAGCAAACAGCATAACGTTAAAAAAAAAAAAAAAATACTTTCTTGTCTCCTTTTGTAAGGTCAAGTTTCAGATGTTGCAAGTAAAAACAGCACGTTGAAAAATCCTACAACAACCAAAAAAAGTAAATTCTACTTTTTTCGTAACTGCTGACGACTTACTTTTCACTACTCATGAGCTATTATCTAGGTTTGGTGAGTTTTATGGTGACTATGTTTTCAACCAGTGATTTAGGAAACCTAGTGGTATCTGGAGTATTCCTAATACTGATATTAGAGACAGCTAAGGGAAACAAACCTATAGTTTACAAGCTTACAGTCTTTCTTAAGGACCTATATTTTATCCAAGGGAAAACACAGAGGTCTTTTGAAACAGTAAATGTTTAAAAAGACAGCAATTAGGAAAACAGAAAGCATAAACTGAAAACCAAATACATAGATCATACCCTGTCAAAACTTCCCTGCTGAGCCCTGTTTGGAGTGACTGTGTACTGAAGTGAAGATAAATAAACACGGTCTATACATATATGAAAAACAGCAACTGATCTCCATTAGATTTTAATATTTGTTTATCTGTAAGAATCTTTGATGTCAATTAATGTTATCTGATTCTCTGTGCTTTCTTTTTTAATAAAAGATTTAATATGCTCCTTCCAATATATCTCATTCAAGTAACAGATTAATCACGTCACTTAAAATGGTAGATTTTAAAATAAAATAAAAATAAAATGTTGGATGACTCTGTTGTGTAGAATGTTATGCAGCTTCCCTTTCCCATACATTACTCTCTCTTTAATGATATCTTTAAAATGATCAAATTAAAAATGAATTTAATCCCAAGGACTCAGAAAGCTTAAATCCTTCCATAGCTTTGGAATTTAACCTAGCAGGCTGTTTCCAGCAAAATTTCATTAAAGAGCACATTTATTAATTGCATCTGGTTCATTCTTCAAGATGTGTGAGACACTTTCTGAAAAAGTTGGTTTTGAAATACTATCAAACAGACATCTAGAAAGTATGGCCTGTGAGAAGGCATGGAGTGGACTAGTACTGTCTTGTCTACAGAGGACTGAAGGGAAGGTAATAGTGACATTAAAAGCTGGAGGGAGAAAGAAAGGGTATGATTAGAAATGCTAGGCTTACAGCGCAGCAAGAAAAAAAAGTCAGACATAAGGAAAAAATCCAGCAGTGTTCAAAGGGCATAGAATTATCATAAATATAAATACTTAGCCTATAAGTATAAAGAAAAAATCATAAATATTAAGAATCTAATTCCAGACAGATTCAGTCACATAGTCTTCTATTGTCTTTAAGGGGAATAAGCCACAATGTGCAGAAAAAAAAAAAAAAAAAAAAGTTCTATAAAAGTAGATTTTTGTTCTCCATGGAGCTACATGGGAGAAACTGGAGGATCCTACAAAAGTAGGGGCAAAGTCCAGGAGAAGAAATTTATGGGGGTTTCGTGCCCAGTTCTGAGAACAGTAAGAAATAATGGTGTCTTTTATTGAATGCTCACAAATGGGACTCAAATAGGGATTTGTCTCTCCACTTATTTTTTCTTTTAAGTTCTCTTTTAAAAAATGCAGAACTGGATATTACCAAGAGCCTCTGCCACAGAGATCAATAATATTAAAAAAACAGATATTCCCACATATTACTTCCTGTTATTTTTTACTTGCTGTCATCAGTGTTGTAACATCTTCTTATTCTATTCCAATAATTAAGGTGGATATGACACTTCTATTAAAAAGATCATATAAATCAGGTGGAGAAAAAATATTGTGCTGGCCTGAAATTCGGCTTTGGGTTTATCTCATTAGAAGAAAATGCTTCCACCAAATTCAGATTTGAAACTGAGATGTAGCTAAATAAATGCTGTAGAAACATGCTTTTAGGGACCAAATAATGAGCTGCTATCAAGAAAAAAAAAAAAAAAAAAAAAATCCGAGGCAGGATATATGTCCAAATTAACTCTTGACAGGGAGATTGTTCAGTGTAGGCCATACTTTTTTGGAGCTGGCTAATACTTCTTCATCTGAGCTGAATGAACAATTCCACAGTAAAATCAGTGGTAACAAAGCATTTTACTTGAGGTGGAGGCCTCAGTTCTGAAGCCTTTTATGATTATACTAAAAGATTAAATATACTTGGGCCTTTAATGGCTGACAAAATGTGAACAATATTTGAAAAAAAAGACGCTACACAATCCTCTTGACCTGCCCTGATGTCCCCAAATTTCTCTTTCTCTCTTCAGATTTGAGCAAAGCCATGCCTTCCTGGAGGCTGCAACATTTTACTTCTCTGGTAACGCTCAGCCTATTTCCCTCTCTTCCTGGCTTCTCCTCCCTCAGTACCTCACTGCTAGAAGGCAGAAGAACTGAATGTAGCAAGGGACTACTTTTTAGGAGTTAAGGAATACTCAAAGAGTTGAAGAAGAGAAACCCGCTGCCATCCCAGACCCCACAGCTGAAGCATCTAGCTTGTGTCTGTGTCAAAGAGCATCTGAGCCCCAAACATCCCGGAAGATTTCTTCTGCAGTCCACTCCTGCTAAGGGGATTAGTAGGAACAGAAAACCAAAATGCAATGAGAACGGATTCTGACACATCCATGAGAGAGAATAAATGGTGTGGCACATGGGGTAATAGGACCAGATACCAGGGACCTCGTCACTCCTTTCCTTATAAAGGATGTAATTTGGCTCCTACAGAGTCCTGAGGACCGGCTTGGGTAGAGCCATGTGCACGTATGTGATTTATAACCTAGGAAAAAAGACTGTAACTTATATGTCTCTTGGCATCTTGGCATGAAGCTGAAAGAGTGGCTCATCTTACTGACTGTCCTCAGAACAGATCAAAGTCTTCTAATATCCTGCATCTTCATACTTTCTGAACGCTGCTCATTAAACATTATTTACTTGAAGACCAAAGCAATCGGAAAGTTTCTTTAACGAATCCAATAGATTCTGATCTCTGCTCATTCCTCATTTATCTCAAACGTCTGTTCCAAAAACGGCAGTGATCACAAGTGGGGAAAGAAATGGAGGAGGCATAAGAGCTAAAAGGGACCAAAATGCAAAGATACCAGAGGCCAATAACACACATGACAAATTTAGACAATGGAAAACAAGATTAGAAATGATGTGAGAGGATATAATGCAGTCAAATTAAGGCAATCCAGAACAAAGTCTGGTGCTTTAGGACTCATTATATCTTCATTTGTGTACAGGTTGGACAGAATATCAGTCACAACAGTGTCTGGAGTTTGAGTTGTCCGTGGTATGCACTGAAATTGCTTTAGCATGTCCCCGTCCCTGCTGTGATGGTAAGTACATAGGCATGTAACATGAAATATTTAGAAAATAATTTCTAAATTCAAACAAAAGTCCAAAATACATTGTCCTAATTTTCCTGGGGTTTTGTTCTGTGGTATTCCACAACATGTATATAGAAACAGCTTCTTCACATCATGAAGTTGAATTTAAATCACTGTTACCAGTATAACTGAGAGAAAACTTTTCTTCATGGAGTAGAAACTCAGCTGTTCCCTTGTACCAGTCCTGCAAAAGTCTTACGTTTTCCTCCACAGCTCAACATAAAAGTATCCCTAAGGGATATATAGTTTAGATCACACTTTTCTTATTTTGACGTCTTTCTTTGCACTTTGCCCCTTGGATAGTCCCCTCTGAACCACTGTCATTATGCAGTCAGGGTAAGTTGTCAGATTTCTCTGTTGAAACCACAGAAGCAGAGGTTAAAATGCCTTTGGCTCTGTTTGCATACTGCTCAAGGAACTTCCTCAAGGAACATCGTGATAGGTCCTGAGCTGTTTCTGCCTGAAATGCAAGCAGACACAGAATGGTATCACTAGAGGAAACCAGCAGATGGGTGGTTGTGAGGTATCTCTCAGGTTGCACAGGTCTGTAGCTCCAACATCAGAGGAAACCTCTGTAGACTCAATGCTCATCCCTATGTGGCCTCCTAGGGAGGTCTGAGATAGGGAAGGGAGAAGTTCCACTCACACTGCCACCATCAGAGGCAGAAAATTTTTCTGTTTCTCTTTTGTGGAATTTGAATGGATAGTAGGAAAATCCCTTCCCTTTCTGTAGCATTGAGGCAATCAGCTAAGCTGGGGAGATGCCATAACTCCTCTCTTGTTAATGAGATATAGGCATGGCTCTTCTCCTGCAGTGTTTTCCTCGCTAGGAGGACTTTTAGGATGCAATGGCTGAAATGAAAGCCAGGGACTCCTCATTTTAAATCAGTCTCCATGAGATGGTACATGTGTTGGCAGAGACATGGATGCTTCTCCCTCCCTCACCTGCGGTAATGTTTGTTATTTTATCAGCGCTCATCACAGCTTTTATCTCCAGCCTGCGTTCTTGTTAATCACCACCTGGGAACACCATACACAGAGCAGGCATAGGCGAGCTTTTGTGAGAAAAAGCGGAGGGGAGGACGGCTGCGTGTCATGCGGGGGTGGGAGTGATGATTTTGGGGTGCTGAGTGAGAGACTGAAGTGAGGAAGACATGGCGCGTGTAGGAAGGAGGGAAAGAACACTGCAAGGGGTGTTCGGGGAAAGAACAAGAAAACACTGAGTTAAAGAAGGCATCCTAATTGCAGCAAGCAGAAGGAGAAAGAGAGCACTACGAGTCCATTTTGACTGCTTTTGTGCCACAATTGTTATCAAAGCCTTAAAGACTGAATTACTCAGGCCAAGGGCAGTGAACTGCACTAATGATGAGCCCAGGAGAATCCCTCTCCCCTGTTTCTTGTACATGTCTCCTTCATACGTTAGATCCCTTACTCTTCCCTCCCTGTGATGACTTTCATCCAGAGCTCATTACGAACAGTCTTCTTGTTGGCTTTAATTTGTACTAAGAATGACAGAAAAAATATCCCAGGGCAGGCGTCTCCCATTTCCTGCAAGGTTTCGCTCTGATCTCTGGTAATTGGTGGACTTCTAAAAGGATTATTATTATTAATCATGTTTATTACTGCCATGCCTGACAGCCAGTGAACACCGGGGCTTCCTTGTGTTAAGCACTCTATAACACAGAGCAGTAGAAGGTCCTTGCTCCGAAGAACTTATAGTCTAAACAGAGGCATGGGGTGAGTCTCAGGTTTTTTTTAATATATGAATAGTGAATAGAGTGCTGGCAGGATAAGGCATCTCAGATTCATGTTTTTATTTTACTGACATGATTATCTGTGGAAAGGAATAGCTGGAGATGCTTCAAATATGGAAATTAAACAACAAGATGTGCAACGTGATGTCAAGAGGCTGTAGGACACAGAGAGACAGGTTTCTGGATGGTCAGTAGTTCCCTGGCTTGGAAGGTTCTGCAGCCAGTTGCTTAGGGCCCCTGAATGGTGCCTCCCCACAGGTTTGTTTTGTTTGTTTGTTTTTTTATTTTTTCCCTCCAGAGCATTTGGTAGGACAAAAGCAAAATATTCTATTGCTCAGAAATACTACCCTGTATGCATTGCAGCTTTCTTCAGTGCCAGTACATTCACCAACACGGGCTCACCGATGTGGATCCCACTCAGTCTTGGATAGTGCTGGGCATATGCCCACTCCCATCACACACACACAATATCTATGCTTCTACTGATAGAATAACCAGGGGCTGTCTTCTTGTTCAGAGGACAAGTAACTTGGCACAGCTCACAGCAGTATGGATAAATTGTCTTTCCCTTCTCTTTTTAAAAAATAGGATGACTATAGCTATACTGACTAATAGGAATAGTCTTTGACCGATGGTATTCCCAAAATAAGTCTGGGGAAGAAGTACTAGTTGCCACAGGAATAGTAACTTATTAAGCAGTATGTATGACTGTAGACCAGCTTTGTTTCCATGTCTTAGCTCTGTACAGCATATAGTCTAGGCAAAACTGAAGGAACCAATTCTGTAAACTTGTCATAATAAAGCTAGGCAATTTCTGTTCATTGTAGTCTTTTTATTCCAGATCCTTAGTGATGATTGCACCTTAACAGAATTGTAACTTTTTTTTTCTTTTTTTTTTGGAAATGAATAATTTGTCATGTATTTTATGTTCTCATCTAGAGACCTTTGTCTGAACAAAGGCATGCAAAATGAATGGCCTTTTCTGAGAATAGTAGCTCTGCAATCTGAGGCTGGAACACTTTGATCCCAGATCCTTTGCCTTTTCTGCTATTTCAGTCCAGCTGACAAACTCAGTCTGAACCACTTCTGTGCTTAAAGTTGGCTGGATCAGTATGCAAGTCATTTTCTTTGACAACAGGGAATGTCAGACTAGTGTGACATGTTGTGTTTCCTTCTAGGTAAAGCTGGCAATAGCAAGTGGTTTGGTGGCTGTGGCGGTTTCTGTCTGACTTGTTCAGCAGATGGCTCTGATATGCTAGAGCTCAGTCCCTTTCTTTGAAGTACATAAGCCTTGTCTAATTTTGTGATGCAGAGAGACACACTGGGACACAGAATTATATACCTTTTATCACAAGTGGCATTCCACATTTAGGGGTATGGTGCCAATTACATATTTCAGGATGTCTTCAAAAAATCCGGCTGTCACAAAGTTTTCATTTGAAGGGAAAAAAAAACTTAAAATAATACTCTTACTTTCAAATCTGTTTCTATGCTGATTGCTCAACGTCACTAAAGGAGTGAGATTTCTGCATGTATATCATCATTTACATTTGAGCTTCAGAGTCTAATTTCATTCCTCATTAGGATCACTAACATGAAGCTGTTCTTCTTTATACTGGAGATTATCTTTAGTTAGACTTTGGGCCACACTTTTCAAAGTGATATCTTTAAAAAGGACTGTATTTTATCATGTTTTTCACCAGCCTAATATCTGAATATTTTGCTTTTATGTCCATTTGGCAGATTTTCACCATCTATTTGCAGGAATTAAATGTTACTATCCCACTGTCTTCTGAAATTGAAGAGCAGCCACAAATTCTGATCTAGGATTTGGCTTTCTGTAGGTACAGTTGTTATTGCACACATTTTCCAGCATCTTTAACAGTGTGTTGGAGAATAAAGTTGTACAGTGAAGAGATATTGTTGGTCTGTACTGCTGAATAATTCTGCAACTCTAACTTAAAATGAAGATACAAATATGGAAATGAAAGAGAGAAGAAAACAAAGTAGGAGATACAGAATCTCAGTCGTGACTGGGAACCACAAGCCAATTATTATGCTGTAATTTGGAAAACAGAGTAGGATTGCTCTATATAATGCTTATTTCTAGGCTGACACAGAAAATGTAGAATTGCCTTTATAACAAGCTTGTTAGGTGCAGGTGAATCACTGTTAATAGGATTGCCTAAGTAAGGAAATGTTACTTGTTTTAATGCTTAAGAATTAACATGAACACCAAAATTGAAAGTGAGGAAGGGGAGTGACAGTGAGATACTTATTAGGGAAATGGTGGAAGTGAGATAGTTTTTCATTTTTTTTGAGTTATTTCTGTCTTTTAAGGCAGATGCTTGAAATAACTGCAGAATAGTACCAATCTAAATGATAGTCCCAAGTACCAGGACCTTCCCTTCTCAAAGCCTGAAGGGGATTACCTAGATTTTATTTGTGTTAATTTTTTTGTGCTATAACACATTTGGAACCTCCTCTAAGGTAGATACTGTCACCAGAGGTTGTTCCAGCTTTGAAAAGCATTTATTATCTTGCCAAGAGAAAAAGAACTTGGAGGACTGGAGCATAAGCACTGCGTTGTAACCATTTTTAGAGGTCCACAGGGATTAAATAACATACCAAAAATTGCATGAGCAGTCTGGGAAAGCATCTAGAAATTAAAGATCACAGGAATTCAAGTGCAGTTGTTGCAGCCATGCAACCATATGCTCTCCACAGCATCAGTGCAAGTCTCCAGGTATTCTTGGGTTGCAAAACTCAGCTTCAAAATGTCTGGTAGGCAGGACATAGTACTCATCAGCTCAGTAAAAATGTATTTTTTGGCATCATTTCCAGCAAATACATGGGGAAACTTACTTATTATTTACCTAGCTTGCAAATACCTGCACAAGTGCTTGAACATTACTTAACTTAAAAATTAGTTAAGTATAACTGTAAACAGAAATTAACAACAAGCATCTCCTGGTAGTAAATCTCAAAGGAAAGCAATTGGTATAAAATGTGGAAAAAAAGAGAAAAAGGTACATAACTCTCATATATATTCCTTGCCTAATATATTGCAAGTCAGACATGAAGGAACACATACACAACTGGAACTCGATTTTGCTAACAAAGATAAATAAGTAAAAATGTGTGTAAACACATTGGAGGAAAAATAATACTTGAAAGAGAAGACACCTTCCCACTACCTGTGCCCCAAATTAAGAATATATAGGGAATGTATTTGCCATTTAGATGTAAGCATTTATCTTTCATAATATTTTATTTTAGTACCTCTTTGCAAGTAAATAAGCTTCTTGTGGCAGAATGAAAAATATTCATCCATTGCTAAATCCAATAAAATAATATTCAATTTTCCTCTAGCCTTGTACAGGCAAACTTGTTGAAATTTAGCACAAGTTTTATTTAAGTGAGGACTTCAGGATTTAGCTGATTTCAAAGAGCAAATTAATTTAGTAACATGTTCATCTGGGCACTTTCATCCTCTAACCAGACAATGTTCTCCTCCTGCATATAAAGCATACCAATTTACTGAAGTTTCATTCATTAGGTAGGAGCAAGGTTCAATTTTCCTTCAATCTTGTTTCCTATTATTTGGAGCAACCAAGTTTTGGATTACAGCTGATTTAAATATGGACACAAGCATAACGGGACCTGAAGTTGAGCCAGAGCCCTGGCTGGTATATGAGCACACTGCAAACACCAAAAAGTCTTTTCTTCCTCACAGATAGGCTTAATGAGGGCAGGGGTGACCTTATTGTTCTCTACAACTACCTGAAAAGTGGGAGTTAATCTCTTCTCCAAAATAACTACCGATAGGACAAGAGGAAATGGCCTCAAGTTGTGCCAGGGAAGGTTCAGGTTAGATATTAGGAAAAATTTCCGCACAGAAAGAGTAGTAAAGCATTGGAACAGGCTGCCAAGGAAGTAGTGGAGTCACCATCCCTGACAGTGTTCAAGGAACATGTAGATGAGGCATTTAGGGAAGTGGCTTAACAGACATGGTATTGAAGGGTTTTACAGCTAGACTCCATGATCCTGAAGATGTTTTCCAACCATAATGATTCTATGATTCTAAGGACAAAAGAATCATTTTTAAAGTAGAATTTTTAAATGATCTTTCAACACTTTCAAGAAATGAAACCATGATGAACCTCCTCCTTCCTCTTGGGTCTTTTCCTGCAGTTTTGGGCTTAGTCTAGTGATTTACTGTGCTTTTCTGCACTGTAACAAATGCTGTGTATGGTGTAGGATCTGTTGGGTCCAGGGAACTGTCTCTTTTTTTCATCTTCTCTGTAAGTTTGCTGGTCCTTGCCTACACTACAAGTTTGCTGCTGGTCTTTGCATGCTATGCCCACCAGTGGCATCATCCTCGTTGCTCACAGGATGGGCAAAAATACCCCTCAGTGTAAAATGTTCATCCTCTTGTGAGGTCTACCTGCTCAGTATAAGGCATTGAGTCGACTTTCTCTCCTGCTACCCTTTCCAAAAAGGTACAACACAGGGTGAGACAGTGCAGGCTGCAAGCAAAGAGATTAGACTGTTTACAATTCATCAAAATATCTTTCCTTAATATTGTCTTCCTCACTGGCCTTCTTTGCGTTCCCCGCTTGTGTTTTGTATATTCATTTGTTTGGTTTGCTGGAAATAAGATTTTGAATTCTTCTGGGCTTAGATTTTATTTTCCTGAGAGTCTGAACAACACCTCACATAATGGAGCCCAATTTTCTTTCATGTCCTTGGCCACTATCAGAATATAGATTATAAATTATAATGATAATATGCCTGTGTGAAATACTTTTGTTCCTTTAACAGTCCTTCTTTCTCATCCCTGCTTTGCGTTTCAGAGAGGTGATTTGTAATAGCTTAAAGCAGATTGTGTTGTATGTGTGTTAACAGTGCTAGCAGAGAGAGATAAAAGTATTTGTGTTGAAAAAGTGGCCACCATGATCTTGGGTCAATGAGCAATATCAATTTGCCATAATTTCAATTTCCAGTAAGCTGTCCAATACATCTCTGTTTCAGTGCCTATTATATCTGTGTCATCATCTTCCCATCAAAGTAATGAGAGTAATTTCATTAGTCTGGACATTCAAAAAAGCAAAACTTTTGCCTGAAATTAATAACACCCACAGATTAATCAAAGGTAATTATATTAGGAGAAGTTATGTCTTCTTGTATCCTGAGTCATAAAATGAAATTCTCATTAAAGTTGTATTACATTCATTACCCATGTATACCCAGGTTCCCAGAGATATACATTATATAAGAATCTCCATTTCAATATTGCTTACAAAACTCATTTTGATTCAATCCTGAGTTTCAGCACAGGAGTGCTCTGTCTGAGGAAACCGTGCAGTTCCTATGCATGCAACTTGGGTTGTTCTGCTTTCCATAAAAATATATTGCATTCAGTTTAGCAAAGACTACAAAGTTCACTTGGTCCACTTACAGATCCTCAACTGCTTTTGATTGTAACTCACCTCTCTTTCAGAAAAGAAACTAAGCTGCTGTTGCAACTCTTCCCTTTAAAAGATAACCTAAAATCGCTCCTACTTTTGTTATATAGTTATATATTTTCTGCTATGGGGCAACATGGTATACTGGGCAGAAGCCTGTATTAGAACTCATGTGCTGAGTGCTGCTTTATTTATTTATTTATTTTTTCTGATGTATGTGCTAGATTTCATTGCTCTCCCACTCTGTCCTCTAACTTTTTATTTCTTTTTTGTTGAACTGTGAAGAGCAACTCATTCTTTCTATGAATCTATACAGTGCCTATCACAATGCAGCCCTGACCTTGTTTGGGACACTGCAGTACTGTGAACAAGAAAAATATTAATTAGCTGCTGTGTCCCAGCCAAAACATTTGCCCTTCAATGGTGCCTGAGGATTTTGCTCTACCTATTGGTTACAATAAGGATTGCCAACTCTGTGCTTTTGTGGTGAAAAGCGCTAGAGAAATGTAAAGTGTTAGCTTTTTCTAAGGCAAGATTAGCAAGGTTATTGTAAATAAGAGACAAGGTTATCCTATCCTTTTTGAGACCAATAATATGTTAATTACTTGGGAAAAGAAAGAAATCTCAGGGAGGGGTATTTCTCTTTTAACTTTGTTCACCAGCAGTATGTCATTTATTGATGTAATTTTTGATCTTACCTTGGAAAAATTCCATTGCTCCCACTTCCTTTTGACTCACTCACAGTCCTGCAAATTGTCCCTGAAGCCATTTTGCCATCAAAAATACCACTATTAAAGGTTGGGGTCTGTTGAAGTTACCTGAATGAGAATGATATGTAAATCATTAGTAAAAATATAGCTGGCTTTTGAAAACTTCTGTTTCTTAAAATCGTACTGTTCTCTGCTAGAAGAGTCTGTTTCACACTGTGCTGCCACCAACTCTAATGTGGAAGAAATAAAAGAATTGAATTGTGCATGTAGCATGTTCTGAAACTTTTCCCACATAAAAATATAGTCAAAAACTCAAAATCCAAAGAAGTATTTCTGAAAATGCCAGATCCTGGTACTCAGTGGGATCTATTGTCTTTTCTGGAGTATACAGTTATTCTTCACATCTTCCCTTGTTTCTTATTGAGTAGATTTACTCCTTGGATGTGACCAAGCAATAATTTCTACAACAGCAGAAAGCTCAGAGGAGATCAACAAGGGCAAGGTGCTCACGGAGCTCAGGAATGGTGTAGGATATAACTCGTTAATCAAAACTGTTGCACAGAGAACTGACCGTCTCAACAAAAAGGAGACCAGAAGTAGACCTTTGTGTTAGCCTGGTAGCCATAGACCAGGTGTAAATGTTCCTCCCTGAGCTGAACCAAAGAATGTAAATATCTCCTTGAGGATAGCCAGAGCATCATGAAGGAAGTGTGGCTCAGCCCAACACAGAGTATAAAACCTTAGCAATTAACAAAGGAATTTTGAAGAGAGCAATGGACTTGAGCTGTCTTCAACCCATGTATTCCTTCCCAGCTACTGGGCTTGTCTGGCACAGTGACAGTGAGCATATTAGACCGACCAGTAATGGCAATAGCGTTGGTATTGTGACTGAACTCTGTTAGTATGTGCTCTAGAATCATGATTTCAGTATATTGCTGTATCACTCTGCTAAATAGAAAATCTCATGTAACATCAAATATCTTTAAAGTAAGCTTTTAATTTACACATTGTACTCTCCATATGTGTGGAATATCTAAAAGAACCTGTTCAGAGTGTACTGGACTCTGACACATGATAGGTATAGCATTAACAGCAAGTTAAAGCACAAACAAGTAAACAAAAAAAACAAAAACAGAAAAAAATCTAACCTACGTTTCTATGTTACATAAAGTAGAATAGTCATTTTGTTGTAATGGTGTTTGGTATTTTTTCCCTGTAGATGCAGAAAGACCGGTATGTGGAGATATCTCACTATAAGGAGATAGAAAGCGGGGTGAGGATATGTTGGGTATGGGACTGCAGCAGGTCTGTGTGCGTGCTTCCAGGGTGAGGGAGCACTAGTACAATTAGTGATGTAGTTAGAGGTAATTCCTTGCATGATCCTAACCTGGGCATGTCATAACTCACTTTTCCAAAATACCAATGAGGAGATAAAATAGTCTTTCAAGCTACCATCATAGCAGGAGGCTGTAGAGAAAGGGACATGAGCACAAGTGAAAGAAAGCACTGAAATCAAGCACTCTTGCTGATGCTTTTCAAGTCCAGTTACCACATGCACTAGTTTTTTGGGAGGACAACTATGAAGGACAGCTGCGTTTTATTCCCAGACTTAACATGGTGAGTGGATCCTGTTGTCACAGAGGACTTCAAATGCAATAGAAACAGTTTGTTTAACTACTCAGCACAGCACTCCAGGATGCTTGCAAAAACCTTCCTGAAGAGCCCAAAGGATGGGAACTGCCTTGTAAGGAGGTCCTAAGCAACAGAAGTAGCAACATATCCATGACCAGCTTGTCATGGCTGGTCAACTGGCAGGCGAGGTTTCTGTGCCTGGCAATGGGCAGAGACTGCACCATATATCCAACCTTGCAGTCTGTGGCCACAAACAACAATGGCTGCAAGGGCAGAAACCATGATCTGAGGACAAGAGTGAGTCATACAAACCAGAGTGTCTCACCATACTGACTACACGGGTTGTGGGTTACCTAACAGAAAGGATGGGCAAGATGTAGGGCTTTTACTCCTCTATTACAGCCTGAGCCATCCTGATAATAAGTCTGGTTTCACCTCTCATTTATATCCTCTTTGTGCTGACCTTGAGATGCCTTCTCTCAACTCCTTGCATGTTGGAACATATCCCAAACAAATTCACCAGAATCTGGCAAAATTAGCTCATGCAAATTTCAGCTTGATGTCAACTGGGCTTATTTTTATTCATAGGAAAACTTGGGGAAGGTGTTACAAAAAAAAAAAGGTGTGGACAGAAGGATCTTTTCAACAGATCTGAGAAAGGAAATGTGATGGAATTAGATTAAAAAAGAGACGACAAAACTGGGCAGAAGTCACCATTACTCCCAGCAGGCTCTTGCGAATCACTAGATGGCAACAATGGCAAGTCAAGAGATGATGAAATGGACAAGCTGCGCCTGTGTATCAGGACCTAACAGAAACCACTCCTATCAGGAACAAAAGTTGTGTTTTGCTCCTGAAACACTATAGAGCACGAAGAAAGGTTTTATTTTAAATTTCATTACCTTAGTTTCAGCAGTGGAAAACAGATTAATCCCATTAGCAGAGCTATGTAACAGAGAAATTAAAGCCAAAGTCCGCTGTGAAAACTATGGGTGCTTTAACATAATTTTTGTCCTCTTATGATCTGCTCTGAGTTCATTTAATATATGTATTTAGTGACAGCAGGAAAGTATCTCATAGCTTCTCTTTAAACACTCTTTAAACGAGTGTATCATTTACAATGAAACAGGTCAAAATATAATGAATTACGCCAAAACACACAGATTGACTGTTAGAGGATCTGATGTGGCCTGGTTCAGCTTTAACCATAAGATCATTTTGAAAGCAAATAATATCATAACTGGGAAACTGGATGGCATTTCTGAATCTGTCATCTTTCACTTCTTTTCCCTAGCTTATGCCTAGAATGAATTTTCTGAAATCATCCGTAACAACTTTTTTTAAAGCTTATAAACCTGTAATTTTTTTTCTAATTTAGTTAGCAAAGCTTGTTCTTCTAAGGAAACATTTGCATGATAGAACTGAAGAAATGAGTAAAATTTGTAATTAAAAAGAACTCTCCCAGCAATTTTATGTGCTAGATGAAATAATTTCCCAGTAATAAAAGGTTTGTTTGCTATCGGTAGCATGAGTTAATCATAAATTACTAAAAGGACACTCTGATCCAGACAGCCTTATGTTCATTCTCAAGTATCTAGTCTGTGATACTAAGAATTTTTCAGAATTTGTAACCTTATAAATAAATGCATGTTATTACATATGAATTAGTTATTGTTGAGCCTTTTTATAGCCTAATCATCAGTTTGGCATATAAACTCCTTCCATTTCAGTGGATCACTGGCAAGTATAATTTTTTTCCTAAAACTCATTTCATTTCCAGAAACTTTGCCTTGTTGACAGTTCCATGCTTCTGCCTAAATCAGAATAATTTTCACTGATAGAACATTATAATTATTATCAGTAGCAGTAATTATTAATGGCAACAATAATTATTATTTTCCACCTTAATTGCTGGAAAACCATAAATTTCTGGAATAAGCAATTTACCATAGCTTTGGTTTAGTGGCAGAATGTGTTTGAGAATGAGGTCATTAAAAAAAATTAAAAAATAAAAAAGATGCATCTTTACTTATTTTCTGCAGAGGATTAAAAGTATGGGTTTTCTAATTTCTCACCTAAAATAATTTAAGGATTTCATAAACTGGATATCATTCTTGTTCTAATTTTATCACCTTTTTATTTTGTTAAAATAATTTATTAGGTTAACCAAATATTTATTTGCTAGCTTTCAGACATTTTGCCAACTTCTATCAGGTAATTGATAATTTTTAGGGTGGAGTGCACACCACAGTATTCCATGTCCTCAGCCCCTTTTCTATTCTAGGATACCTTACCATGAGTGTTATGGTAGGGATGGCACATTCTCCAGTAGCGCACTGAGTGATGCGACCAGCTTCTGGCATTCACTCTTTGTTCTTCCATCCTCTCCCTGGCAGTGAGTGAAATGCCAGGTCTGATGAGCCCTTCTTCATTTATTTCAATGTGTGTGTGTGGCTATGCATTTCTCTCAGCAAAGGCAAAGCAAAGCAATGGGCACTGCAGCTGCAGAAGAAGCTGAGAAGGTTTGCGATGCTTTGTCAAGATTGTTGAATCCAGGCTGTTGTTTGGGCTTGGAACTTAGTTCATGAAACTCTTCGGGTGCTGCTGAAATGTCTTTGTATCTGGTGGTGCTCTTTCTGCTGTAGGGTATAGTGGATTAGGAGGTTGGCCAAGTGCCTTCAGTCATGTGTCCAACTTGACAAGCTTCTCAGGTCCCTCCATGGCACTAGACAACACACTGGCATGTGTCACCGATCACGGAATTTGGGTTTGAGCACCAGGGTCCTGGGTGATCATTACAGCACACATGAAACCCTACGAATTCCGTGCTCAAAAGCCAAACCTGTTTTAAAGTTTGGTGTGGTCTCAGTGTAGAGGTGGGTAGTACCCTCAACGTTGTTTATAGGGGTGGTGGATACACTGATAAAGGTTCCACAGTATCAACCATCCAGGCCTCAGTAGTGCAGGCTGTACAGGACATTTTGTCATTTTTGACACTATGGATTATTTTTTTTGCCAAACAATCTCATCAAGTTTGACATCAATTCATGTTGTTTGGGACTGTTATGTTTCTATCCTAGGTCTAGGTGTGTTAATTGTCTGTTGTCTGGGACTTAAGTTACCTTCAGGCCATTGATTTTCTTTTTTTTTCTTTTTTTTTTTTTTTTTTTTTTGGTAGCAGCTAATAGCTTTCTGTCATGCTCTACAAGACTCATGTTCTTGATAGATTTTCATGTTTTTAGTTATTGCTTTTTACGTCAGTTCTTGTAATTGGTCTAATTAAAATATTTTTACTTCTGTCTCAGCAATTTGTATAAGTGACATCTTTATGTTTAGTGGCACTAATTAGTCTATAACTGGACTGTAATTAACTGGACTAAAGCTGAAAAATGACTAGAAAACAAATTCTAGACTGAGATTCTGCTCTCCTACTGTTTCCAGGAACTAAAGCATCCTGATATAGGTGGAAGAGAACATTTTGAAAATTTCAGAACAGTGTGCTATATCCAAGAGCTTTCCATAACTCATACCCAACTGGTGCAGCTGCATCAGGATGGAATTTAGGTTTTTTGCTGAATAAATAACATTTGTGTCATGAGGAAAAATGCATGAATTTATGAAGAAATCACTTCCTATAGTAGTAAGAAAGACATGAAGTTTATATAGATGGTATGATTTCCTCTGATGACAATGTGAGGGCTTTTTCTTGCAAAAACCCAAGTGGTTGGAGAAATCCACCCAGTGGCTTCCTGTGTGTTTCAGCACATGCAATCAGTGTAACGGTGCAAGCTTCTGCAGAACCAGCCCTCAGTCCTGCATACCAGAGGGGGACAAAATACTTTCCTCCAGGGAACTGAGTTCTGAAGAGCCTTCTTTTAAATAGAGCCAGATCAGAAACCAAGATATCTCAGTATTGTGTGAACCTGGCTGCTTCCGGTTCTATAACAGTCACTCATTAAAAAAGGGAAAGATTATCCAGGATGTTTCATACATTAGCACCAGATAAATAAGTGAAATGAGGGGGGTAAAAAAAGTGTGACATTGTTTGCAAACAACCAGTGCTGTGATTTCTTGCTCAGGAAGGTGATCCTTATTCATATTTCTGAATTCGATAAGGTCAGTGGCACAGATTGTGTGAAAAAGGCCAGTAAGGTAAAGACTATAGGATTACGACCTACATCAGAGGCAGTAATAATGGTCCCAGTCATTCTATTAAACAAATCAGCTATTTAAATTGATTTGCTTTTATATTCTAACCACATGGATTTATGATTGAAACACCCGCAGTACAGAAGACTCTTGTGAAGGTCATGTGTAGGCACAGCTGTTTTGGAATTGGCTGTAGATAAGTAGATATCTGTATTTCCTTTTACCATTAAATTTGGAAAGAGGCCCGCACTGGAGATGAAACCACAATTTATGGGATAAAAAAACAACATTTTGAGTTTTATAAGAGTAAGAGTCCATTTTCATAACCTGCAGAGGAAAAAGTCATAGAAATTTAGCAGTCTTAATATATTCTTTCACTGTGCTGAGTAAACAGTAAAAAGAAAATGAAATTTCCTCATGGGCTATTTTATTAAAGAAAAGAAGATCATGGAAAGGATATATTTTTATTTAACTTCTAAATATATGTGCATATATAGGACAATTTACAGACTGGATTTCAAATACAGATGAATGTGTACAGATGCCATGTATATATTACAATGAAATGAATAAACTCTGGAAATGATGAAAAGTTAACTTACACGTTTCCAAAAGCTGCAGTCCTGCTTTTTATCTAATCAAGCACTGATGAGAAAATACATCAAATAACTGATTGTCAGCCCCTTACTCATTCCCACTGCTGACATTTCTGCAAAGTAGTGGGTGTAAGGTCCCATTGAAAGTGCCATACACCAGGTGTGGCAAGAAAGCAATGACCTTTCAAGCAATGACCATCTCCATTCCACTTGACTGTTAATCCATGGGAAATTTTCAGGAACCACCTTAATATTCTCGATCACCAGTATTCCTTCCATCCTCAAAATCGTGGGTACTGCCTAAAACTGTGATGTGCTCAACACACAGCTGTGTTCAAAATGTGCCTGCTTAGGCACTTCACTGCGATCAATGGAGAAACGTGTGGTGTAGGGCTGAGGGTGAGCAAGTAAGACACAGGATTCTCCTTGAGTAAAACAGTCTGTCAGTAAAGAAAGCAATTTAGACTTGTGTGGTGGAGTTGGCTGTTACGACTGAAAGGTCTTCGGTCTCAGTGGGCAGCTCTTTGTCAGCAATGCTATAGCTGCTCTACTTTCTCCGTCTCTATTATGGGTTCAAAATTCTGCTCTTCCACTAAGGGATTCCTGCCACGAAATTCCAGAGATATTGAATTCTGAATTTCAGCTCTAAATGTAGGACCATGAAAAATGAGGAGAGGGATTTATTGCACCTCCTGGTTTTGAGGTTCAGCTAGCAAGGAAAGAGTCCCAAATGAACTGCATTTTTAAGTCCCACACATTGCTTGAGTTGACACAGATGCCTTGCAATGGGAGAAGGAGAAGGGAAAAGAAGGTCCTCATAACTCAATGAAGCATTCTTCTGCTTTAAGGGAGACTAGTCTCTACCTAGATTTTCAAGCCGCATTTTCCATCACTCACAAGTCAGCTACGCTGTCAATGAACCTGTGTGTACAACACTGTGTATACAGTACAGGGAGGCTTTAGGGCAGGACTGGCCAGAACTAGAGAGAAGAAATGGGTTTCCTAGGGAGGGATAAATGCTATATTCGCCCCTGCTTGCTGCTGAAACGTCCAACCTTCCCGTACCTGAGGATATGATCTGAAACAAGGCATCCCTTCTTGTTTCTGCTTTCTCCTTTTCAAAACCACTGTCCCAGTTTCCACACTACCTGCCTCACCTCATAAATATGAATAACTTGGTTAGGAAAGATGGCAAGGATGAGGAGAGCAGCTTATTACCATCTTCCCCAGTAGCAGCTCTTGATACCAGCTGCCACTATGACATTGACACAGTGGGATCAAATATGATGAACCACAAGGTGCCACTTTAGCTGTCACTTCAAATTCCTGGAGTCTTCATACTTTTAATCATGTTTATTTATAAGATACATTTCCTGTTTCTATATTGGCACTGATTTTAAACTGCCTGCAACTAAGCATTGCCTGTCAGACTGCATCTTTCTCTTCCTAAGTGTGTATTATGGTGAATATCATTTTCATAACCCAGAAAAGGATTCTTTCCAGTTCATGGAACCAAAGACCTATTGTATTCTCATTTACCCTCTGACCCAATCAATAGCTCCATCTTTCTTCCCTCCTCAGTCTAGCAGACTTTCCTTCGTGTTGCTCTGAGGTAATTTCCTGATCTCTTTGACTGATTTTCAAGTCACCTGACCATCTGTTTCAGATTTAAGCATCCTGAGATGCAGTCAATCTAAATATGTATGTTGTAAATTGTCTTCAGAGCTACCCTTTAAATTGTCTTCTTCCTTCCTTTCTTTTTTTAAACCACTCCATATGCAGGGCTATAATTGACTTTAAAATGTGTAACCACTTTATTATCTGGAAAAAAAAAAAAGAAGAAAACACGCCTAAATGCTAAAATAGTGTAGATGTAGGTAAGTAATGAATTACTGTCTGGAGTAGACTGACAGAATAAGTCCAACAGTGACAACTGATACTACCACACACAACTGGTAAGACTGGTAGTGGTGATATTCCAGATAGAGTTATGGCACACAACACAAAGCATTTCCATATTCCACAAAGCAGTGTGTGAGTTGAAAAGAAAGAATAAACCTCAACCTCATCTTTATAAGTAGATAAGCTTCTGTCAGAAGTGCTGTATAGGAATCTATCCTAGGCTTGGTCCAGATGATCTATTAATGCTCTTTTCAAGAACTTCCCATCTCATATGTTGTATAAATCTTCTCTTTTTTTTTTTCCCTCCTTTTTTTTTTCCTTCACGTATTTCATCTCTGCAGATGCCTTCAATAATCAGAAATTGTTATTTTCTAATAAATACTGAGTTCCTCACAGGAAGTGAATGTGTGAGTTCAGCTTGGTTTCAAATGAACAAGCTTCACCAGACCAAAAGTTATAATAAGTATTTCTTCTTCCTCAAAAGTGAAGCTCACAGATTAATCAGGACATTAAAGCTAAGAGAAATGCATAGCAACTGTTCAGTCTAGAAGAAGGTACCATGGGGAAACTTGCCCTGCTGTCTTGACAGAGATGCACAGAGAGAATGAAGACTCCAGTTTCCATAGAACTGAATCTAGGACCTTGCACAAAACCTGAAACTTGCTTTATATAGCCTAAAGAGCACATCAGACCTATGTGAGGCTATTGTAAGTATCCCTTAGCAATAAAGAAGACTCATCTAATGAGCATTCAGACTGAAGAAACACAATTTCAAAAGTTCTTTTTTTTTTTTTTTTTTTTTTTAAGAGAAGGCTGAACTGTGTTACGCACAGCTGTCTATGTGCAGGACTGATGAGCAGCAAGAATGGCTCTTTTGGATCCAGGGGGATCCAATAAGTGCCATGTCAGCAGAGAAAGGCCTGCTGAGTACATTTGCTCTGTAACCACCATTAAGAAAATACAGCAGCATGAGATGACAATTCAACCCCCAACTGTCTTTCTCTAACAGGGTAGACAGTGTTTTTAATATGAACTGAAGCAAAACCACTTTGTTTGGATCTAATGAAATGCTTTTGATGGGTCCTGATTTTCAGCTTTGCCTATTTCTATCTATATCTATATATCTAGCTTTGCTAGAAAGCATTCTTGTCTTGATTTGACTCTCATCTAATTTGTCATTCTTATTTTTCATGTTCTGAATACATGCCAAAAATGTCCTTTTCATATTTCCTTCTTTTCTGTCTTCTTTGCCTGTTGCAGGACTCAGCATCTTTGCCATATTGACTGTTAGGACCAGTCCTTGGTCTGTTACCAGTGTTGCTCTGTGTACAGTATACTTGCCTGTGAACCGTATTCTCTACACGGTCATAGATCCTCACATGATCATAGGGTATGTGCCCCTGTGACACTGAATATTTGGCTTCACAGCACCAGAAGAGATGAAAATAGTGCCATTGGTGCAGACCCTGCAAGGGAAAACAAGAGCAAAGGGTCTGCATGGGAGCTGGATGTAAGCAACAGGTGCTGCTGACATGGTCTGAATGGCAAAGACATACTGTGATCCTGATCCAACTTCAATCACGTGTTTTAATAGGAACTTATGATTTTGTATTAAGAAATTATCTAGAGGACTTCTAAAAGATCCATCAGCCTGTGATAATTACAAAGAGACTTTTAAATCTTCTCCATATTATCTGTATCCTATTTGATTTGTTGTAAGTATATAAATTAGCATCTTTAATACACAAAAAAACTCTTCATAAAGCCAAAATCTGGTTCAATTTGTAGGGGAATGATTAAGTAGGTATTGTAGATCTACAGTCTGTAGCGTGTTGCCTACTGGCTTCTATAAGACCAAAGTGTGGGATGTATGTATATGTTGGGCCTGATGCAACATGTGTGATGGTTGATTTTCAACTATACTTGCACAGGCTGGCTGTTTTACGCACAAAAGCTAGTTGGTCAAGGCAGACCAAATAGGAAATGGAGCTATTAGCTATCCCTAAATCTTCTCAGTGAGGTGCGAATTTGCCCACCTCTAACCTATGGATCTGCTGAACTTCCAGAAAAATGGCTGATTTGCAAGAATTGGAACATCATTGGAATCTTGACTCTTTTGACAAGAGTGTGTGAAAAATAATAATAGATTCAGAAATTATTGCTGGTAGAAGAGAAGGAATTATTAGATAGATAGACAGAGAGTCAGATGGAGAAACAGTGTGATCCATGGACAACCAAATTAAAATTATATATTGGTTTGAGTTTAAAAAAATCCTTTGGAAAGAATTACACTTGCTGATGTTTTTCATGTGTTAATAGTAACACCAGCCAGCAAGACATTTCAGAGTTTCATGGATGGATGGAGATCTCAATACTCTCTGCATGGGCTGAATGAAGCAGAAGGGAAATTGGCAAAAACAGGGTTATTATCTTTGTTTTTTAATATTCATAATACAGTGATACTCAGAGACTCTAACCAAGTTTGCACTGCAGGAGTTTTTCCAGCTTAGTCCTTGCTTCAGCAGGTTTAAGTTCTGAAGTCCTGATCCAGTGTATAAACAAGCCACAGCAAAGTCTGTGATTTAAAGAAAATTTAATGCAAGAGGGAAGATCAAATGAAGTATCCAGCTTTTATTTAGTTTCCATAGAGGATTTCCAGGTGTGAGGACACAGGCATATCACCATGTCAATTAAATAGATTCTGAGATTGGTAGGAGGAACTCTTTGGCAGTAAGGAATATTAACCCCCATGATAGGATATATTGAAACCACTCATCAGAGGATCTTGGAAAGGAGATGAAGAAGAAAGAAATCTTTTGAGGGTATTTTCCAGTTCACTAAAGCATGAGAAGAGAGAAGGTAACACATTCTGGGGGTTGATTCTGCACTGGAAGAGAATGGATAGGCTATGTAGGATATCAAGTATCTGCTTTACATGCATCTCAATGCTGGTGGCGCTTATGTCTGAGAAGCTATAGCAGCTAGAAGTGCCTTAAATAACCCATGAAGGGACAAATCCACACAAACTGGGTGTGTAAGGAATATATTTTCAGTTGCCCAATTATTTTGGAACAAAAGTAAGAGGAAACATAAGCCTGTTCATGAGACAGAATAGTAAGTTCAATCCAGCAAACATTCTTTCCTTTTCTCTGGTTCTGCTGTCTGAGAGTTTTATCCAAGCATATCAAACTCAAGACCTCTAGAACAGGAATCTATAACATATTTCCTTAGTAGGCACCTTCCTCATTGCAGTTGCTTGCTTACTGCTGTTTCCTGACAAACTTATGTGCAAAATCTGAGAATTATAGTTCTAGCATATGTCAGAAGACATTTTTTGTTCTGAACACGGTTTCACATTTGAGCTGCACCTTGAGGCAGAAATGTTCTTTGATAAGAAGAAAAACTTCAAAATAGTGTTTTGTTTGCAATTAGTGCTTTTCTTCTGAGGTTCACATGTGCTTGTATAACTCACTTTCAAAGAACAATGATAGTTATATGTTTAAAGAGAATTCAAGAGGGTGATAGAGGGGTGCAGAGATTTGGGCTTTAGAGAAGAGTTCAGTCTCGAATTTCTACCTTCATGATTTCTAACCTGATAAGTTGAAAAAAAAATAAAAGTTTTTGTTACTGCAGCTTATGAAACTAACTTCTGTATCTTCGCTTTGTGTTTTGAAGATTTTGTTTATTTAAACATAATTCATCTTCCAAATGAAACAAGAGCTGTTGAGTTTATATTTCATTAAAGGACTACTGCAAACACACTTGAGAAAGAGTTTTTACCATACTATAAAACAGCTGTTGCTTTTTATTTTCCCTTAGGAGAATTGAAAACAAACAAACAAGCAAAAAACTTGGAGTAGGAAGTTCTTGTGTGTATCCTTCCCTTCTGTTTAGAAAGATTAACATCCATTTTGATGTTTCATAACACTTAAGCATACACAGAGATTTCTTTTTAGGCTGGGCTCCTTTTAGATGTTATACTCTACAGTTTCATTTTCTGAATGTTGTGCAAGTTCATGAGATGCTTCATGCAAGAAGGCTGACTTGGGAATGCTTAATACCTATGAGAATGAGATTTTCTGATCTTCACTGCATTGTTTTCTCAATGTGAGAAAGACATGAGTTTAGACATCTTTTTTCTTTTGGCACTCAAATATTGTATTTTTAAAATTTGACAGCCAGAATAGGCCAAAATATAGTAGCCAAGATTAATGTATCTATGATCAGTTTGAATTTGAACATAAATTGATTTATTCTTGGAAGTTTTGACCTTATGCAAGTTCCATTAATTTTGTTCCCTCTGCTGAAATACAGCTTGAAGCATGTGCACGTAGCTGGCTACTCAGCTAAATATATATAGCTATGGTAACATGGTCTGCTCAGATTGGAATGCCCCTTTGCTATGGATGAAGGAGATTAGCTTAGTAAGAGTGGTAGTTTCAGGATATCATGCTATGAATATGTGATTATATTCTGCCATCAGGTCCTCCATCAGAACAACGACAGATGAGATGTAGTCTCCATAATCATTAACAGAATGGTGGTCTTTTTGACCACTGGTTTTAACAGGCAGTTCTTAAACCTCTAAAATTCTGGTTACTGAAAATTGAAACACTAGCAGAAATACCCCCAGAAATTAAAAACAGAAATTAGATTTTTTATAACCTTTTTAATACCCAGTTTCATATTATGAAAATAATGTTCTCCATTTTTTATTTCATCTATGAAACTGTTTTTTATAATGTTTTAGCTTTTGGTACTTGAAATTATACTAAACTATTTTCA
Organism: Nothocercus julius; assembly: GCA_013398735.1. Taxonomy (NCBI): domain Eukaryota; kingdom Metazoa; phylum Chordata; class Aves; order Tinamiformes; family Tinamidae; genus Nothocercus; species Nothocercus julius. The sequence continues at coordinate 1,488,692 of VZSV01000118.1, forward strand.
TTTGCAGTCATTTAAGTGAGGATTTTTTTTTAATAACTCAGAATGTATTATGTTGGCATAAAAATAAAAGTTGACTTTCACTGAAAAGTCATATATATCATTAAAAAGTGTGTAAATGAAAATTAAGCCATTAACTATTCTTAGACAATAGAGATTAATATACACACTCAGAAATGCAAATGCATAAGATTTTTATTTCTGTATATATCAGTTCTCAGTCTTAACTGTCCAATATTCACAGAAAAGCTAAGATGTCAGTATCAGTTAGAGTGTGTATTTCAATATTGTAGTGTATAGGACACAGAACTTCAAACATTCCCTGGAAATGCGAGAGGGATTTAAAGAAAAAGGAAATGGGTGTGTATGGGTCAAATAACTTACCCCAAGGCATACAAGAAGTCTATGTCGCATCTTTCAGGTGAACCCACTGCTGCATGCCAATCGTGTCCTTCAGTCATAACACCTTGAGTCTGCATTTATACCAGCCATTACACATTCAAATAAATGCAGTGTGAGGTCCGTATATATATTCAAATCTCATATTGCATATTCAGAGAAATGCACACTTATTATTAATGTTGATAATGAGATATTAAGCTGTCATAGGGGATTGCGATGAGCAGCATCAAGGCAAGTCTATGGCTAGCATCCACAATGGAATTTCTGCAAGGGAAATGTAATGAAGAAGACTGAGGAGAAGGAAAAGAAGCAACAGCACATGGTAGTATGAAGGATGTGTGGGCTGAGAGGACTATCTTGGGAGATCACTAGTTCTGCTTCTAGAGAAGTGAAGTTTATCCTGTCATTTATCTTTTGGTAGAATTCCTTTTGAAATGAATACCATGCTCATTATAGGTGTCAAACTGACAGCCCTTAAGATTGAAGTTCCCTCTTAAATAATCAGGTGTAGCAAGCAGCTGCAATAGGAGCTTTTTCACAAATTCCTGTCAATAAACCTCAGCTCTGACCAGACAAGGATAAGAAAATTATTAAAATTCAGATCCTTGCCCTATATACTTAGTCTAGAAGCAAGGGGACTTTTAGTGCTGCTTGTGTAGTTTCTGCCTTGACTTATCTCTTCCTGGAAATGAATTGAAATCAACACATTTCTATTGGGTCACTAGGCAAGCGCCAAGTAGAAGTAACCTTTGCTTGTCCTTACCTCATCTCCTTACTGATAATGGACCCTATCTTAACAGGTTTCACCATTATTTACCACAAACTCAGGTAGTATCTAAATTCTTATAGGTACAATGTGCTCATAAGAAAGCATCTTATAGAAAAAGGATTATTGTACCCCCAAATACGTGCCCCTGAGTAAGCCACAGTCCATGCAGCTTTGTTTTTCCCATGTCCTATTGCTCTTTTGCTCTTCCTTTTTCTCTCTAAATACTGTCTCCCATCACCAAATTCCATGAAAAATGTTTGCTCAATTCTTGCTTATTTGCTTTTCTGTCATGTAGCTAATTGTCTGGTTTTTATGATAGTGTAAGATGTTCAATTCATAATAGAAAATAGGATGGGAGGAAACCAAGAACTCATCTAATTCATAGTCCCATAGAAGTATAAATTCTACCTAGACCTGATGGGTATTAGTCTAAGGTGTTCTTAAAAGCTTCTGAACAGTGAAGAGTCATTACTGCAGGACTGACTTTCCACAAAACACCATTGTTTAATGTAGCCAGTGGACTAGGCAAGGCAGACAACCCTGATCGTGCGAGTACTATCAAATACTTGCTAGACAAGTGGAATTACCTAAAAACAGTAATTCCTCTTGCTTTACTGAAATGGGGATTGTCCATATCCAGACAAAATTAAGTCCCAGCTTTCAATAAGTTTCACTGGAAAGTGGGCCTTTAGATGAGCATGTATACTCATGTTTAAATCTTTAATTGTCCAACAGAAAGATGAAGACATAGCAGAAGATGGAAGCAGAGTCTGAGACTAAACGTTGGTTTGACTCAGCAAAGAAGAAAGATACTGATGACGTTTCTAATATCCTAGTTATCACATTTAAAATGGGAAGATTATATTGATTGTCATCTCTGCCCCATCCACCATGTGTGCATCACCCTATAAAGAAGCTTAAATGAACACAGTCTACCATTAAAAGGGATATATGGTCAGCAGAAACCACCATTACCTCATTACCTGTTCTCCTCTAGAAAACAACATGGTCAGAAATTATTGTTAGTGTGAACCCACCGGTCACAAATCCAGGGAAAAGGATCCTTCCTGGCATGGGACTTGATCCACAGAAAAGTTCAACACTAAATAAGGGAAATGGATCTCTCCATCCAAAACTATTTTCTTCATATAGATTTTGCTGTAAGATAAGGTAACAGATAATCTCCTGACAACCACCTGAGTGAACCTGTTTGGAGGTAAGATGATGGGAGGGGAAGATCAGAACACCAGTGTGGGCAGCATTAAATATTCCTTCTGATTAAGACATAGCCAGACTAGAAATGACGGTACGGGAACAGATACTTGCTAGGCACTTGGCTTATCAGATCTTTCCACTTTTTTTGGTTGGAGAAAATGTTAAATTTTTGTTTGAAATGTATAAACAGATTTCTCTGGAATAGGTATCCTAGTTTTGCAAGTCCCATTTTCAAGTAAAAAAAAAAAAAAAAAAAGCAAAAATTTCATCTCCCCAAAACTCATTCTAAGCTCTCATTGTGATGTATTTCCCTATGAAAGCCCGGCAGACAGTTTTAACACCTTTATTGCTTGATCCTGGGAGCTCAATTCATTATTTACCAATCCTTCTCTTGTCTCAGGCCACATTTCTGCTTATATTATTCCTAGCAGGTTCTCCAGCACACACTAGTTCAAAAATCAATCACTTCCTAGATCCATCCTTTCTATTCTGCTTTTGGGCAACATGTCTCAAGTGCTAATGCGTCAACAAGTGCCTAGCACTGACTGCAGCTGTACTTGCTCTCACCACAAGAGGAAACAAAAGATTGCCTCAAGTTTCTTGAGCTCGATGGACAATGGGAGAGGCTTGGATGTTGTCTACCTTGACTTCAGCAAGCCTTTTGACACTGCCTCCCATAACATCCTCATAGGAAAGAACGGGAAGTGTGGACTGGATCAATGGCCTGTGAGGTGGATTGAGAACTGGCTGGGTGGCAGAGCTCAGAGGGTAGTGATAAATGGGGCCAAGTCTAGTTGGAGGCCTGTGGCCAGTAGTGTTCCCCAGGGGTCAGTACGAGGCCCAATGCTATTTAACTTGTTCAGCAGTGACTTGGATGAGGGCACAGAGTGCACCCTCAGCAAGTTTGCAGACAACACCAAACTGGGCGGAGTGGTCGACTCTCCAGAGGGCTGTGCTGCCATTCAGAGGGACCTAGACAGGATGGAGATTCGGGCAGAGAGGAAGCTCATGAGGTTCAACAAGGACCAGTGCAAGGTCCTGCACCTGGAGAGGAATAACCCCAGGCACCAGCACAGATTAGGGGTTGACCTGCTGGAAAGGAGCTCCGTGGAGAGGGATTTGGGAGTCCTAGTTGACAACAAGTTAACCATGAGTCAGCAATGTGCCCTCATTGCCAAGAACACCAATGGGATCCTGGCGTGGAATCAGGAGAAGTGTTGCCAACAGGTGGAGGGCAGAGATCCTGCCCCTCTACTCAGCTCTGGTGAGGCCACACCTGGAGTATTGGATGCAGTTCTGAGCTCCCCGGTACAAGAGGGATGTAGAACTTCTAGAGAGAGTCCAGCGTAGAGCCATGAAGATGATTAAGGGGCTGGAGCATCTATCTAATGAAGAGAGACTAAGGGAGTTGGGCCTGTTTAGCCTGGAGAAGAGAAGACTGAGAGGAAATCTGATCAATATGTACAAATACCTGAGGGGTGAATGTAGGGAGGATGGGGCCAAACTTTTCTCGGTGGTGGCCAGTGACAGGACAAGGGGTAATGGGTAAAAAATTTAAAACACAGGAAGTTCCATCTCCATGTGAGGAAGAACTTCTTTGCTGTGAGGGTGACAGAGCCCTGGAACAGGCTGTGCCCAGAGAGGTTGTGGAGTCTCCTTCTCTGGAGATCTTCCAAATCTGCCTAGATGCCACCCTGTGCCATGTGCTCTGGGTGTCCCTGCTTGAGCAGGGGGGATAGGACTAGATGATCTCCAGAGGTGCATTCCAAACTCAACCATTCTGTGATTCTGTATGCTATATAAATAAATGGTATAGGTGAATAAATACATTTTTATCTTCTCCAGTATATAAATTTGTGTTGTAAATTTATTCATGTTCTGTAAATTTTCACATACTTTCATCACTCCTCTGGGACAATGGTTCTTCAAAACATAAATTCATTAGGTTTTGCTTAAATTAAACTCCTAGAGCTCCTCTGAGCTTAATTTCATCCTATTTCTTATACTCTTTAGTGACATTCTAAATCATTCTCCTCTTGTTGTTGCTTATTCCCATCTATAGTATGCAATTAGGCAAGATACAAATGTTTAGTTTTATTCAACTTTTCTTTACTTACATGTAAAGTTATATCCCAGCGACATGGAGAACACTGTTTTCCTAAGCACTGGCTTATTTTTCTGCTGTATCTCCTTGCGAGCTCTTGGAAAGTTTCTTGTCATCTATCTTAGAATTATACTTTCCATGTTACTCTTCTTTCATGTAATATTGAGTAACTACCTTCTTGATGTTGCTAATTTGCACTTCCTGTTTTGTTCTATTTTCCTATCCATGTTTTCCAAGTCTTTTAACTCAGGTAATTTTATCAATTTCCCATTCTCTCTGATGTTCACAATTCATTTACTCCTTCCAGTCAGAGTATCATGTGCTAAATTATGGATACATAAATAAAAGAAAGGCCCTACCTTTAAGAAAACAGAATCCAGGCTTGTAACAAAAAGTAAAGACGAAGATTGAAAGACTCAGATAGAGAAAGAGAGCAAGCTAGCAGGGGAAGCAGATGACTATGGGTCATATATTCCTATTTAGGAATATTCCTGATTTCACACCCTCAGTTATAAACTGAGAATTCAGCTGAGAGTTTTTACAGTTTACAGACTTTTAAAAGTTGATTAGTTTTGATTGTACAGTTGGCTGTGTACTATTTTAGATGCTTAGAAGGAATACTATATTCTTAGCAGATGAAATATTCATTTTTTTGCCATATCCTTAAACACATTGTGTGCAACTGCTATAAAGTCCTACAAGGACCTAGCATAGGGAATGGGGCTAAGAGGGGCGTTTCAAAGAAGGATTGAGATTTTCTAAGTGAATATGGAGGTGGATATGAAGGGAAAAGGGTTTTAGAAATTACTGAAAGCATGCTTAAAGCACTCACTAACATTGTGGGGATTTTTTTTTTTAAGAAATATATCTATTTGAATACTCCAAACATCACAAAATATCAGTGTATTTCCTTCCAAGACACAGCTTATGCAAGAGCAAATCTTTCAACAATAAAATCTTTTCCTTAACTGACCTCTTCTGGAGGTGTTTTGTTTTTGCCTTAAAAGACACTCAGACAAGGACACTGCAGGTTCCACATTTGCTCTCTGATTCCTGTTCGTTCCATGGCTCTCAGCTGACCATCTATTATTTATTACAACACAGTGTGTACCTGGATGACCTAGAACCACAGGTACCTAGACGTACCTAGATGACCCTGAACTACAGGTAGAGCCAACTGAACAAAGAAGGATCTCTTCTCAAAGGAGAGAAGGGCCCTACCTTGAAGAGTTATGGAAAATGGGAAACATCTCTTGACTGTACTCGTACCTGTATCGAGCACAGGAACTCTCTTACCTTCTCTAGATACTAAAATGAACTCTTGAGGAAAACAGTTGCTGATGTCCAGCTGGGTTTTGAATATCTTTAAAGATGGAGACTTGGCCTGCTTCTTCCAGTATTTGATCAGCTTTGCAGTGAAAAAAGAAAAAAAAAAAAAAAAAAAAAAAAAAAAAAAAAAAAAAAGTTTTTCCCTAATTTTACGTGGAACTTACTTTATTTTATTTTATTTTTTTTTTTGCTATTTTCTGTTTTCACTGGTCACCTCTGTGAAGGTGCCCACACATCTACATCCATCATCCATCTACCTCCATCATCTACACTCCCATACAAACCATCAGGTATTTCTATGTATTGGTAAGATCCCTCTGAGCCTTCTCTTCCTGAGGCTAAGATGCCTCTTCTTGTATAAGAGATGCTCCAGTTCCTTAATTTTGTTTGCAGTCCATTGCTGGACTCTCTCCACCAGGTCCCTGTCTCTCAGCCCAGCACTGGACCTAGCACTCCAGATGTGTCTCACCAGTGCTGAACAGGGGGGTGAGCTTCTGGAATGGTTAAAGGAGTGATATATAACTTTTTCTACTTGGCATCTTGTGTACACAAAAGAACATATTTTGGTAATAATGTCATGCCTTCCTCACACATTATTCACTATCGATCTTGATCAGTTTTGATGAAGTCTGTATATGATTAAAATAGGGAGCCCAAAGAAACTGTTCTGCAGAGAGGTTTCCTAGAGTTTTCAAGTGCAGCATGGAGGTGTGTCCCAATACAAAATGAAGTAATGAAGACTATGTGGTAGGTTTTTTTTGAAACACTGTTCTTATGAAAAATTCAAGAGGAAATGCTTTTCTTTTGTTCACTGCCAGTTCATCTAGTTCACAGCTCAAGGAAAGAGAGATTATTATTTTGGGGTACTTTAATGTGTGGGAGCTTTTAAATGGATATAGATTTGTTCTGTTCTTTGTCAAGGTGCCAGAAGTTCTTCAAGCCTGATAATGCTCTCCCCATGTTTTATTCAGCTTGTCATCAGTAATGAAATATAATTTAATTTTACTTTCCTATTATACTTTTCTCATCTCACTATCAAAAAATGTATGCACAGTATTTTTTATCACTGCTCACAAACAAGGGAGCTTTAAAAACAAATGTATGCAAAGAATTAATGTTTTTGTAGAATGGCTTTAATTTATTATTTAGCTCTATTTCTCCAGTGATAGCAAGAATATGCTTTTTATGAACATCATGGTACACTTAATTCTCGAAGACAATTTACACATTAAAAATAAATCGTAAAATCCCGGTAGGATTCTGTATGTTGACACATTTTAGATTAAAGATGGTAATGTTGATGACTGCTAAGTTTTAAATAAGTAAGTTAGATGGAAAAAAAAAAAAAAAAGTGATTAGCAAGAGCTGTGTTAAAGAAAAGTAAAAGAGAAAAAAAAAAAACTTCTGAGAGAACTAGCCTTTTTTTCTCTAGGATAGGATCTCACCAGTATTGCTAAGAGTCTTGATAAAATGGCTTCTAAAAATTGCAGGTTTTGGATCGGACAGAGACTGTAAATACATTTTCTTTGGGATCCACTAGGGTCCAGATGCTTCTGGCTTCCTCCATTCCTGTGGGAACTATGCAGTCCCTAGTTATATAATCTACTATTGTTTGCACTGTTTGATATCTTACAGTTTTCCAGGAAGGGGGAAGGAAAACCTGTTGTGTGCCAGATCCATAGCTAGTGAAAAACGAGGAGTATCCAGCTGGCCTGGCAGATGAAAAACAGTTGCCCCATTTCCAGCCAGGCAGACCAGGTAAAATACCACATAGACATCCCTCAAAATGAATGGAGCAGCCCTGTCCTACTCATGAGGAAAGTTGATCCTCTTTGAGCATTTCACCTCTAACCCCACTCCTTCTCCTGCTCCAGGAATCACACTTTCTTAAAATAGATCTTAAAGATAACCAAGCCTTTAGCTATCATACCCCTTTTCTGGTCTTTTGCAGATTTTTTCTTAAATTCCATTTCTTTTGCCTTCCTTCATTACATTGTTGTCAAACCTCATTATTTTTGCCTCAGGATAATGAACTACATATGCATAAAGTATAGTTTGATTTTTTTTTTTTTTTTTTACAGTATAGGGTAGTGTTTTTGCATAATTTCATGTTATTCACAAAAGAAAAAAAAAAATGGTTCTGAGAGGAAGGTCAAACTACAGGCTAAACTGTAGCCAGAGTTATATTCAAGCAGCTTTCTAACAGAGTCAGAACTTGAGCTATTATGCATTTGGAATCAAAACAGAAAAGTTATGGTCTCCTTGTCAGACCTGATATACAATCCTGTTATATTACAGATGCACCTTCTTGATATAAAAGAAAGTGGAAAAAAAAAAATCATGGTGAATTTATATGGTTGATATTATCTGAAAAAATACAAGTGAATGAATAGGACCATGACGGAAAATTTGATTGCTGAGGGAGACAAGGTATCCAGGGAATCATTGCCACAAGACTAACAGACAGGCCAAAGCAAAAATAAATGTAGGTCAACTGAAAAGCCAGGAGAAACAGCAAAATGCTGAGAAAATTTGAAGAGGAACAAGACAAAAGTGATCTGCCGTAGAGCTTAGTCCTCATAACATCTCAGTCTGTCAAAGCAGATGTGAAAATGAGAATTCAGCTCAGCTACATCTGTTTGTTTTCTTCTCCCTTGCTCCATTCCCATTTGTTCAATTCTGTTTTTAAAAACCAACCAACCAACAAACAAACAAATAATTATAGAAGACCCCCACTATATTTGTGAACAACACCAACAGTTCATTCACGTCCTTCTGAGAGTCAAAGCAAGCAAGACCCTGACCTAATCTCTATGTGCAAATAGAAATGCCATCCACAACACTCATGGAAGGATTGTATGTTTCTTACCTGACTTTTACAGTTTTGAATTTTGTCTCCAAGACACCAAGATTCAGCAATAACAGATCGTCCCATATGGGGGGGAGGAGAAGGAAGAAGGGGGATAATATATTTTGTGTGGCCCTGGTTCCATCACAGGACTGTTGCTGGTTCACCCTCAGCTGTTTCTTCCCTTCTCCATCTTTGTAATCTGGTGCCTTCACTTAGAGTATCTGCACTTATAGCACATCCAATGGTTATTACATAGAGTGAGCAGTGTGGGGAAGCAGGCAAAAATTACGAGAATACTCAGAAATAGAAGTTTTTTGGGAAAAAAAGTCTCTGTCTGGGTTCTTTTTTTCTCTCCCCCAGATTGCTTCCAGTGGTTTAATTTCTAATAGCCTGTTCAATACTAGTTAAAAATTCTCAGACACAAGATCACAGGCACTACAGGCACTTTTCCAGCATAGATTCATCCACAGATTAAGGGATCCCACCCACGGGAATACATGTTTTTCTGTGCAGAGGAGACTTCTTGGTAGCAGATAACTGGAAGTAATTAATCACAACAAAGACAAACAAACCGAGACATAAATCATTAAATTAACAGCAATATGATCTGCTGCTCTGCCCTCTTCCACCTTCTCATCTGCCTCCATGCTACTTTGAATGAAGAACCCTGTCTTGCAGAGAAAATACAATGCTATCATCGTATTTTATAGCTTAAACTGAGAGAGGAACTTTTGTATTGTTTTGTTTTGTTTTGTTTTTCCATTTTATTCTACTAGAATGTTTTGTCCTTATACGACCATGATGTGACAATGTTTTTTCTGTAGCTCTTCCATGCTGAGAACTCCAAAAGTATATAAGGAGAGCACACTCTATTGAACCATCATTAAGTATCATTTGCAATCCTGTACTCTATCATCAGTGTATTGTCCATTCAGCAAGTTTTCATGCTTGAAATACCTGTGCTGACCCTGAAGATGTGTCATCTGGTTTGTGTGGCAAACTAGTTCTGACGACATGTATTTTATAACTACTACCTTCAGCTGCTCAGCTCTCATTGACATTCATTGTGCAATACAAAAGCCTCGTGTCTCTGACCTTACTCCCTGTGACCTAGACGTAATACTTTAGATTTAATGTTCTTATGGTTGAGCTGTCTTTGGAGGGAGCCTTACACTTTTCCTTCCTACTGAAGTTTGCTTAAGATATATTGTCTTGCACTATTTGCATCTGCACTTGAAAATACTCTATTACAGTCTAAATGACCAAATCTGGCTTCTAACTGTGGAAGAAGTTCAATTGTGTCCTTAAAGAAGGGCAGTTATTTTAGTAAATATGGACAAATTTGAGATGGGCATGCAATGGGCCCTGGTCTCTGCATCTTCAGTCCATTTCTGTTAGTGGTTGTCTCCAGAAATGTCTCTAACTGAGCTGTCATGGGAAGCACTCTGGTTACTGTGAAAAACGTACACATTATCAGCTCATGAGAGTCCTTAAAATGGATAAGGGAAGGTACACAGCTGATTATATACCTATTGCATGTAAAATGAAACAGTGAGAATTTTGATGCTGATAAGACCAACAGCCATGATTAACCGGGTCAACAAGCTGGGCAAAACAAAAGTCTTGTAATTTGAATGCTGTAGAGTTTAAAATGATCAGCCAACTGTAAGTCTCTACCACTATCCACTCCTGCTGAAGAGGTGAGAGAAGTCATTGTCTTTGGGTTTTGGACTGCTGGTTGTTTCTGTCCCATGGGAGATTATTTAGTCAGTTCTAATGTGGCAATTCTGTCCCATTTGCTACAAAGCTGGAATAAAAGGAAACCTGAGCTGTTGTTTTTGGTTATCAGGCAAACCCTGGAGAAAAAGTCAGCACGTACTTTCCTTTGCTTCTCCTATAGACAATGACAGGGTAAGTAAGTCCATCCCTCTTCAGAATCCCTTTGGGCAAGATTCTTTCACCTGGTTATAGACATTTGCAATGCAGATCCCTCCGTGTGAACTAGCTCTAATCAGGGTCAATGAAGAGAAATAAGCATCCTCAGGACATAATTCACCTGATCTATTTTAGTTGTCTGAAACACCTATCACCAGCTTGCCTTCAACAACTACACGGGAAGTCCAGATGACTTCTTCAGCTGTAGTGATTGCCACACAGACCTTTATATTTGAACAGATGTATACACAGCCTTTCTGACATTTCCTTTAGAGCTTTTTTTGCTAATTTGCATGGCCACATGGAGAACTGAACCTATGATCCTGTTTTTGAAAGCAAGAGGGATTAACTGCACAATGGCAAAAGGCTATAATGACATCTGATGAAAGTAGAATATATTAGTCCACCAGGAGGTAAAGAAAGGGTCTCTGGTTGCAATCCAAAGCTAGCAGAATTAATGGCACATAGCAGCTCACCTACCATCCCTGTGTGGGAAGGCAAAAGCAGGTTGAATGAGGCCATAGTGAGTACTCAGAATTTTAACACCTTCTTGTGCCAAAACCTTTCCTGCTCACTGGGGCTGTTTGAGCAGCAGAAGGAATTTGCCAACCTCTGCCCTAGATATTCTATTGCTCCTATATGTGGTCACAATATACTTCCTATCTGTGGTGGGAAAAGTGTTCTATAGAAGAAGAAAGATTAGTGAATAAGTTTGAGTGATAAGAAGACAGGAGAAAAAGATTCCGTGTTTTACTGGGAGAGCTGGCCAAGAGGATTTATGACAGAAGGAAGACCATGCTATTAAAAAAGAAAGTATAATAGGGAAAGCAAAAGATATATACAAATATTTTTTAAAAGCACAATAGACAAGGATCTGATTTTAAAAAAGAAATAGAGAACTAAGTATAAAACACAGACTAATGGAATATTTACAGCATGCATTTACTCTTCTGAAACAGACAAATCTACTGGAAGCATGAGGAGATGCTGCCCATCATGTCCACTACCTGTTCCTTTATAGTTGTCATTATATCAGACCTGTCAGCTCTCTGGAAAAGCAAATGTTGTCCATGTGTCTGTGAGAATCCTTTGGTATGTGTCAGTAGCTATCAGGTACAACCATAATAACAGTGTTGAAAAGAGGACCCAGAGTTTCACCTGGACTGACCTTTATCCTGAACTCTTTCTCATTTCTTTATTTCTTCCCTATCTGAGAAATATGAAAAATCTGAGAAAGACAAGGACTTTTTTTTTGCTTTTTTTATATATAATTTGCTCAGTACAGCTTCAGAATTGTTGAGCTTTTCACTCAGAGAGGCTGTTTCGCCTATACCAGCAAAAAAAGCATGAAGTGTCACTAGTGCTCTGAAAACAAAATTTGAAGTAAGAGGTGGAACAAAGAGAAAGATTTTGGTCTAGTGTTCACAGAATCACAGAATGGTTGAGGTTGGAAGGGACCTCTAGAGATCATCTAGTCCTATCCCCCTGCTCAAGCAGGGACACCTAGAGCACATGGCACAGGGTCACATCCAGGCAGATTTGGAAGATCTCCAGAGAAGGAGACTCCACAACCTCTCTGCGCAGCCTGTTCCAGGGCTCTGTCACCCTCACAGCAAAGAAGTTCTTCCTCACATGGAGATGGAACTTCCTGTGTTTTAAATTTTTTACCCATTACCCCTTGTCCTGTCACTGGCCACCACCGAGAAAAGTTTGGCCCCATCCTCCCTACATTCACCCCTCAGGTATTTGTACATATTGATCAGATTTCCTCTCAGTCTTCTCTTCTCCAGGCTAAACAGGCCCAACTCCCTTAGTCTCTCTTCATTAGATAGATGCTCCAGCCCCTTAATCATCTTCATGGCTCTACGCTGGACTCTCTCTAGAAGTTCTACATCCCTCTTGTACCGGGGAGCCCAGAACTGCACCCAATACTCCAGGTGTGGCCTCACCAGAGCTGAGTAGAGGGGCAGGATCTCTGCCCTCCACCTGTTGGCAACACTTCTCCTGATTCCACGCCAGGATCCCATTGGTGTTCTTGGCAATGAGGGCACATTGCTGACTCATGGTTAACTTGTTGTCAACTAGGACTCCCAAATCCCTCTCCACGGAGCTCCTTTCCAGCAGGTCAACCCCTAATCTGTGCTGGTGCCTGCGGTTATTCCTCTCCAGGTGCAGGACCTTGCACTGGTCCTTGTTGAACCTCATGAGCTTCCTCTCTGCCCGAATCTCCATCCTGTCTAGGTCCCTCTGAATGGCAGCACAGCCCTCTGGAGAGTCGACCACTCCGCCCAGTTTGGTGTTGTCTGCAAACTTGCTGAGGGTGCACTCTGTGCCCTCATCCAAGTCACTGCTGAACAAGTTAAATAGCATTGGGCCTCGTACTGACCCCTGGGGAACACTACTGGCCACAGGCCTCCAACTAGACTTGGCCCCATTTATCACTACCCTCTGAGCTCTGCCACCCAGCCAGTTCTCAATCCACCTCACAGGCCATTGATCCAGTCCACACTTCCCGTTCTTTCCTATGAGGATGTTATGGGAGGCAGTGTCAAAAGGCTTGCTGAAGTCAAGGTAGACAACATCCAAGCCTCTCCCATCATCCATCTAGGCAGCCATCCCATCATAGAATGCTATCGGGTTGGTCAAACATGACTTCCCCTTGGCGAATCCATGCTGACTACTCCTGATCGCCTTCTTTTCCTTGACATACCTAGGACAAGCTGCTTCATCACCTTTCCAGGGATGGAGGTGAGGCTGACTGGCCTGTAGTTTCCTGGGTCCTCCCAGGTGTTTGCAAACCCTATTCTGGCATTTATACAGTCTTGGTCATTAAAGGGCCTATTTCCCCTGATCTGAAAAGGATATAATTGCAAAAAAAAAGGGGGGAAAATTAATAATATTAAAAACTTTTTTCAAGCAAGAAGTATTGTTCTTCAGAAACAGCTGTACTGGTAACTTGCTAAGAGATACCATTAGTTTCAAGATGTTCTCCAAAAGCCTACCAGCTACATGCATCACCATGGAAATGTAGCCATTTTCTGAGGAATATCCCCAAATATATTAGCAACTCTATGGGATAGTAAAAAAAAAAGAAAAAAAAAAAAAGCTACTTTGAACAAAGACACCTTAGAAAAACTGCTATGCCAAAGGACCTTTAACATCCAAGGAGAATAGAAATGACTTTGGTTTTCTAATCCAGAGATCCAATTGATAGATTTCACAGATCTGTACTTACTTACCTCCAAAGGTGGAAAGGGTGAATCTGGACACAAACATATCATACTCTGACCTTAACCACTGCAAAATATCCAAGTGTGCAATCCTCAAAGTTCCCAGCAAAAATAAGGTAAGAGAAACTTAACATATTTTACTTTATCTGTGACTTTCTGTGCCTTGATCAAGACCCTAAGAATATTCCTTCATTAATGAATTATCTGGATATTGTTTTTGGAAAAGTTATCTCAAGCAGCAACCAAAATGAAGAGACTAGGCTTTTGATAGTGCTTAATATCCAAACACAGGCCTGCTGCTTTGCTTCTTACTTTGATTTAAAAAATACTGAAGCAGATATTCCCTGTAACTAAGATCCACAATTTCAGCTTTAAAGAGAATTAAATCTCTTAGTTCAAGGAGAGAGACTTTATATGTGAATTTTATAAAAATGGCAAGAATGCTTGGCTCTTCCTCCACCCAATCTCCTTTATATTTCATCCCTGATGGCACATGGGAAAGCAAACACCGTCATTGCCTTTTAAACAAGCTAATCTCTGAGAAAAAAGTTGCTTTGTTTTGTTCCTAGCAAATTTAGTATTCTGTTGATGAAGCATAATTTAGCCAACCTATTAAAATGCAACCATAGATCTCATTAATGAAAAGCTGTTAATTTACCTTTCTTTCAATTATAGTGTAAGGTTTGGTGTGGGAAAAAAAAAAAAAAAAAAAAAAAAAAGATTTCTTCTAGTCTTTCCATTGTCTGCAGTAGAAAAATAAATCAAAAAGAGTTTTCTTCAGGCAGGAGATCATGAAAACAATTATCTTCCTCTCCCCTTTTCAAATTCCCTTCTCACTGTCTACCTCCCTATCATCCTCATTCAGAGAGGGACTATTAGCAGGGATAATAAAGTGTATTCCCTAAGGATAAAGAGTGAGTAAACCTTATGGAAGGTCAGGTTTTGTGAGCTGTTCATTTGCAAAACCATTTTGTGTCTCCAATCCTTTCCTTCTAGTAATTTAAATCTGTATGGCCTGAGTCAGATCTCAGTTGGACCAGTTTTACACCTGAGCAACTCCACTGGGCTTACTTCTCCACTGTGTTGCATTTTGCACATTGATTTATAACCGAATAAAGTGAGTGTTAGGTGTTACAGCCATGCTTTGGGACAGTTCTTCACACACCTTGCAGAGAGGCAGATGATTCTCTGCAAGGCATAAACCAGCAGAGAGCTGGGCCCTTTGCCTTTTATGGGATTACTACTTACAGCTGCAGCAGACCAGCAGGATCTTTTGCAAGGATCATTCAGATGTGAGCTAAGCTAAAGACAACAACAAGTTTTTTAGAGTACCCTACCCTACCCTACCCTACCCTACCCTACCCTACCCTACCCTACCCTACCCTACCCTATTCTACAGTACCCTAGCCAATTTCTATTCTATTCTATTCTATTCTATTCTATTCTATTCTATTCTATTCTATTGAACATATTTTTATACTAGGCTTACTTCTGCAGTATTAAAGCGTCTTTTCAGTAGTACATATGGAAAAAAAAAAAAAAAACTTTAAGCTGTTTGCTCTTTCATGTTATCCCATTAGGAGAAGTGTGTGGAGTATTTTGGTATTTTTCTTTATGAATAATACATGTAAAGTACAGTATTAAGTTGCTATAACCCAGGAGCTCTCTTTGGCCCCAACTTAGCCAGCCACAAGCCAGAAGTAGCCTTGGAGCTGTATAGCTGTGATGAGGTCTGCCCAAGCCAATATGCTTCTGCTTTGGGAAGACAAAACCTCTCCACAGGGCTTGGCAGTTGCATGTAGCACCGAATCTATATTGAGCTATAGTAGCTGCCTGGCATCTGAAATTAGTGAACATCCGGTCATCTCAGGGCATGTACAGAGGAGCTTGGGACTGCCTCTCAATGCATCTATTAGACTATGCAAGTGTTTTGCACTTAAATTGGAAAACTTCATGGTACTTACTCCTTCTTGGAATACCTTCACACGTAGGAACAAATTCCCCCAAATTCCCGCAAAATGGGGAGCCTTAAGTTGTAACAAAAAAAAAAAAAAAAAAAAAAAGTGTTTTTTTTTTTTGTTTGTTTGTTTGTTTTCTTTTGGCCAAAGTAAAGCCTGTAAACCTCAGTCTTCATCCTAGACCCTTATGTAGTATTTCACATTTCATCCACTGAATGTCTTCAAAGTGGCCAGGAAGACACATCGCTCAGTTTCCTATTAGCTGGTAAGGCATGGCAGGCAGAAGAAGGCAGCCAGCACAGGATGTTCTTGCAGCACCCAGCAGATGTGTTGCTGTGGTTTGTATCACCTGGTGTTTCTTAAGCTTCACCAGCTTCATGTCACATTGTCCAGCTGAAAAGTGACAGAGGCGAATAACCCTGACTAGCCTAGCACTGACTAGAACGATGGAGGCAGTAAGCAACCACTACTGTCACATACTTTGGACAGCCTCTTGAATGATATCTGTGCTTGGTGGAGTTATTCCAGACTGTCACTAGAGCTGAGCCATAGTAAATTCCAGTGGCATCATTTCTTCATATCCATGCTTGTTCAGATAAGAGCTTAATTTTTATCTAATAGAGAATGGAGCCTCAAGTTGGAATGATATCTTACAACCCACATAAATGTGCAAAGGATGCCAATGCTGTCAGTATAAATCCCCTTGACTGCTGTTCTGTTTCTGTTGAGAAAAAATGCATGGAAAAGAAGGTGATGACTCTCCTCTTTGAAAATGCAAGCAAAGGGTGCATTTATTATGTACTTTTGGGGAAACTATTTCTGAAGGCAGAGGTCTGAAAACAGAATATAAATAAAGTAAGAACACTTGGTGTTTCTGAGTGTATTACACATATAGAAATTGGAAGGGAAAGCACAGAATATAACATAATCTGTAAGACTGCAGGTTTTGGAAATAACCCATTCACCATGAGTATGCTCAGAGACCTACTAGGATAATCACTGGTGGCTTGATGTTCAGCACAATATGGTTTCCTCAACCAATGTACTACTTGAAAATTTAATGTGTTAATCTTCACAAAACCTTTTCATTGCAGCTGAAAATTATATCTATTACCCAGGGAAAGAGCCTGAGGCAACGAGTCTGAAGGATCTGGCAGGAAGAAAAAAAAAAAAAAAAAAAAAAAGATTTAACTCAGCCTAAGATATCACTATTCAGCTTTGTGCTCCATCCTTGTTTCAGAGGTTTCCATCCTTCTTAAAGCAGTTCATCTTATAGTAAACTGGCATTAATCAAAATGCAATCTTCAACAGGAATTTCTCAGTGTCAGATTATAATTCTTCTCATCCACAGGGTCGCTTTTGCCACATAGATGCCATGCTTTTGTCTTCCCCTATTTCCTCAGCCCACTTTGCACCAGGTGGTAAAAATCAGAGATGATGTCTTGGGCAAGATGTCTTTAAACAGTGTAGAATTTTCTACTTGCTCCAGTGGGTTGGAGTTTTTTGGTCCATCTCTAAAGGCAGCATTTTTAACAAGGTGTTGTAGAATCCCTGGGGAGGCTTCTAGTTCTAATGCACTTAAGACGTTTAACTTTGGAATCTAGTTGCTATGTAAGCACAAGGAGGGCTGTTTCAGGACCAGATTAAATATTCCAACTCAAGGAAAAAAAAAAAGTCAATAATCAGGGGGAAATTTTCTTGTTTAGCATCTCCTAAGATGTTTAGATGTAAGTGAAGACCTTATTCTTAGAACAGATTTTTCCTTTGCTATTTGAAATATTCAGGCACTATTGTCTATGTAGTCCCCAGATGGATTGAACTTAACCTAAATAACAAAACAGAACAGAGAAAAGGTTGACCTTGTCTTCACTCACCGTGTGTTAGCTCATTACATTAAAAATGCACCACAGGCAAGTTATAAAAGCTTTAAAAATAACAATAATATTAATGGACACTTTCTTCTTCTTTCATCCCCAATTGCCCTGTCCATCCCCATGCTAACGTGGTAGGTAGCACAAACAAACAAACAAACAAAAAACCCTAAAACCTACAGTCAACAAGCAAAACAATTTTAGGAGGGACTGTGATAAGCAGGACCCGCATTTATTGAACTGGGTATCTGCAATTGCTTAGTGGGCTTTTCAGATTTCAGACTGTTACTGGCGAAACATTCTTGCAAGAACCCTAGTTCATCATAAACTGGTGTCAGGAGCCAGAGGGCAGTAATAGGCCCTAATGTCCCTGATAGCTAGTTTTAAAAATATACAGGAACATGAGCCTGCTTTCCCAGATCTAAGAAGAAATCCTGTCACCGTCTAGTTTTGCTGGCCTTGGTCACTCTCTAACATTGCACACTGTATCTGTGTGAGCTTCCTGATTGTCAGAGGAAATTATAGCTCTGGGAACTCAGTTTGCATGGAGAGACTGACAGTTGAATCAGGTAACAATGAACGCAAGAAGTATCTCTTGAGTTATACCATGCTTTATTACATAAAGCCATGTTGTAGCTATTTTTGTTAATCTTATTATTCAGTTGTACACAGACAACATCTCAGTATACACAAGAACACGCACAGCTCTACAAACACAAACTCTGCTAGCTGCTTTGCACATAAGCTACCCCATGACTACAGAGCAGCTGCCTTTCCAACCATCACCCACTCTGCATGGTATGCCCAGGGAAGTCATACTGCCATTCCTTCCAGGTCCTCTTCTCTCTCACTGGAGGTCAGCTCTGCTGCTGAGTCTCCTTGGGGCCTTCAGAAAAACTTTCCCAATTTTGATCTGCCATGGCTTGCACTAATATGGGTTATCTTCCATCTAGGAGTCACATAGATGACCCCAATCAGCCGTTTCCACTTTCATCTTGCCATGATTTTATCTGTTTGTCTTCAATCTCTGGCAGACCATTGTTAGTTTCAAACAAGCACACTAAAACTTCAGTTAGTTTCCATTTTATATACCACTCACTCTAGAGCCAACTGTGTTTTGGCAGTTTTCTTGCATTGAGGAAATTTGCACATATTCCACTCTGATGCGCTAACAGATATTTGAGCAAAAAGAAATAATAAAATAAAATAATAATAAAGTTAAAATAAAATTAGACAAAATATTTTCCAGAAAAAAAGTGATTTTTAAAAAACAAGCAAACAAACAAAAACAGAACAGTAAATGTGAAACACTTCTATCACCATCATAAGTAAAGGGTCTTTTCATAATTTCCAGCCTAATTTTTGTTCTAATTATTCTGGAAACCAAATCATTCTCAGCTAATTTGGGGAGTAGGATAGATATTATACTACCTAGGCTTCATGCAGTGTTTCCATCTTATTATGACCATGCCTGTCAATGTGTCCGTGTCATCATCCACTCTATAAAGCAAGCCATAACACAGACTAGACAGACTAGTTTTCCCAGCGCTACCACCAATCAGCAGAGCTTGAAGGCTCAGTCTCCAGCTGCAGGTACACAGACCTCCTCCTGTCTCCTACTGAGTGAGTCAGAGTATGTTTTAGTCCAAAGACTAAAGAGAAGTTTAGACTGACATCCCAGCCATCAGCAGCAGGATTCTCAGGTGGTTGCAATGTGGCTCCACTGTGGAGTTAGCTGGACTTAACCAGCAAGAACCAGTCCTGCAAGCCCAAAGTTCTGCTTAAATCTCTCAGGAAATCGCTCAGGGAAAGAGTGGAAATGGAACTGATCCTCTGACATAGTTGGCTCAGAGTGAAAAATGATTTCACCATTCATCTTGTTCATCTTAATTCTCCTCCCTTGTCCTCTCTTCATCCCTTCTACTTACATCCTAATATGTCTCCCCACATATCTGCTGTAACATCATTTGAGCTAAGCTGTCTTGATAGCCTTCTATCATGTCTTCCCTGGCCAGTCCTTGAATATGAAAATTTTATAAAACTTATGAAATAATAACACAAAATAAGGATATTTTTTTCCTCCTATGGCAGAAGAGGGCTATCTGGGGATGTCACAGATTCATTTTAAATGTTGCTGTATTTTTATGCGCAGCTGTTCTCCAGAAGAGACAATGATTAGCTCTGTCCTTTAAAAAAAAAAAAAAAAAAAAGTATTTCATAAATATTCCTATGAAAGTTCTTTTATGGGAAAATTTCAGACTGTTCAGTTATTTTTAGTTATATTTGTCAAATACAAGACAGACATATCCATCTAAGTCAGTCACATGCAACATATATTATAATCAATAGGATTAATTTCATACTAAAGTAGCTGCCTATTTTATACAAAGAAATTTCAGCAGGAGAATGAATAATTCCAATTTAGATATATACACTGTAATCTGAACTTTAGTGGGATGAACCCCAGTCTTTTTGTTTATCTAATTTTATTTCTTGCCTATAATATGCTTATAGCTGTTGGTCACTCTCCTCTGTGCTCTCATCTGTGCTGATGTAGCCTACAGATGTTTTGACTATTCAGTTTGAATGTATTTTAACAAAAGTTGAAAGCAAAAATTCAGCTAGGTGTCATCAGGCAGGATTTGGCAGCTCTTTGCTATCATACCTACTTTTCAAAATCAAATCAAATCAGTTAACCAAGATTAGTCAATTCTTGGGCTGATTGTGAAATACCATTAGAGTCCTGTGCAGTAAGTGGGATTTCATGCTCTTTCTTTCATTCTCTAGCTGAATCTCATTTTTCTTTGTCCTGCGGAGCTGTATTGTGCTTTCTGCTGGGTCTAACAGAAGCTTTTTAACTGAAGTAACTTTGGCATCTCTCTTTGTTCAGGCCATTTGCTTTGTTAGGTTGCTTCCTCACTCCCACTCTTTTATTTTATTTTATTTTATTTTATTTTATTTTATTTTATTTTATTTTATTTTATTTTATTTTATTAATACAAAGTCCACAGCAACAAGAAAAGAAAATTGATCCATTTTTTTTTCCTTTCCAGCTGACACAAACGTAGCAGATTCCTTCCTTTGCATCTCTTCCCCTCAGCATGTTTTATTCACAATTTTACCAGTATTCTATTTCTATTTGATTAAAGCAGGATGAGCCCAGAAAATCCATTGTCCATTTTCTTTTGCATCATGATCATCATCCTTCAACAGCTACTATGTCACGTATGCCAGTCGCTATACCACCATTCCTTTCTCTCCTTTCTGCTTATTTGTTTTCTTTGTGCCACTTAAGATGTTGATTTGGAGCCGCCAAGAGGTGGTGGGTCTTCTAGCCTGCTGAATGACTCATACTTATGGATGACTGACTGCTTTTGTTTCTTTCTTTT
>VZSV01000118.1:1511640-1533478 GCA_013398735.1 Nothocercus julius
AAGGGGTTTCTCTCTAAATCATAGGATTGGAAAGTTAAACCATGTGAAGAAGCTGCTCTGAAGTGACTGATGCTGTGAGGGGGACACAGACTCACTATGACAAGATATAACCGGCTGAGGAATCACATGAAGGTGAACTCTACTTACAGGAATTTCGGGAGATGGAGAGGAAGAGGCATTAAAAATATTATGAAACCTATGAAATTGAAATGTTTAGACTAACCATTTCCTAACCCTATTCATGTCATGCATGTGTGTGCTGTCTACAGTTTACACTTTCAGACCAGGAATCTTGTAAGAGGATAAGTTGCAAGCTTTACAACTGTAAAGTTAAATGCAAATGTAAATCTGCTTCTGCAGAGAAAGTTTTCAGGCTATTTCTACAACAATGACTTCATATTCCTACAGTACCTGAAAGATGTCAAAGAATCTTTTTCATGCCTTTTCTACCAGGAGGCATTATACGTGCTGTCCCCATTTTGCTGCCTAAAAAAAGCAGATGGAGTGAAATGCAACAATGCTTTCAAGGTGATAAAACGTGTTTGCGGCAGAATAAGTCTTCTGACTATCCTAGGCACTGCATGAGACTGTATGTAGTCCAGAGAATTTCTTTGAGATTTGTTGCATTGGACCTGATGATTGGTTCATCCTCCTCAATATATTGTCTTCTAACTTCATATATTGTCTTCTAATTTGATGTATGAAGCTAACAGTAGCAGAAAGAAGGTAATTTCAAGTGAAAAAAGCTCATCCGGGCACAGAAAAGAATGCTACATCTGATCTAATGAACAGAATCAGTAGCAAAAAGGCTGGAGGCTAAAAGCATGTGTATACAGAGAAGACAGTATAATTAACGGAAGAGGGGAATAGCAACGATAAAAGAAAACAAAAAGTACAAACTACTTCTTTATGCTTTCATCTGATTAATATAACAACATGGAAGTGATCAGTATGAAACTCTTTGGGCCATTAACAAACTCATAATTCCAGGTCTATGATGTTAAACATTGCCAAGGAAGATGACTTAGTGCCAAACTCTCTACAACACCTGGCACTAGGAAATATCCTTTTTTTTGCTATCTTCTTTTATTAAAAGAAGGCATCCTGGGCTCTTTTTCCTGACAGTATGCCACTTTTTCAGCTCTGTATTGTTATTCCCTCTCTTTATGAAGCAATACACAGTATATATAGTCAAGTACTGTCACTAATCATACACTCACCATAATCCAACAAGAAGCTGACCTCAAGATGACACTCATTTGAATGGCTATGCCACCACTTGCCCATTTCATCATTGCACGGTCCTTAAAAGCCAGGATCCACCACCCTGAGCTCTACTGATGTGTAACTGCTCATGCACAATTAGTTTTGTTGGGTTTAGCTCATTTTATTGGACAAGAGCACAGGATGTTCAGATAAAATGGTCACTGATTTAACCCACAGCCTGAATTCTGTATTCAACAACCTGGCAGTTCAAACTAATATCTCTTCAATTAACTATTCATATGACAACTCTTTTCTGAGCTGAGCCAGATCCAAAGATGGAGCTGTAAGGATACTGATATCATTAGTATCCTTATTTTTTATAGGTATTTTCAGTAGCAGATCTTCAAATAGTACTATTACGCATCTACTGTGATCTCTGATGGATAGAGAAATGGATGAGTGTGGAAAGGAACTGATATACTCAAGATCACAAAGGTACAATGATAATCCTGGGATGAGAATCCCATGCAGACCGTTATTCTCTAGGCAGAGAATATTGTAATTGAGTACTACAATAGAAAACTTCAATATTATGTTGAATCTATTTAATAATATCTATAAAACTCATCTGTTTTTAAAAATTATATTTACTGAAAATGAGACTGTAATGGAGCTGAGATGCATGCTTTGTATCTGCTTAGTCAGTCATGGTGGTTTGAGTTTTCAAAACACAGACTCTTCATGCCTGCTCCAAAACTGGTCTTAAAATACAGGCTGTTGAAGTCCACAAACAAGTGGTTCATGAGAACAGAGAACAAAGTCACAAAGAAAATAGGAATAAGAAAACAGGACAGACTGTATTGATCAGATGCAGGACTTGGCCAAATGGAAGTGCTGGTCATATCTTGTTTACATGGACTGCCCCTTTTATCCCCCTTCCTATCAATTTTTGCATGTTTATTCCACCTTGATACATTTTGATGCATCATTTTCCCTGTATTTAGCCCTTTCATAAACCTAAATTTTCACACATTCACATAGTCCTCTCAAAGCATCCTGTAAGAAGCTTTATGCAAACCCACAAGCTCCCTCAAACATCTCATAATAAGCCTGCTTTTTCCTGTGGACACGTGAATCTTATTTCCCCCTTTCTTATCACTTCTTAAGTTTGGGCTGAACCCCCTCAAGGCAAGATTTTCTAATTCAATGTCCCCTCTGCTAGTGACCTGAGAGCTGTTTTTTGCTATTGTCTGTTATCTCCTCTTCCTAAGGGTTTATAGATCCAGGTGTTTCATTTATTATTTTTTTTTTCTGTTTCTTATCTTTGTCTCTTCTACTGATGAGGTGTTAACCAGATATCTTGACATTCCACATATCTTTGCATCAGACAGTATTTGGATTAAAGAGTCTGAATTAAAAAAGACAGGAAAAAAAAAGGTATAGAAGAGACCCAAAAGCATTCTAAAGGCTTCAGCTCCAGCATTTCAGTCCTGCATGTGAATCCTGAACTTCAGGTTGCAAGAGATGGCAAATCTCCTTCCTTTGTATGTTTATCATTTACTTATATACATCACAGGTAAGACCAAGGCTATGTGAAAATGTGTATGCTCTGTATTCAATTTACAGTGGGGATTGTATAAAGTTTACTAAGACATAGTCCTGATCTCATGACATTTATAATGAGATTACACAAGAAACAACAGAAATTATTCCTCTGTTATTCCTTTATTCCTCTATTATTCCTGTTTAATGGGCAAGGGTCTCAGACACAGAGATTAAATAATTAATGCCAAATAATAAAAGACTTTCATGAGAAACTGATAATTGGGCCTCACTTTCTCAAGTCTCACCTGAAGGATTCAGCTACAGCAAAAAAAAAATCTGCGAATATAAATTTGGAGTCTTCCGCAAATATGAGGGTACCAAGTTAAAAGATTAAATCAGAGATCTCCCTTAGTACGCTCCTCTCCTTCTGCAGCATCCCTAATGCATACCAACCCTTTCGTCTTTCTTCAGAGTCCAAGAGGATTTTAAAAGCTTTGACTCACAGGCAAATCATTTGCCTTGTTCCCAGAGCAGAGCTCAGCTGACCTGGAGGCACTGTTGTACCAGTTTCTGCTCCAGGAGAAGGTCTCACCCAGCTCTAGTTAAAGGCAGAGCATAACGTTCCATGGAAAAGAAAATAATACACATTTTCACTGTGTTTTAACCATATGACCTAAATTAAGTCAGCACTGGGATGTTGGCTCTTTCCTCAGTCACTAGTGCTCTGACTTTGTTGTGTTGCTGCAACTGTGCTGTTACGCACAGCAACTCTACACAGCCCTTGCCAGTCAGCTTTGTGCCTGTTACAAGTATGGCATGATCCCCCCATCCTCACTTCACCGTCTGTGAAGTCAACAGTCTGTCTGAGGGTAGATCCCTCTTTGAATGCATCCTCATGGCAACAGGGATGGCTCCATTTTGGAAGGCATCATCCAGTCCTAACTTCCAGGCTCAATGTCAAAAGGCAGACATAGTCCAGAGGGCAATAATAAAGGCTAGTGAAGACATGTCAGTTAAAGAAATAAAGCCTGTTAAATGCATATGACTCATACAGGTCCCCTATCAACTGATTTTGATCTGTTCTGCCCTTACCTGATTTTTATCTAAACCAAATTCGCAGTTGCAGCCACCACACTTTGCTCAGGGAGGAATCCAGGCTTCAGTCCTTCCAATGATCTTCTAAAATGATGAAAAAATAATTCTCATTATCCTACCTTCTCTCTCCTCCAAAAAACACATTTGGTTTCTCAATGTAAATTATTAGCATAATGATCTATTAATTACATTCAGCTTATGTCCACAGCAAAACAAAAAAAGACAGATAAGAAGTTGAAATGCCAGTGGTAAATCAGACAGAGGCTAAGAGGTCACCACCAGTAATTGCAATGCAATCTACACAGTGTACCGGGTGATGGTTTTGGAGATTCCTGTTGATGCTTTCATAGGAGCTTTGTGTGAACGGCAAGTGTTGCTGCTAAATCTGCATTTTTGTTTTGTTGACATTGGCACATTAAAAAAGTGTGTGATAGAGCAATATTGCTTTGTTGGTAAGTGCTGATTTTTGAATATACATTGACAAAGCCAATGCAAGTAGTGCTAACAGATTTGGCTAGCATTTGGAAAATCCTCATTTCTTCATGAAAATCATTTTCCTACGGAAGAACTATTGAAAGAGGAATAGAAAATTGTAATTTTTATGATTCCTGTACTGTAGGTTTTTCTAAATTGGAAGTTGACTTATCTGAAACTTCTTATTCATGCTCAAGTTTTATTTGAACTTTTAAAATATGTGAATATGTATAAATATGAACAGCCATAACTTAAGGTATCTAAAAAAACTTACTGTCAAGGCAATGCTAAGTCTATCTATGCAGTAGTGAAAAATAAAGTGTCTCATCCAATCTAGATATTCATTGAATCTAAATACAGATACTGTTATACTACCTTCACGGCTATGCACTCGTTTTCATCCTTCTTTCTTACCTCACTTAGTTTTCTTTTCAATTTTTATCTTATTTCATTTTTTTTTCCAGACCTGACACACTTGCTTTAGTGATATTTGCAAAAGCCTTGTAATATGATCTTTAAATGTGGTACAAATATCCTTAAAGACTTTTGAATGCTCATGTTTAAACTGCATGTGTGTGCGTAATTCCCTCTAAAAGTCTACAATTTATTTATGTTTTATCAGGAGACAAACTTCCAAATTGGGAATATACTTTCACTGCTGCACTGCTCTTCCAAGAATGATGAAAACATCATGTCTAAAACCAATCAGCTGATGCAGCAGTGGGTAGTATCATAGACCACAAAGAAAAAAAAAAAAAAGAAAGAAAAAAAGAAGAAGAAAAATTGGGGGACAACAATGAAAGAATAGTCATCTAGCTGGAAAAGAAAAAGATAATTGCTTTATGCCCTAACCACTGCAGCTTTTGCTTCACAGGTGCAGGTACTCCTGTTATCAGTGATAGCTGGTTTACAGCCAAAATGCTTTAGCTGATCGCATTAGACATGGATAGCAACTGTTATCAATCCACGGGCAGGCCTTAGCTCAAGTGTGAGGCATCTAAATGCAGTTATCTGCCGTGAGTGCCTAAGCTGCAAGCATAAAAAATGGAAAGCTAATCAATACCTTCAGCATGAAACCAGCTGGAAGATATTTTCACCTGTTCTGAGAGACACCCATGCCTATAGCAGCCCTCATTTTAGTCAGCAAAAGTTTCCTCTTAAGTTTAGAGGAGGCTGAATTGTGTCCCCACTTTGTCTATAGATCGATATACCCTGAAAGACCCTTCTGCCTTGGTGGATACTTCTCCTGAGTGTCCTGGCAGGCCTGCAATGTACATCGAGGTCCACGTGGACGTACACTTACATGCGCTAGAAAGAGCTGTGCAGCAAGGTCTGGTTTGAGACATCGCTCCTGCAAAGTAATGGACATCCATGCAGTGCCCTGACAAAAGAGAATTAGACCCTTTCATGGACAGTTTTTTGATACAGACTTATGCTGAGGAAGAAGGGCCAAACTGAGATGACTCAAACACCCTCTTTGGCACAATATATAATATGCTTTCTCTTTTCTCTCCCTCTCTGATATGGCACAAAAAGAACACGGGCTGCCCCAACTCTAGTCTACCAGTGCTTTTGCTTGTTAGTCCTGAGGTAAATAAATGGCTGCATGCTGACTAGGACATGGAAAAATGAGGTCCCTCTTGATGTTTAGCATACTAAATCATTACTTTCTAACTTGAAACTATATTCTCTCCCAGCTGACCCTTCCTAATTTTCCATTTACCCAAGGCAAAAGAATAAAAATAAAAATAAATGTAATTTCTCTGATGCCCCAGAAACTTTTTAAAACCCAGCTTAATTCTGGAACTGTAGTTCAAGTCCAGAGTTGACAAAATAGAGCTGATGACCAAGGGAATTGTCTAATTCTGCTCAGTCTACTCATCCCCCACTCATGCCCATACTGAGTTCCTGCATAAATTAAACAAGAAATAATTGTGTAACATTTAGGACCATGTGCTGAGGATTCTAAAGCTAAGATTTCCTGATGGAATCCAATCCACGTGTTTAATTTTTCCTTGTTTACTTTAACAGTTTCACAACTTTCTTTTCTTTCTTTCTTTCTTTCTTTCTTTCTTTCTTTCTTTCTTTCTTTCTTTCTTTCTTTCTTTCTTTCTTTCTTTCTTTCTTTCTTTCTTTCTTNTTTCTTTCTTTCTTTCTTTCTTTCTTTCTTTCTTTCTTTCTTTCTTTCTTTCTTTCTTTCTTTCTTTCTTTCTTTCTTTCTTTCTTTCTTTCTTTTTTCGCAGCAAAGCACTTGCTATGTGATTTCATGCATAATAATCAGATCAGGGTGAGGTTACATAAGAAGCAAGAACTTTCATCCTCTCTAGGTAATACATGAGCAAGTCAGACAGGAAATCAGTCGGCTTTCAAACAGGCTATATTTAAAAATTTATGATGAAAAGATAGCTTATACTCCCTAGGTTTACAGGAAAATGAGTGGTTTGATAAAGAGATATGCTCTACCCAAAAGTGAAATAGTAACACACTTGACAGTGTATGGCATGGAAACACACCCACTGATGATATCAATTCCATAATTAATCATTCTGCTCATAATGGCTATTTATTAAGCAATGATTCTCCCTGTTCCTATGGCTTACATGACTTCAAATTGAAGAGTCATTGAGGAACAAAAGAAATGTCAAAATATTAAATAAATCACATGAGTCTTTGCTTTCTTGGGTCAGGGAGCAAACTCTGCAACATAAATAAATGACATAATGATTAGGTTTGTTGTGGTGGCAACAAGTCCACAGAGAAGCAATGGGAAAGGAAGGGGGAGAAGAGCTGGCTGCAGCCCTTGTAGCAGTGCTGTTCTTCATCCATGCTTAGACATGGTCCTGGCAGATCTGTCATCAGGAAAAGGAGAGTTCCCAGGCTGTTCTTCTCTTTTGGAGTAGAAGGTGGATGGATTAATAACTCAGAGCATGACCTTCTGAGGACCTGCTCCAAGTCCCCTGCAGGTCAGCAGAGCTAAAGGGGAAGGACTACTGGCCAGGACACGACTCCTGGGTGCCAACTCCAGTCCTGCACGTTGCTGCCTCCTCTATCACTGATGCTGCAGTGGATACTGGGGAGAACAGGAGCCCCTGTTGCTCCCAGTGACAGTGGCAGGATAACCAAAGAACCCTGAAGGAAAGGTGTCGGAGGGGAAAACATCTTATTTTTTAAGTGCGGGATCCAGGAGCCCTTTTCCACCAGCTTTAATAAAGGAAGATGCACAGTGCAGTACGAGAAGTTTGCACTGCTGGTGCAGTACCTCTCCATCTGTTCTGCCAGCGAAGCGAAAACTTCAGTATCAAGAGCAGTGACATCAACATTAAATGTACTTTTTTCTCTTCTTCTTTTTTTTTTTTTTTATTTTCCAGAAAAAAAATAAATAAATGAAAAGAATCTGAAAGAAGTGGATAAAAGTGCATAACTTTCCACAGGCACTTCTCTGAAGAGAGAAAACAGTCTGGATGGATGCTGAGTTGAAAGAATTCAGGAGTGAATATGTCAGTTAACAGTGATTTGGCTTGAATGATATCTTCCCAGAGGAATGAGGCAACTCATAAAACTTTCTTTTTGGAAGCTCTTATATTCCAACTAATTACAGTGAGGTATCTTTTAAACTAGAGGTGTGCCAAGGCAGATCCCATCACTCTTGAAACACTTGCCTTTGCCAACTCTTGATATTATTTCTTTAAGGAGCAGCTCCAACACGTATCAGTGCAAAAATCTTTGGCAGTATAATACTAATACAAAAATACACAAGATTTTAAATGAAAAATAGTATCCCAATGAAGAGAAGAGTGTGAGGATGCATGGGGAAAATAATGATCTTCCTATGATGCTTGCAGCTGGAATGCCCTGGGACAAAGCTCTGCGACCTGGAGAATCAAAGGCTGGTCAGTAGTGCAACAAGGGCACCAACGTCGTTCCAGCTTTAAATACCACATTGTAAACCTGCATGATATTCAGAGCCTTGTTTAGTAGCAATAATGCTCTGGAGAGCATTGCTTACTCCTGTGTTTTCTCTATGAGGAGAGGACGTGGATGGACATGGAACATGAGGCTCCATAGGCCAGGATTTGTTCTCTACTGAATCTGCAGCTCTGTTTCTGAGCTCCGTTCCTACTTTTATTTTGTGTATCTAAACATTTGGCTGTGTATTTGAGGCATTTCAAACTACTGCCTGAGCAGGAGTCAGATTTTTATTTGCATGGAGTTTGCAGGATGCTACAAGGAGACCAATATCTGTGTCTGCAAACAAAACGCAAACTGATATGTTTGATTTTTTGTTCCTGTGGTAACTCCCCCAAGTCCATGAGCTGAGCTGTGCTTTTTACTTGTTTCTGAAATTAAGGAAATAAAGAGATACTCATCAATACCCTTCAATGTTGTTCTTTATGTCAAAAGCTGCCCCATGACAAAGCTGGCACAGGTAGGGTACTTTTATACTGTAGTATATAAAGAAATAAATAATTATGGACTTCTCACTTCAATTAATTAACTCCAGTTGAAAAAACCTCTATAGATCAGGGGTCTTGCTTTTTAAGCTGTGGTAGCAGCTCATGGCAAAACCTTTACAGAGTATTCTGCCAAACTAGACAAAGTCCAATATTGTGTGGTTTTTTTTTTTCACTGCAATTTTAACCTGATATAAAACCACATTTTTTCTTATGGTGAGAATATTAATCCAGATTAACATGTTCCATTTTTTTTTGATTCTTCTATCCAAGAAAGAGTGATAGCTAGCCTTACAGAAATCTCAATATGTAGCCTGCTATTCGTGTGCAATACAGCATGAATAAGGTTTACTGGCAAATTGGTTACTAATTTTGAATCTTGATCCTTCACAAGACAGGAAAAAAAAAAAGTGTTCAATGACCTAAATAAGCTGTATTTTATCATACTTTAAAATGAAAAGCAAAGTGGGATCTCTATGTTTATAGCCCTGAGTCCCACAGAGCCACAGATGGCAGTCACCACTTTGAATTTTTAAATGAAATTGTTCAGCAAAAAGTGCAGAGAAATAATAGGTAGCAGAAAACTTGCTCAACTATTAATGGTACCATTCTGTTAGGAAGAAGTAGGAAAAAGAGATAATGATTATCACAAAGTGGGAGAATAAGTTTGAAAAATAAACTATAATTTCAAAGCCCTGAAAGCACCTGGGAGGCAGTTTTTCATCCGTCTTTTTTCAACATCTCACTTTTGCACATCAGAGCAAAGAGATCTCAATAGAAAGACAGTTTGAAAAGATTGTTGAGAGCTAACAGGACCAGACTTTTCTTTCACAAGTGAGCATGCATTTTGATTTAATATTCAGGCTTATTAGTTGCAACAGTGTAAAACTCTCGGTTCTGATTCAAGACAGAACCCAGGGGTCTCAGGTGGAATAGTGCAAACTGAGGCAGCCTTAGTGAGAGCCGCCACCGCCTTCCATGCCCACCTTTCTTCCCAAAATCCCTGCCTTCTTGGAGTGCTGCTTTATGGAAGGCCTTAGGTCCTCAAAATTCACAGACTAAAATCCTTTAAAGCACCAGGTTATGAACTGCAGAGATGAACTTCACCTGAAGATTTTCCCTAGGAAGGAAAATGGTGACTGTGGTGAGGAAAAGTTGCTGCTGTCCTGAGCTGCGCTGTCCCTCCTCATAAAATAGAACCCCAAGGCTACCTCTGTTCAAGGAAGTACCTAAATGTGTGTTTACTTCAAGTGTGAGCTTAAATTCTATTGATTATAATAGGGTTTAAACATACACCTAAGTATAAGCAGATGTGTACAGGCCTTCACATAAGGCATGAGTCCTTGAATCCAGGTCCAAGCTAAGACA
Source organism: Nothocercus julius (assembly GCA_013398735.1). Classification (NCBI taxonomy): domain Eukaryota; kingdom Metazoa; phylum Chordata; class Aves; order Tinamiformes; family Tinamidae; genus Nothocercus; species Nothocercus julius. The sequence goes on from VZSV01000118.1 coordinate 1,521,780, forward strand.
CAAAACTCATCTTGAATGCAGGTTCACTGAAGTCAAGAATACATTTTTATTCACTTATAAATAATACTAAATCTATATGATATAAATTTTGATATCCCAGTACCTTGTTCCTGTTCTGGAGTCCACAGTTTTTGAGATGGAGAAAGCAAGATGAAATCTAATATACATCTCCTAGATATAATCCTGATTATGCAGTCCTTTTGAAATCAGTCAAGCCTTCCAAGATTTTACTTCATTAGAAATTTCTCTGTGTGTTTGAACATGATCTCAATGAGTTACACCTTGATAGTGAATTTGTAGGGGATCTAAGAAAGAGAATTTAAGCCTTTTCATGAGACTAATATTCCAATCAAGGACTCAAGTCTATGGGGGGTCCACTCTAGCACAATATCATGTGTCATGGTTGTGTTTGTACACTATGTCAAACCTGCTAAGGTCCTGTTTAAGTCACTGTAATCTAATGGCAAGGAACAGTCTTAAAACTTCAGGCACCTAATCAAATGCCTTATTTTTACATAACATTTAGACAAATATGTGATATCTTGCATAACTAGTGTGTCAGGGGAGATGCACAAATGTGTCCAATGCGAAACCTCGAGAGTGTTTTTATAATAGCAAGTCCAACTGCATTATTTTGTAAATCTGTCAAAGTTTCAGGAGTGAAACTGAAAAGTCCTTCTGGGCCCTTCTGGGTCCTTCTCTCACTTCCTCTGTGGAGCACCCTCAGCCTTCCTAGCTGAGTGCAATTAGATCCACTAACTCCCGTTTCTGACAAGCCTATGGAATTATGTCCTGGGGATTTTTTTGAGTTTTCTGGTATCAGAACTCTAGTGAGGGTAGTTATTATCTAATTTTTCCTTTGGTCAAATTCCTGGTTGGCTCAGGAGTTCAAAGAAGTGGTAACCTATGGCATGACTCTGGTGATGTGGAAAGCTTTCTGAGACTCACAGCTGCCCATGAGTTGCTGAAAGTGAGAATATATAGTTGTGTCGTATCAAACTCTTGGTCTTGAGTCTTATTTCTCTATAACATCCCAGGGTTGTCCAGTCACTGTCAGAGGGATGTGCGGTTTGAATGCTGATGTAAATGTCATAATTTATTTAAGAGTTAGAACTAAATAGTCAAATTTGCATCAGGGATAGACTGAAAATTGTAATGAACTTACTCTTGGGAAAGACTTGCTTGAGGATACCTCTGCCACAGGCAAACAACCAATTGCATTCCTATATCACAGAGAAATAGTCCTACCATTTATATATATTCTACATATTCTGCTTTCAGTTAGTGAGGGCAACCTAGCTTCCTGATGATAAACACAAGGATTATGGCAGCCAGCAGTCTCTTTACCTCTTTCAGATCCATGTCCCCAGCCAGATAGGCTTGTCTCCATGTAGAACAGTCATCTGCATTATATGTAAAAGCCTATGTGGATTTTGCTGTGCGAAAGTACCTGAGCCCCACAGCTCATCTACTAGAATGAGAAAAAAAAAAAAAAAAAAAAAAAGGGCACTGTAATGTCTCAGCCTCCAAGCAGCTTTGAGATGTGGCACTGAAGTGTTTAACAAGCACTTCGTGTGTGCACCACAGCAATTTCCTCACCTGCGTTCCCAGCCTATTGTAAGCACTGGGTGACAGGAGGAATGAATTGGCCCTGAGGTCTCCCGCAACTACTCCTTCTTATATTGCACTTCTGCTCCCTCCTTTTGGGAAGGGAGTTATACTGGCTGCAGCTTTTCTTTTCATTCCCATTCAGTCCTCAGCAGTTCCCCTTTGATGCCTCCTGCCATCTCTCTCTTCCTTGCTGTGCTTTGACGGCATGCTACTGCAGGCACTAGTAAGATCATGCTGTGATGAGCTTCCTCAAAGCAATGTCTTGCTGGTACCAGGTACCTCTGTAGTGCAAGTTGGCAGTATACTGCTGCAGGGACACAATACGCCCTGCTCTGTCTTTTTAGTTTCATCTCCTCTCAGGACTCACAAGGGCACCCCTCTTGACCAGAAATGTCAAGCCACACAGCTTGAAGCTGGCAGCAGATACGCTGTGACAGGGTTCAACTCTGCCAGCCCTGCGAGCAAAAACCATATATTGATGTGCATGCTAAAGGTCTGTGTTTTCATTAGGAGTGCTGTTGATCTTTCCCCTTAAAGGCTGAGTATTTAGAAAGGCAGCAAGGTAAAGGTCCAGACAGAGGACATTGCTCCATTTCTGAGTTTGTAAAGCTCTGATAACAAAGAAGTCCTAAAAGAAATTATTTCTTCTCCTGAGAGATGGGATCTTATACATACACACACATACATATATATATATATATAAAATAGAGATCTAAATTTGTACACAGAAACACAAAATACTTGAGAGAAAGGTGCATATCACTTTGAAGAACAAATAGAAAATGGTTTCAAATAGGTGTGACTAAGTTCATTACCAATAAAGCTATTTTTTCAAACACCCAGCAACACAAAATCTTTTATTTGGTCTGAACAGTTTAGTTTGACCCAAAGTACAAACATTTGTTTTGTTTTGTGTCATTTGGCTGGGAAAGATGGGAAAACCTGTTTCAGAGTTTCTGAGCTCTTTCTCTTCTGATGCTTCATTGCTGTCCTTGCCTAGAAGTGTTCACAAAACATTCATATGGTGTTCATGGAACTTGTACAAATGGGCATCGGAGGGAAAGCAAAGCCCCCAAATTCCCCAAATAAAGGTTTCAAATAACTAATATTTTTGAAATTGTTTTGGCTGCTCCGTGTTAACTTATGCCTACATGCAGATGATGTGAGCTATAAAAATAAAATCATTCTGCTCTGACACCTACTAACACTCCCACACCCAGTAATCATTTCAAGTTATTGGCATCGATACTCTTGCAGGGGGAATGGAGGGAGAGCACTTTACTTCAGGTCAGCCTATAGCTGTGAATTCCCTTTAAAACACTTCCCTGAAGAGCAAATTGAGTTAATATTGAAGATCAAACCATTCCTCTGAGGAAATGAGACATTCATTGAAATTAGATATCCTTGGAAATAATATTTGTTTTTTAGCGTGCATTTTTTTTAACATGTTAGATGCCCTTGAACATTTCTGAGGAAGGTTCTTTGCAAGCAAGTGTTCTCATTGTACGTGGAGGAATCCACACAGAGATGGTAGCTGTTCACCCATCAAGCAGGCACAGCCCATTGTTACTGCAGATACAAACATTTTTCCCTTTGCACCCTGAACTACCACAATTCCACTGTACTATTCAAGTCTCTCACAAAGGAATTAAGAAAGGAATTGAAAGCAAAGAAAATGTTAAGGGAGCTACTGCAGCATCTTTCTGCTTCCTTCCAATATCTTCCTTTTCTTTTAGCTAACTTTTATTTCCAGTTTTTAAGTCTACTTGAAAAGTAAGTATTTTGGGGCAGTAAACATGTTTATTTTCTTTCTACACAAAACAGTAAGCTTGATGTATTGCTTTATATAAATGCTACAGATTAAACCTGCTCTTAATATTTATAGGGATTGTAAACCTGATGTTAATACAGCACTGCTGTCCTTAAAGATATAACAAAGCACAATCCTCGAGGGAAAAGCTATGAAATAAATATTTTTTTAGAGATAACACATTTCTTCACTTTGCATAAATTTAACATCGTGCTCTCTGTACAATATGTGATCATTTTCCTAACTCCCCATAGACATAAATAACTCTGGTGAGATGTCATGAAAGCAACAGAAGCTTTGGAAAACACCACGCATTAGGGATGCTGAATTTAATTTTCAACTTTTGTTTTGGATGTCCTACTTACTCTTCAAAAGCCTTGCAGTGTCATGATGCAGAGTGGGGCAATAGGAACTATCAGGATATATTTAGCCACACATCATCAGTAAACACCAAAGAAGCAATATTCACGTAAGTCTTCAGCTGTCTCAGGAACAAAACTAATGGATGTTGTGGTCACCTCGTTCAGAAGAAGAGTCTGTATGATATATTAGTGTCTCTACCATATTGCTCCCACCAATATCAGCCATTCTCTTCTCTTTTCCTAGTTAATCATGAACTGCCCACAGTTGGTAATCTTTTGAGCTAGGCTAAATGAGGATCTATAGGATAAGATCCTTTTATAGGATTCTTTTAAAGGGTATCTTTATCCTTGTATACTAAAGTATACAAGAACAGAGGCTGAGCTCTTGAACTGTAGGCAAGAAAAGTTGTACCAAGCATCACATGCTGAATCACTGTCCCTCCAATGGCAACTGGACCATAAAGATGGTGTCTAATTATGTGACTGTCGTTCATAGTCGGTGTCTATTTTGGTAAAACTAAAATGGAATGCATTGTTATTCAATATCATTAATAAACTTGTTCTGATTTAGGAACTAATGAGTGTCTTGCAGTTTGTTTTCCTTTGCTTTACCAAAAGTTTGGCATTTTTCAGTGTCTGAGTTTAATCATCAGCTCAGTTTTCACATTCAAGCAGATCCAACCATTTCATTTTTCGGTCTTACCTAAGACATTGTGATCCAGACAAAAATAAAGATTTTCAAGAAGGGAGAGGAAAATGTTAATGTGGGAAAGAACTGTCATAACATGCCAGCTTAATTTCAGTGGTATTGGTTAATTTCGAAATTATTAAGTTTGTAACAGTAAATAAACCCATTTAGAGGGTATAATCAGCATACACTTGATTAAATATTTTATTATATGAATTTGCTCAAATTCACAAAGTGAAGATGACTCAGGCTATCTCTATGGAAGAAAACAGTGGCTTTGGGCTGCTGGAGCAGTACTTCCTCACCTGACTTCACTCAAAAGTATCAGGAGTATAATAAAAAAGCTCAAGTGAAAAATTTCAAAGGTAATGGTTCATCCAGGGTCGCTATGTTTCACTTGCAAAAGTAGTTGAAGACATTTTTTAAATTTTACCTTGGTGAATAAAGAAAAAATCCAATAATTCTGAAAGGACATCCTGAAAGCGTGGTGTTAAAATGCAGATGAAATGCTCCACATGAATGGCATAGATCTGAAATAACTTTGTATCTGATAGTAATGAGCTCTGTTGTGAATAAAGGATTTGTTTACTCATCTGGTTTGGAAAAAAAAAAAAAAAAAGATTTTGGGGAGAATTTGCACTTGTGGAAGAAATAGCATTTTTATAAACTTACTTAATGAAATCTTCAGATGAAATATATATTTGGGCTTGTCCTGATCTGTCCCTTTTTATTTGGATAAAACTGTTAACAAAATGCACTTCAAATTTACAAATAAGTATTCTTCTTAAAATCCTTTTTTCAATGATTTATGAATTAATAACTTGGAGCTTGAACAGTAGGTATGGAGCTGGATGAAGTATGTTTATTTCTGTTTTGACACTGAATTTAATAATTGTGAAAAAGTAATTCGAGTTCAAAATGAAAAAGAAATATGATTGTCTTGGGCCATGACAAAAGAAAATGACATCTAAATTCATTTACTTTCAGTCTAAAGCATGTAAAATATATACAACCTTTTATGTTCTCCAAAACCTTTTTCGAGGAGTACTAGTTAGTGTAACTTTTTTTCTTATAAAATTTTGCAGACTACCTCATTAAATCATTATTATGAAAAAAATATATACCTGGAAGATAACATTTTGCATTTAATGGTGTAAGATATGCAATGTATGCCCCCCCCCCAAAAAAAAGAAATTCAGTAAGATATTCAGTAAGCATTTGTGATTAATTTGTCTCTCTTTTCACCAAAGCCCCAGTGTTTCAGAATTTGTCAGCAAATTGCTGGTTCTATTCTAAGAGCACATCAGTATTAAAATCTGAATAGCTTCAAATCTTCAGGCTTAAGGGAGAAATACTTCTAGCTGTGCTCAAGGAGAATTTCCCTTTTGTGCCTTAGTACAGCACAGCAATGGGCATTATCAGTATATAAGCTTCCCTCCCACTCTCCTGTGCTAGCTGCTTTGGCAGATAGGCTGTGTGAATCCACATTGCAGTTCTTATCATTTTGGGCAGATTATAATTACATTCTGAGTAAATTGACTTTACAAGTGATAACATTTAATTCAGTCCATTAATCCATGCATAACTATTTTTCAGTCCTACAAAAAAAAAAAAAAAAAAANAAAAAAAAACCACAAAACCAAAAAAACTTTCATATGTCTCCAATATTTACACCACCATCACTTAAACGGTGACTACATCAGATTCCCAGAAGCTCTTTCCAGAAATTCTTCAAACTAGGAATGTGAGGAAAGTCTTTTGTTCTTGTATGTTACTGCAAGCATGAAGTGCATCTGTCTACTTAGTCCTTCACACACTAACAAGATTTTCAGAGGTAAAAAAAGAACTCAGAAACTCTCAACAAAGTCTCACAGTAAAAACTGTCAGTTTACATTGAATAAAGTCACCATAAAGTGTGTAATTCCTGCATGAGCTTCCTCTGTAGACCAGTGATTCCCTTCAAATTAAACTAATCAAAGCACTATGTTTTATATCTGTAATTTCATATTCAGATTCCTTGGTGGTAGGAAAGGTGACACTGACATATCTAAAGGTTCTTGGTAAACTTCTCTCAGAAGAGAGGAGAGGAAGGGGGAGGAGAGAAAAAAAAAAAAAGAAAGAAAGAAAAGGAAATATAATTGAAATATACATAAAGAGCACCAGGAAGACCTTTCAGAGAGCCAAAAAACCTACTGATTTTATCAGAAACCCCAGTATTGGCTAGAAAGTGCTTTCTTTCCCACCTAGATGATTTCGCATAGACATGTGGTTTTAGAGAAATTGTTATTTATCAGCAAACCTAATGACCAGAAATGAAAATGGCATTTATGTGCAAATTTACATGCAAACCATAGTTTGTTGTGGATCAGGAAGGACCAGTATATGGGGGATAAAGAGTTAAATAAAAGCATGAAACTAAGTAGCAGAGTGCTTACAGGGCTGACTAGTGAAAGTTTGCCTTCATATTTCTATCAGGTCAAGACAGATAAAGTACATTTTTACTGGATCAACAATTACTGTAAAAGGCATTAAAGGTCAAAATAGATAAATATCAAGCCATACAAAGCCCATCTTTAGCTAAAGGCAATTTGGAAGATTGTGCTGTTTTTATAACAACCCACTGTGCAAGAGCTGCTACAAACACATCACAGAGCTGCTGCAGAAATCGTACATTGAAGCACCGTCTTCCTAGCTATTAATAATACTTCAACAAGTATCCTCCTGTATCGTATCAGTGGCTTTTAACCATAAATATTTCATAAATATTTCTAGAGTTGGTTGAATTAGACTTCTAATGATTTCTCCATTAAATGTGGCCTGATCAATTTTTACAGCATCGCCTGAGGAATGAAATCAAACAAATGTCGTGCTGCACTTGCATTTCCGCTCTGTATTTTTGAGATATCCCTTTAAAAATATATTTTTGCTTGACAGCAGAGACATCTATTTGGCAACCTGCTTTACAAAATTAGAGTGGTTTTCAAGGGAGATAGTTATGCTGGGTGATCTGTGTACCGCTTTGTTATTATTTGAGGTTTCAGCTCACATCGCAGTCACATGGGGCAATTTGTCATTATCTTGGCTAATGACTATGTGAATCTGGATCAAACTGAGTAGCTGATAAATAAACATGTTGATCTCTGGCAAGCTACTGACAAAGAACATGATTTTAATATTTGTCATTAAAAAAGTGACACAGCATCCTAAATATTACAAGCTTGAAGCATCGCGAAACTGTGGAAGGCGAGACATTGTACTATCAAAGGTACCATTTTACACTTGACTTGTGAGCACAAGACAAGTGAGTTACCCCAATGAGCCCGGCTAAAGACCCTCCAGCGCAGAGTCATGTCTGTTTGCCTGGTAAGTAGTTGCTGCTTAGAGAAAGGCAATGGCCACTGCTGAAATTAACTAGGATAGCTGAATATTACGTGTTCATCTCTTGAATGAGGTATCGAGAGTCATTTTAACTTGAAAAATGAAGGGATTTGATAAACTGCATTGTAACAGAAGCGCAGGAAATGTAGGACTGAGATAAAGAAAAAAGAATATGTTGAGCCTAGATAAAAACACCTCATTAAAGCCTCATTTCATTAGCACAGCTTGTTAAATCAGTAACTTAAGGCTTGACAAAGGTCTATGCGCTGCAGCAGCTGTGGTCCTGGAGGGTTCTAGGTAGAGCATCAATTGAATTATCCTGACAAGCAGCAGAGACCGGTCTAACAGCTTCCTCACTGTGGTGACAGATATTTTCATTGGTGTAACCTTTCCCAAGTCTTACTGCACCACTGAACATGGCCAGGTTTCAGCACATGTGAACAATAGCTTTGATTGATTACCATCTATTAAAAAAAAATAATGGTTAACCACATTGTAATGGAATCCTGTGGTGAGCTCACGGAAGACTTCTCCCGTCTTCTGAAATGTTTCTACTTGTGTTTAATAAAAATATTCCGTGGCCTTTTTGGTTTTTCATTCTTTGGGGGAGACTTTAGCTCATTTCAGTTTTCCATAGATCCAGAGAATAAGAAGTCAGAGGAGGCCTTTATAAACCTTTTATCCTGTCCCACCAAAGCTCTTGCGTGAGTCCTCAAACCTTCTGCCAACTGAAAGCATATTATTTAAGAAATAATTTATGCTTTATTTTAAGGACATTGAGGAAATCTGAAAGAGGAAAATCAGTGGTGTCAGGCAAGGCTACATGTCTTGTATCATGTCTACATGATATCTGAGTGCTTTTTAGCACTGAAGGGACAAATTCATTGTCAGAAAAATAAGCATGGCTCTTTGAAGTACACGGAATTGTACCCATTTGCAAGATGGAAGAACGTAATGTTTTATGAGCACTGCCATTAGAGGAGATATTATCAGCATGGCTTCAGTGAGTGTTTCACTACTGCACGTAGAGATAGAATCCATCAAAACCTCATACAGTGTGAGGCTTCAGGAAATATGTCCAAAGCCAGATAGCTTCAACACAACCGCCAGTGGTGAAATTCCCTTTACCATGCAAGGCAGAGAGAGCTCATGTTTCTCTAGATTCTAAACCCCGTATCTCCAGAACAAATGGAGACTGTAAAAGCTCACCCACAAATACAATTTCTCCTGGTTGTAGTTCAGGTCCCTTTCTAAGAAAACTTACAAGCAAAAGACAGATCTGATACTAAATCTCCCAAGACCGTCATATATTCTAACCATTAGGTTATGAGGTAAAAGATTAGCTATCACCATTTTTTTTACAGAGGGCTGTGGGGAGGTTAAAGCATTTTACAAAATATTTGCTCAGCACAAAACGTCTGCACACCCAAACCCCTTCCATCCTGTTACATACTTCACATCCAGAGTTGGTCTCTATACATGCAGAAATAATCCAACCCTTGATGACTAATTCCATGAAAAAAACATTCATTAAATTAACCTTTGAGATTTCATTTTCCTGATTTGGGGAGCTCTCTCAGAATGCTGGCAGGTCCTATGAGCTACAGTGCTGTGACACCCCTGACATTTTTCTGAACCCCGTGCACAGCTTGAGTGCCAGCAGCGAAGTGGGCAAACACAGTTCTTGATGTACTGGAGTCAGATAGCAACACGTGCATCTGCCCTGTCAGGATGGCTTCTGCTGATGCCTATTGGCAGCGGATGCCTCCAGAAGGGAAAACCTTTGGCCAGGCTCCTATTTCCACAAGCGATCTTATTGTCAGAATATTCAGCAGTCAAAGAGTTCATCCCTCAAATGAGTGACTGCAACAGCAGAACCACACAGAGGAATTTGGAGGTTAGAAGGGATGTGATATCGAACAGAGGCCAATACTACAACGCTGCCACAAAAAGGCAAAACCTGCACTGGGTTGAATTCATGGAGGTACAACCTACTAAAAATGTTCAGTAAGTGCTTCCTTATTGCTTGCTTTGGTTAGGTCTCAGTGGAAGCGACTTATTGTATTTTGTTCTGGTTACTGACCAAATTCATCCTTAGTCTCAACATTGATTTATTATTATGATTACTATTATTATTATCATTATTATTATTATTTTGCCTTAGAAATGGTGGCGGTCTTGGTCAAGGTGCTTTACCAGAAGTAGAGTCTGTGCCCAGAGAGCTTAGGTGTAGACAGATGGGAGAGCAGAAGGAACCAGTGCACTGGTATTAGTCTGCATAGTCAGTGCTGGTCATGTCATAACAGAGGTCCAGCAGTGTCACATTTGTCATAAGCACCAGAGGGCAGAGAGATCTGAAGGAGGAAAATGAGAAGTTTTGAGGACAACTGGGAGAGAGACATTCCCAAGCATATGGGGAGGCCTGGAAAACCCACAGCTGGTGGGGGGGAGATGTTAGCTTGATAGTGCATGGGAAAAATATGAGCGGTGAAACATCTTAGAGATTCAAGAAAGAAGATATGTTTGATGTGATGGAGAAGCTCAAGAAGAGAAAAAGAAGAAAAATGACATGGGCAAAAAAAAAGTGACAACAAGAAAGTAATTTTTGCAACAATTTTTTGAATGGATATAGATGAATATGAATAGATAAGAAAACACACGAGTAAAGTGGATAAGGGAATGCAGTGTAAGGGAAACAAAGCATGGCTGGGTTTGATCACCAGTGAAGAAAGGAAAAATGTTTTCAGTCCTGGGCCATGGTACATGACCTCTTTGGTTCATTTCGTGGCTGTCACACAGCAGCCTGGTGAGATCTTGCACAGACCCCTTAATGTGCCTCTGCCTGGTCCTCAGATCCTTCCCTAAAATAGAAGGATAATAACATTTTTTGTTGATGGTGTTGTTGTTGTTGTTACTGTTGCTGCTGCTCTTGTTATTGTTAGGAGATATTTCTTTATTGCAGAGAGTGTTTTGCTCATGGTTTATTCATCACTTAGTGCTGACCTTATATCAAATTGGGACTTTAACCGCACCACTAAACATTAATAACTTTAAAGAGAGATTAACAAATCTAAAGCAGTTTATAGATGAGGAAAAAAAAAAAAAAAGTCGTTAACCAGAGAAAACAGGAAAGAGCCACTTCGAGAAATAACCTTTATCATCAGGTTTACATCATGTCTGTAAGAAAGCCGCTTGCAGGAGTGCAGTACCAGGACCAGTAAGCTAGTACCAGCCTAATACATCTTTGTCCCAAGCGTCTGTCCCAGCAGTGAAGAACAGAAGCTCAAGCAGCCTGTCTCTGCTATGAACTTTAGAAGTCTCTGAAAGGCATCCAGACGGCTTTATCTCTTTATCAGTTTGGTTTTTAGTTTGTTACAGAGCATCTGGGAGCAGAGAGCTTGGTGACTTTCCCTCTGTCTGAATAACGTAGCAAAATGTTGATACTAAGTACAAGCCAGAAGTGCCTGTGTGGGAAAATGCAGAAAATTGGACGTGTTTATATACAAAGAACAAATTGCTCAGTTCCTTGACCTCTTTTTTTCCTCCCTGCCTTATTAACTTACATTGTTTAGTTAAGAAAGAAAAACTATTTCTTCTCCTCCAAACATTAAGAGCCATTCTGTCGCCAACCTATCACAGAGCTTTTGCCACTAGGTTCCCATCATGGATTGCTTATAGGTTTATTGAAAAGTTAGGGTAAGACACTCTCTTTGCAAAATGCATAGCATCTAGGTAAACTGGCCTTGAACTGCCAGCTTGTACCCTCAAGCAGAATATATCTTTATCCCTACTTTATGAAGTCAAATACTGAGCTCAATGCATTAAAACAAAACAAAAACAACAACAACAA
>VZSV01000118.1:1533520-1559039 GCA_013398735.1 Nothocercus julius
AAAGCCCAGAATATATTAGGAAAGGGCATTCCCTCTTTCCTCCTTCCCTGAAAATGCAATTACAACAAGAGAAAAGAGGACAGGGTTATACCATGAAAATTGACACTGTATATAATAAACAAATCAATATCTCTGCAAAAGTATTTCTAAAAACTGCATACAAGAAGACTTGGTATAAAAACAGAAAAGAAAAATGAAATTAACCTGCAAGCAAAACTCAATTTTATTATTGTGATAAGAACACATTTTGTGCTGGGAAATTAAATTCCAGTGAAGAGTCTTCTCACTCATGTGTGAACACTGAGAAAGAGGATGTATCTCTGAGTCAGGAGAGACTAACCTTGGAACAAAAATGCTCAGGAAGAAATTAATACTATAACTGTTATAAAAGAATGATGAATATTTGTATATGTGTCAGCTGTAAATGAATCCCAGTGCAGTCTCAGAGGAAATCATCACAAATGATATTACCACAGTAGAGTCTGTGGTTAAAGTTTGTATACTATAACCCCATTTTTTTTAAAAGCAAGTGATTAATTTGCTTCATATTGTAAATCTGATCAGTTGATAGGATGATTAATCAGACATATTGGCCCCCTTTCTCAGATCATTCCTTTTTTATCGATTATTATGTGGCTTTCTCTTTCCCTTGGTTAATGCTCACTAGTTTTCACTTAAAATGATCAGATTAGACCTGAAATGTTTACTGTGTGCAAGCTAATTCTAGGCACTTGAAACTTCATGTAGGATATATTCTGCTTAAATCTGATTAAAATGGACAATTGACTTCTGATTTACTCTCACTTCAAGGGACAATGTAATGGTCCCCAATGTGTAATTAGACGAAGCATCCCGAATTCCCTGCATGGAGCGAGGAAGGAGCTCCTGGCCAGTCTGCCACTTGCCATTACCCAAACCAACGGGGGATGTCAATGAAGCAAGAGTTGAAGTCAAAAGACAGAAACCTAAATTGCACAAATTCTGAGTGCTATAAATGACCTTGAAACACATCCTATAAATGTCAGGGAGTGTTCCCTGACTAAAGTCCTCAGTCATGGAACAACTACTTTTGAAAAACCATTCTCATGCTATAAGACTTCATGGGATAAATAAAATCTGAGATAGGCAGATCTATTTATATTTATAAGAGGTACTGCGCTCCTTCTCCATTCTGGACCATTTTTGATTGTCTGTGATTTTTTCTTTATGATCTACTATTCAAGGTCACAGAATCACAGAATGGTTGAGGTTGGAAGGGACCTCTAGAGATCATCTAGTCCTATCCCCCTGCTCCAGCAGGGACACCTAGAGCACGGGGCACAGGGTCAACATCCAGGCAGGTTTGGAAGATCTCCAGAGAAGGAGACTCCACAACCTCTCTGGGCAGCCTGTGCCAGGGCTCTGTCACCCTCACAGCAAAGAAGTTCTTCCTCACATGCAGATGGAACTTCCTGTGTTTTAAAATTTATACCCATTACCCCTTGTCCTGTCACTGGCCACCACCGAGAAGAGTTTGGCCCCATCTTTTTAATTTATGTCTCTCTTTCCTTATAGCCAACATTAACTTCCTAAATTCTATATAGCTGCATGTAAAGCTGATCTTTCTGAACATATGCTTTTTTTCCTTATCTGTTGTTCTCCTTTTCCTGTGCTTTTCTATGGACTGTGACACCTAGCTGTTCCATTTTCCAGAATGAAAACTTTGTAAATATGGTAAACGCAACTTAGAATAGCACTTTGAATAGAGGAATGATCCTGATTGGAAACTCCCAATACTCTTTCAATATAAATAGTACAAAATAACATCATGAGCAGACTATGAATTAATTTTCCTTTTTCAAAAACAGGTGGGTTTTTGATGCATGCATGTAGGTATTATTCCTAAGAAGTGCTGATTTTCAAACAATACATGACAGGATTAGTCCAAAAAATCTTTGTGTAGGGCAAAAAGATGAAGGATATGACCACTTGGATCAATGTAAGGAAATAAACTGACCTTGTGCTTTCCCTGAGAAGAGATTATTTTTATTATTTATTTATATGACAAGAACTGAATTCCTTTTCTCTCATTAAATACTACCTATTTATCAGCCTGTAGGAATATAATGTGCCCTTCCACAAGTGTCCTGGGCTCTGTTTTCTAGCCTCAGAAAAACAAATATTGCAACTGGTTTAAAAATAGACTAGCATATAGAGGCAGGAATAGATGTAGATTTTAATTTAGAGTGACATTTTGTTTTATGTAGTATTATTACACCATTTCAGAGTAATTTTGGTGTTTTATGTAGTTTTAAAAGTTCTAGAGTTATAATTTCTAAAGAAAAAAAGCTAATAAAAAGACACATTCATTGCCCTATCAACAGCTGTAATTTTTTAAACTCAAAATTAGTTCTCCAAGAAAAAAAAAAAATCATATCATGGGGGTAAATTTGATCAAAATAATTATTTAAAAATGAATTAAAACAAATTCACAGTCATAGAGTCACAGTCACAAAGTGGATGAGATTGGAAGGGATTTCTAGGGATCATCTAGTCCAATTCCCCCTGCACAAGCAAGGTCACCATCTCTATAACTCTTCCTTTCCCACCTTTCCTGGTTTAAAGCTCTTCTTACCAGGGCGGCCAATGTGTTTGCATAGACAGGCATATCCCTCTTAGTGAAGTGAATCCCTTCTCTCCCCATCAGTTGTCAATCTTCAGGTAAGGACCCGTGGTAGCAGAAAACAAAACTCTGATGCCAACAATGGCACAGCCAGTTGTTAACTTGGAAAATCCATTTACTCCTCCTCCTATCCTTCTCCCTCTCTGGCAGGAGAGGGGGCTCCCAAAACAAAGCGTGAAACAAAAAGGAAAATTGTTCCTTAACTCTAATATGAAACTGTCTATCAGTACATCCCTCTTCTACCCAGAAAAGATAATACTCAGAGCATGTAAAAATAGCCCAATAATTTTTGTGTGATAATTTTCCTGTATCCTGGGTAGTTAACAGTAGGTCTAAAGAATAATTTTGAAGGGCAGCTATATGTCAGTGGACCGAACATGTTAATGCCCCCTCACATTCATCCATGTCCCAGAGTAAAGATAGGCGCAAAGAGACTCAACCATGCCCCAAATCAAATTGGTGACCTGTAAGCCGTGTTTTCCAACATTGAGGATTATGGTAGGGAATATCATTTTCTTAAGGTCTGGCCTGAACTTAACAGCTGTATCAGATGTGCCCTTAATAGGTTAGCTATGCTTTATACAACGGAGTATATCATCTGAAACTGAGCCCTGCAAAGTCCTATTAAAGGATCAATGCTGAGGATAATTTGCCAAGTACAGATTTTGTACAAATATCCTAAAATAAAAAAAAAAAAAACACCAAATACCTCAAAACCATATAGTCAATTTTCTCTTCTCCATCTAAACAAGTTACACTGGACTCCAGTTCTAGTAAACAATGTTTAAGATGTGGTTCTTTCTAAGGCTGTCATTGATATTTGGTCTGGTGAATCAGGCCTAAATGTTATTGGTTACCAACAGGATCTCCGCTGAAGCAACAAGCTTAAATTTAAACACCTGCACCATTGCTACTTCAGATTAGGTGGAATGGGTGCCACCTAAAAATAGATGTCGATTACACATCTTGAGATGTACATCCTATAAATCTATCTCCGACAGATAACTTACACAGTGACAGGTAACTTCTACAGCACAGAACCCTTGTGATACCTATATCCTCATGGGATTTAATCTAAAGATCAGACAAAATATCCTAGGGTATTTTACCTGGAAATCTTTGCTAACAGGAACCATATGTATGGATAATGTGTTGCAATGTGGCATTGTAGATGGAATAAGACTGAGAATGTGATCACAGAATCACAGAATCACAGAATCACAGAATAGTTGAGGTTGGAATGCACCTCTAGAGACCATCTAGTCCAATCCCCCTGCTCAAGCAGGGACACCTAGAGCACATGGAACAGGGTCGCATCAAGGCGGGTTTGGAAGATCTCCAGAGAAGGAGACTCCACAACCTCTCTGGGCAGCCTGATCCAGGGCTCTGTCACCCTCACAGCAAAGAAGTTCTTCCTGTGTTTTAATTTACACCCCTTGCCCTTTTTACTGTCACTAGCCACCACTGAGAAGAGTTTGGCCCCATCCATCCTTCCTACATTCACCCCTCAGGTACTTGTGCATGTTCATCAGATCTCCTCTCAGTCTTCTCTTCTCTAGACTAAACAGGCCCAACTCCCTTAGTCTTTCCTCATTAGATAGATGCTCCAGTCTTGTGATCATTTTTGTCTCTCTAAGCTGGACCATCTCTAGAAGTTCCATGTCCCTCTTGTATTGGGGAGCCCAGAACTGCACCCAGTACTCCAGGTGTGGCCTCACCAGAGCTGAGAAGAGGGGCAGGATCCCCTCCCTCCACCTGCTGGCAACACGCCTCCTGATGCAGTCCAGGATCCCATTGGCCTTCTTGGCCATGAGGGCACATTGCTGACTCATGGTTAACTTGTGAATCAGGACTCCCAAATCCCTCTCTGTGGAGTTGCTTTCCAGCAGGTCAACCCCTAATCTGTACTGGTGCCTGGGGTTACTCCTCCCCAGGTGCAGGACCCTGCCCTTGTCCTTGTTGAAACTCATGAGGTTCCTCTCTGCCCAAAATGAGGAGGATCAGTTGCACTTGATAAGGATGGATCACTTTTAGGAACTGTTTAAGGCAGAGATAGAAAATGGAAGAAGACTCAAACAGTATTCATCTTTACATGAGCAAGAGAGCATAAAGTCTTCTATGGTGGCTGGTAGCTCTGAGCAAAAGACAATAAACTGGGGGTATCTGATACATAAGCATTAGCACATGACTGTAACTCAAGAGACAAGTCAAAAAGTAGCAGAAACAAGTTTAGAGGAAGGTGCTAGTAATTTGTGTCATTTCTCCCATTTCTTCAATGCTGCTGAACTCTGTAGATTTTCTTCTGCTTTGCCAATATGCTTCCTGGCTTCAAGTGTTCATTTTACATCTGGTTATGCGTTTCATGCTGTTTATTTGTTTATATATCAAAGTCTCTGTTTTAAAAGCAATACTTTTAATTTTGCTTACACACAGAATTCATTTTCTCAGTGAAATTCCCCTGAAAGACAATGGCTTTTATATCAGAGAAAAAATAGCAGTTCTAAAGTGTTTTAACCCGAATTGCATGGTATGTTGTGTAGGAGATAGCAGAAAGAGAGATGATAAAACTTGCAATAAAGATGCATATGATTTGTCCTTTATAATGAATAGTTTGATGTCTTTTCTTTCTCTGTTTCCATGGTATTCCTTTGTGACTTTATTTATAACTTCCTTATGTAGACTTCATAGTCTGTAGATATTTCTCAGGTTCTTGGATTGAGATTTTTTTATGCTGCTGCATACAGCCAAACTCTCCTCCTGTACCCAGATTTCAACAAGTTCAAGCATTGACAACATTCAGATCTGAGATTTTCTTGGAGACACATGGGATAGTTGTGACATGAATTTTACCAGAGGTCAGATTAGGTTTAGCTTAGGTCTTCATGTTCTTCTTGTTATTATGATTCTATGATTCTATGATTATTACTCTGCATTTTAAAGGGATGTGAACAATAAGCCATTGGCTACAGTAAAGTCTATGTAAAGATCAATAAAGGATCACAGATATTTATTGGAAATTCTCAACATGAAGTTAGTGGAGTTCTCCAGGTAATATTCAAACATTTTCCTATTTCCTCTTTTTTTTTTTTTTTTTCTTGAAAACCAATAAAACATTCATGGTCCATAAAAGGAGAAATCCCAAATAAAAATGCCAAAGATGAGGTCTCCAACTGCAATACAAAATTACTCTTGCCTAAAAATGTGAATGGCTTGGACTCAAAAGACGAGAAATTAGCACTAAAGTATCCTGTAGCCTGGTGGTTATACACTTAGAGTATGGGCTACAAAGTCTCTGTAGAATAAAAGACTGAATCCACTCTTCTGTCATCATAAATCAGTGCTGTGACCACAGTAAAAAGCTGATGCTAGCTGGGCTCCAGGTGTTTCTTCTGTAAGATCTCAGCTCTGCTCAGAAGCCTCTCAAAACCCCATTCCAGGGTTTCGTCTAGAGCCACAGACCTGAGCAGCATGTGGATGTCAACAGGCAGAATTTAAAAGCGTTGAGGATTATACAATGTCTCAGTTTGATCCTGAATGCTTAAAAAGATAGGCTGGAGTTTTAAGTCCATCTAGACCTCAGTGGCTTATTAGGCTCACATGGTTTAGGCAGACCACTTTTGAAAGCTACCGGTGCACAAGGGAGTGATGAGATGATTATGAGTTCCAGCCGAAATTGGTGCCCTGAGCGAAGTTCTCATTCACGGGCAAGGTCAGTGGAATCAGAAGAGGATCTTCTCCTTTCCTTCTGTAGTTGTGTTGGGGCACCAGATCTCTTCACCATTACACTGGCTGCCATTACACTGACTGCTCTGAGGACCTTCTCTTCCCTAGCTCCTTGAAGCCAAAAATCACAGAAACATGTAGAGGACCCCCCTGCCCAGGGCCGTCACCTCACTCCAGACTGGTTGAAAACTGGAAGGTTGAAGCTTCAGGCTGTTCTGCCCGGCTGTTGCAAAATCACATGATGTAAGTGAAGTCATCACTTCTCCCAAGCAGTCACTCCTACCAGCTGCTAGTCACTATAGTCCACAGTCTGTGAAAAAGATCCAAGTCAAAGCTGGATCATGTAGACTTTTGCAGGCTGCAATCATCCATTTTTTCTTTATGATTGGAGGGTCATCATAGGGGTTTTATATGGCAGTTGTAACTATTACCTTGCTAATCCTAGAGCAGCACTTTGCAGTCTCAGTGCCTATTTATGCAGCTATTTCAAGGTTTGAATTGTGAATCTCTTTCCTGCACAGCCCATGATGCTAAATCTGTGAGGTCTTTTTCTGGGATGATGCAAGAACACACTGCTTGTCTTTTACTGTTCCTGTTATATTTTGATTTATTCCCTATGTCCCAGAAATCCTACATAACCACAACACATATAATAAAGATGTTCTCTGATTATATCATTTTCTGTGTAGCAAGGAATAGAAAAATGATCAGTTCTGAGTGATACTTTCAGATGTTTGCAAGTGATGTGGTAAAGTCTTCACCACCTGGCTTTACTGCTGCTGTGATCTTGTCTGTTTTTTGTCGTATCGCTTGCTTTTCTCCAGAGTGTTTCACACTAATGTTACCATCTATCCTGACTTCTCGTATGCTGAGAACTATATCTACTGTAGTACCTCTTTTCATTTGGTCAGCTCTGTTGAGACAACTATTAATTTGTCTGTTTTACTTTATGATTATTATTCAACTTTTGGTTAAACAGATGTGATAATCATACTGACAGTGCAGTGACAGGATTACACAAGTTTGATTAGTACATAATGAAAATTGCCTGCAACATAAGTATTTTGCAATTATGTATAAAGCACAATGCCATCTGGGTCCTGCTCATCTTTCCCTCTCTTTCTTTTTCTTTTTTATTTTTTTCATAAACGACAACTAGCACTAAAATTTCATTCTGTCGTAAATTGTGAGGTACAGCAACAAGAATTTATTTTTAAAAATGTGCTTTCTCTGATCATTAGAAACTAGAAACTAGAAATCAGTTCAACAAATGTTTAGCCTGCTGAGTACTCCTTATTCACAGAAGAGGCCATTGACTTTAATATAGTGACTATCTGATTAAAGATTATTTGCAAGAGCCGAGTGTTTCCAGGTCTGGTAGATGGATTGATTCAGGGTCCTGCTGAATAATCGCTCTTGTATCTTTTCTTCATTCATCTGTTCTTTGAAAATATAGTAAACTGTCATGATCTAGGCAATGGTGCAATACCTCTCTTCTGTTACAGGTGTTATTTTCTGCATATGTAGACCAAAGCACTCTCGGCATGCACTGGTGGCCTGATGTCCACTGGCTCCTTCTTTTTGACCTTCCAGCAACAGGAACGTGATCCACTAAAGTCAAATTCTTGGTTTCTAAAGGCATATATTCAAAAATAAAACCTAAGCCAAATAGGCTGGATGAAGGTCCTTGAAAATGTAGATCAATACCAATGAGAACCCAGGTACAACCCAGTGAAGGAAATGGAATTACAAGTTAGGGTTAACTGGATCTCAAGTGTTTTCTACCTCCTATGCAATTGAAGTAAGTTTATACAGCTCCTTTTTGAAGCAGTGGGGAGTGAGAGGAGGAAGGTAATTATACTTCTATAAATGTTGAAAATTAGGTAAGGATTTCTGATACAGGGGTCTGCTGGATTTAGGCTTTTATCTCTGCAGAATGGTATTCCTTAGGCGCCAAAATACATAGTTAGAAAAGTTCTTGAAAGATTCATGTATCCGTGCATGTATAATGAATTCAAACACGAATTATATAAACCTCAGCTAACGACTTTCATCTAAGCCCGGGAAGTCCTCTGTGCTTTCAGAGTCCAAATGCAGCCTGTGATTACTTTGGCTGGGCACAAAGAACAGCCTGTTTACAGAAAGAAAAACAGCACAATGTTTCTCCATAACTACAGAGATTGCCATAAATAATAATAATAAAAAAGAGCTCTCTCAAAGTGTGTGTGGTGACAGCTGGATAGCAGCTTTCTCTGAACTTGTTGTTGCCACCTAGGAAGACTTTTTTTTAGGGGGTAGCGGACACTGAGCATAGTATAAAGGGAAGATTATAAAAAGTTAAAAGATAAGATCATGAGAGGTTATGGAAATGGTAAACTCCATCTCTCAGGTGGAAGCAAAAGTCGGAAGTTAGGCAGACAGGACTGTCATCATTCCTGGTCTCTCGATGGCATGGATGGCATGGAGATGCACAGGACAGCAAGCAAAGGAGTATATCAATATATCCAGAAAATAATTTGCTTACAACTGAGAGAAGAAGGAAATGACCAGAATAAATTATGCTTTAATGCTCTAGCTTCCACGTTAGGAAAATTAAAGAAAAAAAAAAATGAAGAAAAAAAGCTTACTGACATTAGGTAAACGGAAAATGCTATAAAATGCAAAACAGCTAACCAAGGCTTGACAATGCCAGAATAACTAGATCTCTCCCCATGAGAGCTGTACGATTACCTGCACGAAGGCAACACAGTACATTCAGATCTATCTGAATTTAACTACAGTGTTAGATATTGTGCCAAAATAGTAGCAAGGCAGAAAAATGAAGAATCAATGTGACGTCTGTAAGAGGGGCAGAGGCTCAGCTAAGAGGAGCTGATAACGATCAGCTCTGTGGCAGGGTGATGTGGATCCCTGAGAAAGGTTGTAGGTTCTCTCAGATTTAACATTCTCAGTATTTTAGTTACTGGCATGAGAAACCTTTTGGAATTCGCCGTTGAACCAAATTTGGGAAACATGAACATGTACCAGAGTTCCGGGATCTGGAGGAGAGATGTATGTCACCAAGAAACAAGAGGATGCTCTTTGCATTGAAGGCAGGCTCATGCACTGGTAACTGATAGCAAAGAATAAGACTTAAGATTTGCACCTTGATTTTCTATATTAATCTGAATTGGCAAAAGAAATGCTATGTTGTGGGGACAACTTCCTGATTGCAAAGTGTTTGAGTCCAGTGATAGTTGTCATAATTCTTACACATCACAAGTATTAATCCTGTAGAAAATGCAGTGCTCACTATCATTTGTTTAATGAAATTGTTATCACTAAACTCTTTTCATCTATTTAATGAAAAACATGCTACTCTTAAACAGGAAACACACGTTCAACAGAAAGCATTTTAGAAATAAATATATTAAAAGAGATAAATACGGTTTTGTTTTTGTGAAAAAGCTGCAAAACATTTTTTTTCAAACAAATAGAGATACCAGCTATCGGTGCAGTATCATTTGTTCTGAAGAGACCCCTTTAACACTAGAAAAGGAAATAATCCGCTGCTTGAAATAAAGAATTAATAAAATGAAAAATAAGTGGTATGTTAGCCTGATGTGGAGGCTAACAGCTATCCGCACTTCACAAATCTCCAGCTAACGTGCACAATAAATTTTCGCGAGTCTGATAATTACCCTGAGGAATTACCCAGGATTACTATAGCAGTCACTGTTATCACCTATCCAAAACCGGTATAAATGTAGTCAGCCTTCATTAGAAGCCCGTTTCCTTTGCTGTGCTTTGCAGTTTTCCTCCTGCTGCAGATCTGGGCTGCCCGTAGGCATGTACCCTTCGCTGCCTGATTTGGTTCTTCTCCGCTTTGGTTGTTCACAGTTATTTAACCGCTCACATATGAAATCCTGGGTCTGCCTAAAGTCATGTTGTGTCTTACCGAAGCTGAGATGCTAAAGCATGAGACTGAGCCGTGCAACATTGCCTCACTCCTCTCCCCCATCCAGAGAGGTTCTGGAGATAGCGCCTGACAAAGTGTATGTGACATCAAATTGCTTCTCAACATCTTGTCCTTGGATTCATTCATCCCATGCACAAGGGCAGCAAGCAGCCATGGAGCTGCTATAGGAAGGGAAGCTGGAAGGGAACATTTACTTATGGGGATTAAAGTGATACAGCATAGTGACTTTGCAATCTGCACGTTAAAGCACCAGATGTCCCTTTACAGTAATCCTCTTAATTTAAAGGAATACACGTACAACATTTTTTTTTATTCTCCTATCTTGTTCTTGTTAATAAATTCTCTGTTGCAGTCCTGCTGGAAAGGCCAGGCTTTGCTGTTGATCGTAAGATTGCTAAAAATCTCAGCATGAAAACATAATGATCTCTAGGATGGCTTTATTGGAGAAGTAAATGTCAGGTGAGAGCTACTGTTTTATTGTAAAACTTGGCAAGAGCTGGCAACATTAGAGATGTAATTGCTTAGCCTGTGTGAAATTTTAATTCATTAAATACAGATTTCATATTTTTCCATTTCAGCACTCTGTAAAACTAGGAGAAGAGCTGCATGTCACGATATCCTTCCAATCAAATTACAAGTGAATGTTTTCATAAATACGTCACATATAGCCACCACTATAAGTGGTGAACTGCCAGTGCTAACAGCCTGAAAGATCTCACATCTTTAGTGTCAGGTTGAGGAACAAATTTGCGGGTTTCTATTGACATTTTTTGTTTGTTTGTTTCACTGTGATTCAGATCTAGGGAAAAAATTCGAATCAGGCTGATCTGAGGTAACCTTAGAAGCAGGTTGGGATGAAAAAGGAAATCTGAGCAGAGGGAAGGAAATGGAATAAGTTTTGTAAAGAAACCATCAGTCTCCAGTCTTAGGTAAAAAATGGGATATTACTAATTCAGCTTGAATCTCTATAGCTTGTCTGTGTTCTCCTTCTATGAAAGCGAAATAAGACTTCTTGGAGGCAACATAATTCCAGCTGTAGGATGGCCGGAGATCAGGCAGGAGAAACTGGAAACCCCATAGCCCAGAGACAGAGCTTTCTGCAAATTGCTCTTCTCATGCAGAAGTGTCCAAGGAATCAGGGCAGGAACATGGGTCACTTCTCTTTCCACTCTACAAGGCAGAACTTGATCCCCTGGAAGAAAAATAAGAGCTGCAGAGGCAGTCAGAAACAGTAGAACGAGCAGAAAAATCATGATCCCTTTCATGGATTTCAGTTCCTGAGAAACTCCTTCAGGATCAGTCCAAGCTAAGGTGGTTTCCAAGGGCATTTTCTGTCTCTCGTTCATGACAGCATGTTTAGGAAATATAGTGGCTGCCACTCTGGGAATGCTAATATTTAGGGATAAATTCCACTTTCAATTACACCAGCGAAATAAGAGAACTTGGCACAGCAGAAAACCTCCGTGGAATCTCAAGGCCTAGGTAATTACTGCACATTTTCCTTCCGAGACCTTCTCAGTCATTTTGTGTTTCTCAGGCTTGTATTATTAAAAAGAAAAAAAAAAAAAAAAAAGAGAAGGACATTTTCTCCCCTCCATCACATGCTTAAATCTATGCTATTTCTATTTCTTTCTGTTTTCATCTAGTGCAGATCCTCCTCAGCCTTACCCTGCCCACTGTCCAAACAAGAGCAAATCCAGATTATATGTTATAAATACTAAGAGTTCATGGCATATGCACACTATATTTATAAGGATTTTTTTTCCCCAGATTTTCCCTTTAAAGCCTATGTTTTTCTTTTTCCCTCCCTTTTTATATTTTTTCCCCAGCAATCAAGACCATACTTTTTCCTTTCTTTATATTCTCTGATGGCTCTCAGGTTAGCAGTGCCATACATTTAATTTATGTAAGAAAATTTAGTTTGTATCAGTGGGTGTGATGTTCTTGCCAAGGCACCGAGCCTGCTATTAGCTCACTGGCAGTGGGAACGGCACTGAAGATGTATAGACAACAGAGGAATTTACAGCACTGGCAGCCCCGCATATTTGTGCAGGAGTATGATCCATCAATCATTTCCAGAGGCTTTTGCCAAGGAGGTGAAACAGCCAGATGTCTTATTTTGGTAAGTTTATAATTATTTTTGAACAGGGGAATAATCTTCCTCCAGCAGACATGCATCTCCTCCAAAAGTATCACCTCTACTTATGCAGAGCCAGGAAGAGTTTGTTGGCTTTCAGTAGATCACGTTCAAACTTCCCATCTCCACTGGATCAAATGAAATGATCTGGTCAAAGAAGGCCTTGACATCCTTCATGATCTCTATTTGAGTCAAAAATTCATATTTTGTCTTTGTTAAAATATTTACATTTTGGAGTAAGTGTTCATCATGAGTCAAAATGAATTTTAACTTACAAACTATCCATTGGTTTCATGGTAACAAAAGCCAGTAGAAACTTTTCCTGATCAATACACTTTATTGAGTCTTAACTCACATTAAGTAGTCATTAGTAGTCAATGTCTTCAGTAGCCATTGCTACGGCAATGACTATTGTCCATTTTTTTCTCATTTCTCAACAAACAACATAAAAATAATAACCCAGAAAGTACAAAATAAGAAAAATTAAAAATTCTGAGACCGACTTTCAAAGCAAGTTTCAAGGCTTTTCCCCAAAATTCAGATCCTCATTTTTTCCTATTCCAAAATAATTTCCCTGTGCATTATTTCTTTTCAATTGATACAATTTCAGAAAAAAAAAAAAAAAAAAACTGCTTTGCAACAAGAAGAGGAAAAAATCACATTTCTTCTAAGCACCGTACCTGCCACTAAGTAGTCACTGAGCTTCCTGACTGCTCTTATTACGGCCTTGTGAGTGAACAGAGCTATTCAATTCAGACACATGTTCTAGCTGATGAAAAAGACATCTTCCCTGCCCCATAAATCTTGTAATCTTAATACCAATTTTATTCTTACATGCACTCACTAGCAGCTACCATTGTCAGCAAGCAGAGCAATTTGTTCAAGAGAGCTGTACCGAGCCATGAGCCTAACTCGAACCTGTGCTCACACACCTTTGCTTTGAGGAGGGAATCAAACACATCTGCTTTAACTGCGAAAGAGATGATATAGCAAACAGTAAATATTTTTTTTCTGTGTGCTTTGTTGCTGAAGTGCTGACATCATGTAAAAATGTTAGGAGGTAAAAATGGTCGTCAGGAGGGGAGACAATAACATTAAAAGCAGTGCCTCTGAAAATATCTTCTTATGGTTGTGCTCTGGTTCGAGGGATAAATTATCATTTCCCACTTATTTTTCTTGATCTGTAAAAAACAATGAACAATTATTAGATTATTACCCTCTTCTGCAATGACGAGTGAGGCAATGAAGCATATCACTCATTGCTTGAGCTCATGTACAGATTTACTGAAAAAATAAAGATCTAACAGCAATAAGCAAAACAGAAGAGGAGCGGAAAGGACTGTTTATCACCCATTTCTAAAGTAGGGTGTGAAGAAACTAAAAAGCTTAAACAATGTTATTTGAAAACTCTAATAGTGAACAAAGAATTGCACCTAGATCTTCCAAATTTCCATCTGTGCAAGAAATACTGGCTTGTGACATCTTTAATAATGAATGGAGATCCTAAGTCAGAAAAACTGTTTTGTGGATTCCGGCCTACTCTAAAGAATAGCTTGCAGGGAAGATGGATTGTAAGATCAGTTTGCAGCTTTGTCTCCATATGTGCATATTTGTGCCTATTCAGAGAGCAAAAACATTTGTAATAGGTATTATTTGGAAGAACAATGGAATGAGTGTGGCCCTTTAATAATGCAGAAACTAGGAAACATCTGTAGTCTGAAGTTTTGCTGAGACATATTTGGAGGACAAATCCCAACATTTCTGTGGTGTCAAACCCAAAAGACCGTCTGAAGTGACAAAGCAAGAAGTGCTGATGGGACGCCGGTGAGCTTGCTGGCCACGTGAGTCTGGTAAATTAACTTAATTCTAGCAAGCCTGCCCCCGTGTTTATTTTTTTAAGCATATCTAGTATATTTTTTGCTCCTTATTTCCTCAGGTCTATTAATCCAAATGCAATCTAAGATGTGGCTGGACTTTTTTCTTATGTTCAAATCGCCTAATCTGATGAGTGTTTCTACCAGGATAATTGCGGTGCGAGTTAGGTGTCCTTTGTGCAGTGAGTAAAGTTGCATGAAAGAAGGGTGGATTGTGAAAATCACAAAGAGCTTTTAACTGCCAGCCAAAAATAGAAACCACAGCACATGACAATCTTCTGAGCAGAAGGGCTTTACTAAAAAGAGCAGTTTGTAAAGGGAGAGACAGAGGAGGTCAAGCGACAAAGAACAGGTCTACGTTACAGGGAAACTGTGACGCGGAGGTGCTGCGCTGCAAAGCAAGCGCTAAAGGAATTCGCTGACTCTTCAAACCCTTTACCAGGGACCCCGCTGAGAAGTTATGCTCTTCTTTTTTCCCTTTGTTCTTTGTTTTTATGATAAAAAAAGGAGCATATGCATTTCAAACCATTCCAGTATGCTCTTAGCCAGATTCCAGTATTTAAAACTATCTTTGTTATATCACTTACTTGTTTTCTTTATTCTAAAGTCATGATTCAGCAGCCTACTTAAAGACTGGATAAATCTTTTTACTATCAGCAGAATGGCATATTTAAATTTTGGCAGCTATTAAAATACCTTGGTGCAATGAGGCCATAAATGATATTTTGTAGGTGGCCAAGTTGGAATCCTAACATACATATATATGCAAAGATGGTATGTAATGGTCACATCAGCTTCTGACATGCTAATACACATGCACGCACACTGGTAAGGACTTGTCTCACTATACACATTACACACATAAGCTGTATTTTTGGTCCATTAAATAAATATCGCTTTTCAGATTAATGGAACACTTTACTGGACAGAATAAAGGCAAGAGTCCTCCAGAAATAATGTATGATCAGCCCCATAATATGCTGGAAGTGGTTTATTTTCAATAAGAAAATTTATCCTTTCCTTTATTTTTTAAAGCTACATATGCTATGCTTGTCATGTGCTATTATGACAGGACTATTCCATATCTGAGAAATAAAATATTCCATCAAAGTGCAAAAGAAGCCAAGGTGACGTCCACCAGTAAAGCAGACAATCTAAGAGCAACTGTCTGTCATGTTGTGCTTGTGCTGGGCTCTCTTTGGCACAGATTCATTCTTGGTTGCTCTCATTACCAAAATTTTTGATTAATAATAACTTAGGATGATGGACTCCTGCAATAAATCCTCTTGGAAGGAACCTCAGGAGGTGTCTAGCCCAAGTTCCTTGGGTCTTTATATATTTGACTCTTGAGAACCTCCAAGGATGGAGACAGAGGACCTCCCAGGGCAACACACTGCTCTACCTGTCTATCTCTGTGGGAAAAAAGTTTCTCCTTGCATCCAGTCTGAACTCTTATTTCAGTTTATGTTAGTCCCTGCTGAACTAGCTCTAGTTTGTTGGTGTTTTTCTTGCATTTGGAGTTCCAAAACCACATGCACTATTCTAGACTTCTGCCAAATTCCTCTGTTTCCTTGCGCATAAAAGCTCGACATTCTTGGGATCTAGATAAGTGAGGCCTGTGGGCCGGCACAGGTGAGACTATAACATGGCAGAGTCCAAGCACAAGCTTGTCAGTGTAAAGCAGCTTCCTTGGGCTGGGGATGGAGGCATCAATTTCCTCTTGTCCTACCTCATGACTAGAAATCCTCAAACAAGAACTAAGGGGACATGGAGTGAGGAAAGAGACTTCTACTTGGACACTTCTCCAACCTGCTGAAGGGTTTCTGCAGCCAGAAAATATAATCTCAGCTTTATGAAATCAGAACACCCAAATCCTGGGCATTCTGCTTTCTTCTTGAAGATACATTGCTTACTCCTTGCAAAGTTTGCAGCATTCATCTTTTTTTTTTTTTTTTCATTTTTCTGGCAGAACCTGAACCTTTGTTCACTCTGAACATGGGAGATTTAACAGTAGCAACAATCTATTGTACATGTACAGTATTTTCTGTACCACGTATGTGGTGTAAGGATGTCACATAGAAGTTGACAAGACTTCACAAGGAACCTCTTGAGATTTCTTACCGCCATTCTCCAGGCAGGGATGTTGGGACCTGAAGAACCTGAGAGACATAATTGTGAAAAAATAATTGTTATTGCCAAGGGATTGCTACTCCAAGCTTTTGGAATGAAGCTCATGGATGGGTAGGAAGTGAAGTTCTGATCATTTTTCAAGGTAGAGAATAGCCAGCTGCAGGACCTAAAGGAGCGAGACTCACAGTTTAAAATAAAAAGCCTTTTTTGGAGGAATGAGACAGTGAGCACAATGTCTGAATTTAGGAAGGTACATTAATTTAGAAGTTATTTCCCTCCTCCATCACCAAGCATTCAGATTAATCATGACCCTCAGTGTCTCTTATACTGATGGCCTAACCAGCCACGGCTCCCTCATTTAGATCCACTCATAGATGACTGCTCAGACTCAGAGACTGCCTTTAGGACATATCTGTCTCTTTTAAGGAACATGCAGGTCGAGTGCTCTCCTGTGCCTCTCAGTCCCTTACTCCAGCAGAGCAGGCTGTGGTTTGGTGTTAGTCACCTCCTCCCCAGTTTGGCGTGGTTCTCCTGACACTTCCTTGGGAGGCAGTAGTAGCAGCCGCTTCCTTATCATTTAGCAAAAAAATCCCCCCAAAGTGACCTGTGTGACAGGTAAGCAATGTCCAGCTCAGGAAGCCCCTCTTG
The DNA here is from genome assembly GCA_013398735.1 of Nothocercus julius. Taxonomy (NCBI): domain Eukaryota; kingdom Metazoa; phylum Chordata; class Aves; order Tinamiformes; family Tinamidae; genus Nothocercus; species Nothocercus julius. The sequence goes on from VZSV01000118.1 coordinate 1,550,653, forward strand.
CCTGATGAAGACTTCTTCCTCAGTGTGCCTCAGCAGCCAGTCTGAATGCCACTAAGATCTTCTTGTTCCCCAATCACCCCTCATCTCCATAAAGATGTTAGCTCCATGTCTAACACCTGGCATCTCCAGGTAAATTATGAGGGACTGTCCGGATCCGGAGGGAAATAAGAGCCCTCCCTGTCCATGCTCATCCCATGGGCCTCCCTGACCCTTCTTGGTCACGGGCTCCCCAACCCTGATCCACAAGTAACTGCCCAGCCTGGCCTGGATCTGATGCAACATGCTAATATATATGTCTGTGTGTATTTATATGTATTAGTCATATTATTCATCCTGCTGACAATGCAAGCAGAGATTTTTTTGTTGTTGTCATTGTTCAGCACCTATTATACCTCTTCTTTCTGTAGATAATTTTAGTCCCGTAAATTGTCTTTGATAGCTATTTACAGCGTGCTTCTGCTCTTCAGAGTGATTACGGGGCTCCATAAGCATTTCATATCAGTAATTTTCATATCAAAAAAAGCTCAGGTTAAAAGCTGAGGATTTGTTTCTTCACTGCTTCCAGCTCCACACATGCTGACCCTTGCCCAGCTTGTGCTTACCAGAGCTGGTACTTTCTGTAGCATGAAGCCAGATGGGCATGCCTGCCTCATTCCTGCCCCCTGAACACATCTCCTGGGGAGCTCTGGTAGCTCTGGACCCACCGAATACACATTTCAGGTGCTTTTTTATTTGATATCTCTAATGACCATGAAGGTGGTGTCATGGTTTGATGCACACTGTCTTCAGATGATGCCCCACTGTCTCCACACGATGCTAATCTCTATCCCTAAAAAAAAGACGTTTTCCAAAGTGTGGTTTTGTCTTGGTGCAACAAAGGGGACAAGCAAATGCAATAAGGTTGCAGAGGTATTGCAGAACGGTTACTGCTGGCAATAAAGTGCAAACAGAGAATAGCACAGTTGGCCATCCCCCAAGCCGACAGCTAACGAAAAGAAATGAGCACATATCCTTTTCACTGACAAAGTGATCACATTTTTGACTCAGAGCCCCTGAAACACTGTGCAGGTGAATGATGTGTTGTAGTTCCTATATTCACTGATCAGAAGAGAAGTGTGGTTTGCTACGGTTTCATCTTTTGCTATGTTTTTCATGCAGGCATCTGCATGAAATAAGCTAAATGCAACCAGAAAGCCTCCACTAAATTGAACTTCTGATCCAAAAGTTTTCAATAACTGTACATACCTACAATAATAACCTGCACTTCCTAATCCTTATTGCATGTGTACTGCACCGCTGTGGTGAAACAGTACACATTGCACTCATTTGTTTTTTCAGCATTGGAAATTTAAACAGCATCAACCTCTCCTTAGATTTGATGTAAATTTAGTCTTCTTATGTAACAAACACCAATCTTTCCCTTGATAAATTCTGCATTCCTCTTCTCTCCTGACCTTTGAAAATATTCCCCCTGACTACCAATCAAAACACTCCATGCATCAGAAATTCTTTCAGATCTTGCTGGGAAATTAATCATTCTATGCTGCAAAATACTCAGTCAAGGGTCTTTTAGTTAGCTAATTCCCCCAAATTACATTCAAATAGCATCTGAGTAATAAAAATCGGCAGGAATGATTAGTTGCAGTAGCCTACATTTGCCATTGAAAAAGACATGAATATTCCCCTAAATGTACTTTTCCCTTCCTAAGATGGGTGCAATAAGAGAACCACATGTCTGGAAGATAACATATGATATTTAGAGGTCCGATTTCATCAAGGCAATGTCCAAAACTTTCCTAAGTGCCTGGGCTCCTAGGGAGCGGGAGAATAATCCACCACAAAATGAGGCCCGTGGCAGAGCAGAAAGCTTTTGAGAGATCACATTGATGGGATAACTCTGGACACTGTTGAAAAACAGTTTGCAAACACCTCTGCTGCTCCCTGCGCAATTTGCTTCCTTTTCAGGAAAGCTCAGCCTCCAAAGATAATCTGACTATAGGAACAGACAGGCTCAAGACAAGTTGTCAGGCTGCATCCGCTGACTGTTCCAGACCACACTGGCAACTATCACAGACGTACGGCAAAGAACATGCCAAATCCAAGCGTTTTCATACTCAAGATTGTTCAGCGAAGATATGTGCATGTTTCTGTGGAGAGTGCTCGTGCTGATTGCAAGCTAGCAAGGTTTAAATCAACAGGGAAGCAAAGCCAGCATGTCTCAAAGGAGGTGCTGCATCATGATGAGGATGCTCTTCGTGCTCAGGTCAGAGCTCTAAATCTTAGTCAGAGCCCTTAACAGCAGAGCCATGTAGTGGATCTAGCCTTTAAAAGCTGCACTTTTCCACAGAAACGTCTTTCATTTTTATTTCCACTGTATATCAAGGATTCATCTCCTAATTATGTTTATAATAAGCCCTCCTTGGAAAGTGCCAGCAGGGTTGTTCAAGATGAAAGACGCTCCAGCAACATATTAGCTATCATTCTGATAACAGGATCTATCAGCGCTTGCAGACTATACAAATAACATTGTCTTAGCAGCTTTCCCTAACTTTATGTTTGTGTTCCCATTAATTGGCATCTCCCTTGGGATCTTTCACCACCAGCTGGGTGACCATATGGATGGGGGTACTTGTTTATAAACCTTGTTATTTATGCATAGACAGGGATATGTAGGAAAAATAAAACTTTCCCTAGATTTTTTTTTTAGGGAAACAGACATTGAAATACTGCCTTTCCAGATGGGTAGTGTTTTTTTTTATTTATTTATTTTTTATTTTTTATTTTTTACAGGTACCTTTTTAAAAGAAGCTAGAGCAAAGCTGTGATTCTTTTAAAATAACTTAAAGAAAATGAGGACTGAAATCAACTGCATCACTTTTTGTTCTCTGAAGAAAGAACACATTAAGATAAAAGGAAAAAAAAACTCCACCATGTCTGGTAACAAGAATGAATTTGATAAAGAATACTGTGTTTTACTATTGCAGAGTGTGCCGAAAACATCGGGCGGAAAACTAGAAAGGATACCTTCGCTTTAAGTCATACCAAGATGAGTAATTGGTCCAGAGTTTGATCTATATCATTAGTAAAGGTTCAGAAAAAGTTAGCAGTTCTAAGTCAATAGTTACATGTATTCCTATCAGAGTAATTGATATTAAAACCCATCTGGAAATTGTAATAAAATTAATGATAGTGGAATGACACTTTAATTTACATTACTCAACTTGTACCTTTTACCTAAAGACATTTAAGCCACCAGAAGAAAAAAAAAAAAATCACTGCTGAAAATTTTTTTATGTCCCATTGATTTGAATGGACTTTGGATAAACCTCAATGAGTTTGTGGCAATTTTCTGGAGGAAATCAAGATACATAGTACCCAGTTTGTTATTGTTCAATTGAGACTATACAAGGAATACTATGAAATAATTTACACCAATTCATTTTTACATGCTTATTGTAAGTCGGCATTTCCAAAGCAGTACTTTCTCACATTAAATTAGTAAGTATATTACTAACGTATATCCACAAATGCCATTGAACAGAGTCTTGCATCAAAAGCAATTCTAAAACATGTTGTACTCATATCAATTTAAAATTGATATATGAGGATGCTTAAAAACTGCAAACCCATCATTCTCCTGCAACAAAAGATTTATTTTTTTCATAAACTTTGAATACGTCTGCAGCTATCTTCAGAAAAGAGGATTCAGACACAGCCAAGTATTATAAGTAATGAAAGATGGTGTTCTCTCTGACTACTCCATACTACAGTACATCCCTAGGCATCCAACATGCAAGAATCCTCATATCTGACTGCCCATCTGGGGATCTTAGGGACCATGCAACAAGCTCAATTGTCCTCCCTGCGAAGGAAAAAGATGACCTTGGTCTTACAGGGACATGAATTCAAATGTAGAGTGGGGCCTAACACTGCATAGAGGAGCTGGGAAGCACAGCTCAGTCTGGGCACATTTTGTGTTTTAGACACAGCTCAAGAAATGGCTTGAGCTGTGTTTAGCCCCGACAGCCACTTAAAAGAGAGGCAGTGAAAAGTGCAGCTCGAATTTTAAAGCTGTTGGCTTCAGCAGCACAGCACTGCAGGGAGCTCACACAAAGCAGCTCGCCTTCAAAGCCGGCACACGGGAACATCCTCCTGGCCTTCTGAAGCCCTGTAAGGAGAATAACAGGACTGTGAGACAGGAGAAGTATTCCTGTGTTCCTCTGTGCTATGATTCTTAACTCAATTTGTCAGAAACTCTGCTATACTTTGATAAGAATTGAGTTAACTCAGACATGAGGTCAAATTTAGGCAGAGAGTTTAATGGGCAGTTCTCCCCTCTTCCCATAATCTCCCTGTATTACCCACAGAACAGGTACAAGCAGCTTGACTGCCCCAAAAGTCATTTCCCACAGCCATCACGGACTCTAAAAGAGTAGTGTAATAACTAGGCTGAAGAAAATCCCCAAAACAATGGATCCAACAAGTACAACAAATAAAAGAAATTTTACTCTTCTGCTTCGATTTTGTCAAATGCCACAAAGAATGTGAAGGAAGATTTCCCTGCTCCAGGAGAGTTTTCTAACAGAACTGCTTGTCTTGGTGGAGTTGCATGAGGTTTGGACAGCAGAGAGCTTGATTCAGTGAAGATGTTGTGCTCCTAAAGGTGCTCTTACACACAGGAATGGAAATGGGACTGGGAGATGGTGAGATAAGAGAGTTCTGAAAAGAAGAGAAAAAAAAAATCTTTTCCACCTTTCCCTTGAAGTCATAAAATGTCAAACACTGATATCGACTAACTCACACTGGATAACTTTTTGCTTTAAGCACAGAATATATTTCTCAGAGAAGGTGATGAGTTGTCCAGAATGAGAAAAGCACAGGGAGAAGCAAAGAAAATTTCTTTGTCTTGGATTGACAAGTATGTTATTAAGGCTATTTATTCTGCATATATGCCTCCGGAACAAGTAAGCTGTAATCTTGTCATCTGAAAGAACTGTGAAGGCCAACAATTAGGGTCACTAAGTGGTTATCAGGCTACTAGAAATGGGCTTGAGATCACTGCACTCATTTTTGACCACAGGCTGCGAGAAGAAAGTTGCTAAATCCCATAATTCATCAAGCTCGTCATGTCAGGAATATGGCCACATCTGCGGTCCCACTTACTGCATGTGCTTCAATCTTACAGCACTAGCAAATCATCTTTTGAATAAAATCTGAAGGGAAACATTTTAGGTGACTCCTTAGTATTTCACATTTTAAGGAGGATTATTGTCCCAACCTCTCAGGTCAGCTGAACCACATGTTATTTATTCCCTCTAAATAACTAATGTTCTGTTTTAAAATCTCTGAGTTTTTTCTCAGTAATCAAGTAGTGGATTTTCAATCTATTAGTATAACTTCTATCACTCTTAAGAAATCCATACTCATGGATTATTTAAAAAGTGTCTTTGGACGCTGGAGAAACTTCTGGTACTAGGATGAACAGTGATTCTTATTACTGAAATTTCACCACAACTTCACTTTGCTACAGTCAGAGAAATGGCCCTGCTTAATCATGGTTTCACTGTGTCTTACACTTATGCTTAGTTTGCACATCACTAATCCAACAGAAACTTGGCTCTTTCTTCCTGGGAAAGTCTTCTTCTAGCATAGGAGAGAACAAGGAGGACAGATCAGCAAGAGAACTGCCCCTGATTCAGCTTAATCATTTTCATGACACTTCACCCTCAAAGTGCACTTTGTGAACTCATCTTTTCTGCCTAACTCCTGGTGGAAGTCCAAACCTCTCAGATCTGGACGTGCACCCCGGGCATCAGGGAGTTCAGTCTACAGCTACTTCAGTCTTTTCTTGAATTAATTCAATAACATTCAATAAGCTACTATTAAAAAAAAAAACCAAAAACTCAGGGCCCAGTAACTAGAGGTCAAGTCCCCAATCAACAAATCTGGGCTCTATCAGGCTGTTCTCGTGACCCACTAGATGAGTTCAATTCTCTTTTATTTCACCACGCAAAAGCAGTCTGTAAAACTGAGAGTGTGATACTTCTAGGTCTATGTAAAAGACTGCAGGAACCACAGAAGAAATAGTTTGTGCGACTTAAGTGAAAACTATTAGCACCATCAATTTAAAAACAGGTTTCTGTATGCATTTAGAATAAATAAAATGGTGCCTGACTGCACAAAATAGAGATTGCAATGAATTATTTAACATTTTATGCTCAAATATTTACCATTTTTATTTTTTTATTAATAATGTTTGCACCATTATTAATCCAGTTCTTACTTACTTTTGTATCATTACTACTAAGTCAGGCTGGAATTCCCCTTTGCTGCATAAATAAATGGTAGTTGTTGCTTTCATGAAGGTAATTCCTAATGGACAGGTCAGAAGAGATGAGTCAATCTTTGCCATCACAAATGCACTAGCTACAGCTGAAAAGCTGAGTGAAGTGAAGAACTAGAAATAGAAAGTGTATGAGGAGAGGACTTTGAAAATAACTTATTATTTTAGTGGCAGTCATTACTGTGAATCATTTAGAATTAATCAATGGTGGTAATTACAACACCTCATGGGCTAACCACTGTCAGATGGCAGTAATGTATAAATATTACTATTATTATATAGTGGTAAAAATGCTCTTCATCTGTGTGTGTGTGTGTATATATATACACACATACCTACACACATGTACACATATGTGTACATATGCACATATATATTGTATATATAAATGTATATGTAAAGATAAATATATAAATTATATATATATAAATATATATACATTTATATATACTAATATATAAATATAATGTGATATATATTTATATAAATAGTCATGTGTATAAAAAATCTAGATTTGGTACAAAGATATCTGCTCCATCCTTTTTAGCTCAGTTCAGCTTTCCGGTTACTTAACCCTGAAGAAATCCTCCCGCTCACCTGCCTTTTTCTCTCCTGCACTTTTCAGAATCCACAATCTACTTTTCCGAATAGTAGGACAAACTCAGCAAGGTGTCAAGCATCTATAATTTGACTTGTGTGGAAGTTGCAGACGCTCGGTACTTTGCAGGTCATGAACCGACGTCTGCTTCCCCAGCTACCGAAGCACTGATGCTGTCCGCTGTAATTCCAGCTCTGCTTCAACTCATAGATTTGAATGTCAATCGCTGGCGTTAATGGGAGTCTTGCCTTTCATCCCATGGGGGCAAGAGAGAACTACATGCAAAGAATAATACATGGAGATTTCTTTTCCACAATTGCATTGCCTATTCTGTTAGGGAAATAAGTTGTAGTAAAACTGCATTTATAGAATAGATTTTATACACAATTTATAAAAATATTTTACAAACAGGCCTATGTTTCTTATCCAAAGCTCCCATTGATTTGGCTAAATACTTGGGGGGAAGGTCTGTTCAAGCCCTTACCCCAAGTTCGAGGTTCTACGTACTGAATGAAGCTTTTGGTTATCATTAATCCCGAAGAAAACACCTTTGAAAATAAATATTTACACTGGGGAGACGTGGACATGTAGTAACTGTAAGCCACCAGGCCCTGAAAAATTGGGGGGTGAAGTGGATAAATGAAATAGCTAAGAAGACATTGTAAATGGAAAATCGGGATACCTATTAAGTTGAGCCTTAAATCTCATCAATTGGCTAGTGTGAAAACGTACTTCTATGCAGATCTCGGCAAGTCCAAAGCTCCCATTTAAAGGTGGTTTTGATACTTCTGATATTTTTTGAAGGACTTTGATCTGGAGAGATCTTCATCACTTATAAATGAAACAGTCATTAGGAGTCTTTTATGCATCTCCTGGGAGCTATCACAGTTCTCATTAACCAGTATACCTAAACAAGTGAAGCAAACCTCCTAAAGAAATGTATTTTAAAGTCTGAATCTTCACCTGTTATTACATCTTGTTCTCTTAAATCTTGTTCTCTTAAAGAATCAGAACGAACTCTGAATAAATCAGGGTAATCCACAAAACTTTCAGAATTGCTTCAGCTGCTGTTAGGACACATACCAAATGCATTGAACTTAATATTTTAGTCTCAAAAATTTCTTCAAGAGAATGAGAAAGTAAAGGACTTTGTAATGATAGATCTATTCTGAATTGACAGAACTTTATTTTTTTCCAATAATTGCTAGTGATCTAATCTATACTGTTCATTTGCTAGCTACGAATGTTATCATTTATACCAGAAAGAAAACCTGTAATCATGAAAACTATTTTATGCAAAAATAGATGTTTATTTAGTCTTACCTAGAAAAGTAGTTCTTTTCTTTCCAGAAGGCACAAAACAAGAACAAAACAAAGAACACCCAAAATACAGCAATGAATTCTCACCTTATTCAAAGCTCTCCCTTTGTGGTTCTTTGTCTAAGA
>VZSV01000118.1:1559054-1579706 GCA_013398735.1 Nothocercus julius
TTACTTTATTTTAGCTAAAGGTTAAAATATCCATGCTGAATTAGAGGAAAGATTCATCTCGCTGTGTCCTGCCTACAACAGTGACCAGTCACAGATGTTTATAGGAAAGAGATAAAATCAGACTAAGGACATTTTTCCTCTTCCACCCTATCGGCTTCCAGCAAAACATTATAGGTTGCTTTGTACATGTCTTTTAACCCAGTTTCTTCCCCTCCTAACTTGAAAGACTTTATGGAGGACTACAACTACACCATCACCGTTGTCTTTTATGAGCATAGAAAACATTTCCCCCCTTCCCTGCCTTTTATTACATTTATAGCCTCAGCCTGCCAAGATACTTTTATGGCTGTGGGAATGATTGCCTCACTCTTGATAAAGTTGGGAGCATCCCTCAGCGCTCCATATAACTTGTCACAATATTCTTAGAAGCAGTTCTTCGAGCATGCCTGGGTGACAGACGCTTGTTGCCGACTCCCCGATGTGTTTTCTGAAAAAATCCCTCTTTATAGCATCTTCCACTGTGCACCAGCTCATCCTAACTTTAGCTCTTGGTTTCTTTGCTAGTCTTGACTCCTTTTGCCTTTGGAGACAGTAAAAAATTATACCTCTGCTTTGCACAAACAGCAAGCAAGAAATCTCATATAAAACACTTCATTGTGGTGTGCATTATCATAAGGGATATATCCCCAACATATTTTTTTAACATGATGGGAAACCAACCATGTGTACCTCCAAGCATTTTGTGCTCAAACAAGCCTTGGAGACCAGCTTGTGCCATCACGAAGCCTCTTTTTTTCCACTCAGCTCAGTCGCGCTTCCCAGGACATGAGAGTTTCCCGCTCGCAGGAGGTGGCATCCGTGCTTTCTGCATCAAAACGTGTGACCTACAGGGAAAGAAAGACCAAGCAATAGTATAGATTTGGTTCCTCTTCAGAGACCTAAATGGGAAAGAGTTATTGAAGATGCCGTTAGCTCCCCTTGCTGAGTCATCAGACTATTTTGCAGCTGTAATTGAGACAGCATATAAATACTGCATAGGTATCTCTTCAGGCCCTCTTCATGGAGCAGTTATATTCCATTAAAGTGCTTTTCTGGTACAGGTTAATCTCTCTGAATAAAAGTGGAAAACACAGCAACAAAATAAGATGATATTTTCACTACTCAATAAACCTCTCTCCACTTGCCTGCAAATAAATGATTCCCGGAGGCATTCCCTTCAGAAAAGGGCAAGGAAAGGACTTGAGAAGCATCCCAACCTGCTCCAATACATTAATAATATTTATTAAACAAACAAACAAACAAAACGGGCCAAAGGCTATCCTGCTCCTGGAGCCTCGCTGGTTTACACAATATGCAAGTTAAATCCAATCTGGAACCCATCTGACTGTAAAAATACGTCTTCTATTCTTTTATTTTGTACATTTCTTTTTTTTCTTATCCTTTTACACCTTTTTTCCTTTTAAGTATCAGGACTATAACTACAGCACCTAAGCAGTACCTGACACATTTTGGAGACCACAATACTTTATCTACCAGTAGTAAAAATACATTCTCCTTCCAGCTGCACACATAAGGAAGTATTTCAGACTCTGCATTGGATTGATTTCACGTTATAGGTTAAAAAAAAAAAAACAAATGTCTCTCCTAAGGGAAAGGAAATCCCTGCAGTATAATGGCCCATCTCCAATTCCAGGAGACCCAGCTAGATTTGATTTATTTATAATACATTTAATTAAATTCTTCCTGCCATTCTTTTCTGACAGTTTTGTCCTTCGCTTCCCATCCCAAATTGTGATAGATCACCAAATGCTTGTTTTTTGCCTAAACAGCAGTCAAAATTTTTTTCATCGAGCCTTACACTCCCTCTCAAAGAGAGCGTATGAAGGAGTCTGCGAAATACTTTGCAATCTCTGGGAGATGAAAGGCATGATATAAATCTTAGGTATGAGCACTAAGACAGAATGAGTTGCCCCTGCCGAGATGCATGTGGCTCGGCCGCTCATCGGTAAATCACAGAAACCTGCATCCCTGATTTGCTTTACTGTACACGACACAAGTGCTGGATGACACCTTGTGTATCACCAGCTGCTCTCCTGCAATCGCTCAAAGCAAGTGGCACGATATATGGCCCACCTGCTGCGAGAACATCTGAAATCCCACAGGTCATAAAAAGCCTTTGAGTAAACTTCTTCCACGGGGGTTTTTGGTGACACGCTCCATGTCACTGGCTCCGCGTTTAGACCACAACCTCTGTGCACTTTTATAGACCACATCTCCATGGAATAGGACTATTCTGACCTCACTGACCGCTTTCTGTGTACATGAGAATTTGATGAGAGTATTAAGAATATATCATAAAAGGAAAAAAGTTAGTAGAACCAATTGCAAACTGCTAGTTTTGGGACTTCAGGCCCTGACTGAATCCTGGTCAGTATACACCACTAACTTCTTCATCACAGTGTTGTATATTCAGAATACTATATGATGCTGCTAAAAAAGTAGTGTCCCCTTTGCAGAGTGTGAAAGAACATTATAATCTGTACAAACAGATCTATATATCATCTTTAAACATTATTACTTGCAATGATCAGGAAAAGGGTCGTATCCTGAAGAGGTGTAAATGAAGTTGCAGCAAGGTTCTATGTCATCCAGTACAGAAGAGATGAACAGCAGTGACCAAACCATATTCTCTATAGCCCTTACAATCTGCATCATTATCTTCCAATCCTTTCCCAAAAGCACTAAAAAAGTAGCACCTCCTTGATTTATACCTAATTTCTCTAGACACACAAAGAAGCAGACAACTGCACCGTACATACACAGTGGAATGGGACCTTTAGGAATAGGTTTTTAGTAACTCGGATGACACCTTTCTAGTTAGTACAGTGTAGCACTGGCCTATTTAAGGCTGCTTGGTTTAATTATTTAAGAGCTATTATGGTAACTGGGTACACTCTAACTGTAATTTATTAACTCATATACTTGAATTATATAAGTCTCTACCTCCGCTTCATAGAATTACAGATGAACTGCAATAAGATAGTAATAGTATCAAAATGTACAGACCATTCACTGTGCAGAAAGCTATAGAAAATATCTTGTCTTCCTTAGCAAGGGTGGGCAACAGACTATGTGCCAGGACTGCAAGAATCACTTCAGACTCTGGCAGCAACAGCCATATAGACAGTATTAAGAAAATGTGCGTATTTTGCATATAAATATATGGATATGCATGTGCATATATACACATTCATAGCTAGGTCTTTAATGAACTGCTAGTGCTTGCTTCCCTTTTCTGTGCAAGAAGTGCTCCCATGTCCATCTGTTCATCTCTTCCCTCTTTCCCTGTTTCTCCAAATACACATCCCACCCCTGTCTCGTTCTCGTGTTCACTTTCATGTGGCCTCATGTTCTTGTCTCACACTGCCTGTTTGCCTGAATCCCTCCTCGCCTTCCTCTTCTGCACACGCGACCTCTCTTTTTTTTTTCCTGGAAAATAAGAACTCCGGGAGCAGCATATTCAGAGCCGCAGAGCATCTTCTCCTTTTGCTTCGATGGGGGGGCTGCTCTAGCCAGGGGCAGACGGGTTCCCTTCTTCACAGTTGGGCTCTTTTGCACCTCTCTGAGCTGTCGTTTGCGAAAAGAACAGACACACATGGAAAAGCAGACGAAGAGGAAAAAAGAGTAAATCATGTGAGCAGCCAGCTACTTGAAAGCCAGAGCAAGTACTTGCAGACCATCTCAGTGTCATAAATTAATTTGGAACTGCTTAAGGAGGAAGACTTTTACTGTGCAAGGTTCTTACTTATGGTGAGCCTCTTCAACGGGATGTTGCTGTAGTTACTGCACGTCTCTCTCGTGCAAACGGCATCCCAATACACTTGCAGGAAGCTGTACTTCAGACAGCATGTCAGAGGAATCTCGAATGCAGAGCCATCCTCCGTCCAGAGTAGCGGGTTGCAACGTACCTGCTGTCCAAATGGAGCAGTACAGGGCAGAACACTGGTAACAGCAATTCTGCCAAGGGTTTTTGAGCCTGGGGGAGAAGGCTGCACCCTCATACTGCCTTGGAGGCTCAAATGTGCTAAAGTGGAAAAACTCATTTATCTGACTGCTCTTGTGATGTAAGTCTTCTGCTGTAAACGAAGAGTTTCTGAAAAAAAGAAGAGCTACATAGGCATGCTTGAGAAGGATTATCAGGAGATGTACAATGCTTCCGTGCCCTGATAAACAGAACTGTGTCATCACTAAAGCACAAAATCCCTCTATACTTAAACTTTGTAGGCTAGCAAGGTACAGCACCAAGATGGTCCTTTGAGCACGTGTCTGCAAATGAAAGCTCTTAATAAATATCCTTCCTCCTCCTCCCTCAGACCTAAGCTATCAGGACACAAGCAAGATTCAACCACTTACTAAAGCACCATCTCGTCAGGCAGCATGTTCTCTCCTGCAGGGCACTAGTTAATCGAACGTGCAAGGGAGACGACGATGACGAAGTTGCTACACGAAAGGCATCGCTGATCCTCTCAAGGTGCTTCTTCCTACAACAGGAAATGAAGTTTTAGGGAATCACACACATGAAATAGAGATCTAGAAAGAGACTGACGGCACAGCAATTTGACTTTTTAAGTAAATGGTGATTTAATGGTAACTTGAAAACAGGGGAACTAGTTGTTTTGATTGCCCAACCCATGACGAACCTCTTGGACTTGGAAATATCAGCTCTCACTGTCTTGTTTTACACTGACATCATACTAATTGCACAGAGTGCACAAAGTGGTTGAAAATCAGGCCTCATGGTCTGCACTCTTAGGCTTAAGAACATGAAATAAATATTATTAGCAACCATGTGAATTTAAGTGTGTCTAAGCTGTAGAGGGATTTCTTCACCGAAGTAAATGCAACAAATAGTTGCCCTATGCTAATGCTAACACATCTTGCACATGTTATGCACTGCATATAAGCTATTACAGGATACACTGCCTGGCTACCCTGGAGTTTCGGCACAGCCGTACCTGCTGCAGAGACAAGATAGCGCGCACAGAAGTTAGATGAGGTCTCCTGTATTTCTGTATTAGTAACTGGTACCTTGCACCACAGTTATAGCTGCTACATACTCCTACTAGCTCACATCTGTTTCCCAAACTCGAACGTAATGTGGTTTCAATAAGGAAGTTAAAATATTAGTAAAAAAAAACCCGAAACCAAAATTAACTTTACAACCATAATGCTAAATTTACACGGTTGATTTGGTTTTCTTATTTATTTTGCTTTTCAGAGAAGGGGAATTATTTCACATTCAGTAAAACCAAACTTTAATTAGGCTTTGCAAATCACATGTCATTGAATAAAATGGAAACATGGAGAGGGGCATATCCATCTCAACTCCTTTTATTCTGCTGTTAGAACTAACCCAGCAGGCCTTCACAGTCGGTGGCTATCGCTTGCCAAAATAGAATTGTTTTTAAGTGAAATACTAAAGAGGAGGAAATTCTTGTACATTCAATTATTTAAGCTCCCTTTCTCCTCCCTCCTAAACCCAGTTTAGGGAGGAACGGCCAGCAGAGACTCCAGTATCACTCATTGTACAGCATTTCCTCACCCAAAGTGTCAGTGTAAAGCTGACAACATCTTGGGCATATTCATGCTGCCATTTACACTATATATTTATATATACATACATATATATGTAAATTAACATGTATATAATTTCATCACATTTTAAGTTTTTCAACTACTTAGTACATTAAATATCAGGTTAAAAAAAAAAAAAGAAGCTGGTTACCGACATGACAGCAGGAGCTGCTGGAGGGCTCAAGCCTTTTGCCCAAGAATTTTTGTTCCTCTTGATAGCAGTGACATTGGGGTTTTAAAAATCTACAGCTATTTCTGAGGTCTGAGTGCCACCAAGGTCAGTTTTGTGCAGAGAGGTCAGACAGACCTGGGTGTTCTTGGAAAGCACCACAAAAAAGCTAATGCGTAGCATTAAGTTGAAAGACACAAACATTTTGGATGCAGCTCATTAAAGTGCAAATAAAGCTTATGTTCTGCAGAAACAAGTTGTTAGCAATTACATTTCCCAGTATGCCACAAAGTGAATTACTCCAGACCAATATTTGATTGAGGGACTATAGGGCTTTGTGTGTTTTCCTAAAAATCTTGCCAGGCAACACTGAAAACAAAACAACATAGTGGGGCTTTTCTTTCCGAATTACAATTGCTGCAACTGCAGTAAAGTGACCAGGGGAAAAAGGCAGAAAAAGCACCTTTCCGGTGCACGTAGGAGTATTACAACATATGATTACGCGCTCAGAAGGAGGGTGATTTCTTGTGTCCCTTTGGCACTCTGCACAAAAGCAACCACATAATTTATTACCATTAAAAAGGCAGCTTTAAAATTTGCAGGCACCCGGAATGAAGGAGACAAGAAGCCACCGGGAGGCAGTGTTGTCACTTTGCAAGTGCATTATCAAAGTCCTTTCCCTTCGGCTCCCTGGGTCCCACTACAGCGGGCAGCGCGGTGCCACGGCGTTATGTGCAGGTCAGCTCCCAAACAAGAGCGCCAAAGAGCACAAAATGCATCACGTATGGACACTTACAGGCTGATGCGTTTGTGCCAAGCCTGAATAGCACTGAAAACATTTACAACAAAAAGCAATGAAACACTTTTGTTAGCTAACCAAGGGTGAAGTTCCTTTTTTATTTTTTGTTATAGCAAACCAAGATTTTAGGTGCTTAAAAAAGAGCTGCTTTGTGCACCAAAAATTATCGCGTTCCTACAGAGTCAACATTCCTCTTTCAAAGCTGCAAACTAAAATGCGAAGAAAGAAACCGAAAGTGGCAATTGAATGTGACTCCTCTCTCCGATGACAAAAGCCCTTAAATTTGTGTGTTATTAATTTTCCACTGTACCAAACCCTTTCATTATAACTTTGCAAGAAAGAACAAAGTACGGCACACTTGAGAGATGAAAATCAGAAATGAGAGGAGTCTAGGAAACATGCTATTCTTATAGTGTGTCTCATTGCGGTATCAAATTCACAAGTTCAACTTTTGCCTCCAGATACACCAAAGTAAAAGCAATTTTTGTTACATGCCAAGTAATTCTTCTGCAGATTGAAGAGCCTCATTGGTGTTTTTCATTCCTATGTTACATAATTATGAAGGAGTCTGATCAAAAAATTTGACCCTGTCTTATATGGTGCCACAGCCAGGACAGACTTTACTTATTTTTCTTGTCTTATGTATGCAGTCCATTTTAAAAGCTGCTGTAAATTTGAAAACAAACAAACAAACAAAAACATATTTAGCATATTTGTTATTACATAACGAAAATAACACATGAAAACTATTACTTCAAACAGTGCTTTATGATCTCTATTGGTCCAAATACATATGAGATCCTTGACACTTGCCATGCCTGTAATAATTTCCTTTTAAACTACTACTCAGACTCTTCATTTTCAGGAAATTTGCTGCTTTTCACCTTCCCTGACTGTCCAACAATTATCTCACATGGACTTGCTCATAGCAGAAAGGACAGAAAAATTCAGTGTAAACGTGCCCCATTTTAAGGCACACTACACCTTGAATTATTTAGCCCTCAACAAAATAAATTGGAAGATATGCAAAACTAGTGCCCGTTCCTTCTCCCGAAGCTGTTTGCTGGACAGGGTCTAACCAAATCCCAACCTGCTGCTCTGCCAGAGCTCTTCTTCTTCAGCCAATTTGCTGGGCTCTGCATCCCCAGCAGCTTCAGGAAGAGGAAAATCACCCTCTTCCTTTAGGGTATTTATTTAGTTTATATAATAAAATATCCCTAGACAAAGAGAACAAAGAGTAATCCATCAGCTGTATTGCAGAGAAAGAAAAGCAAATGCAAACTTCAATCAGAGCAACCTGGAGGGTGACCTAACAAAACACCTGCCCTCATTACTGGGACATGAATTTGTACAGGACTACGGGTATCCTCGGCTCTTTTTTTTGGCGCAGAGCACAATATTGCTTCTCCTAAAGTTGGTGGGAGGAGAGTACTATAAACTGCTGTTGGTTCATTGGAAATTATGATCCTCAGGCAGCTGTACTGCGTGATAAAAGTAACTCATAACTGAGGAAGACTTTGTAAAATGTTATGACCTTGTATAATCTTTCATTTTTGTAAATTTTATTTCATTATTATGAATTAATTATACTCCTCATTTTGGATTTTTTTTTTTTTTTAATAAGCAAGAAGTATTTGCCCTGATCTATTTAACTGGCATCAATCTAATTTCATTGGCGATGAAGTTTTGTTTCTGGCTTGCACCGATGAGCAAGGGAAAAACAGATGCATAGTTCCTGACCAAAACCAACTAAATTTTACTCAAACTAAAATTGATTAAATTTAACTCAAACTAAAATTGAGCAAAGCTTCTCTTGCTTTTACGAAGGTACAGAAATACAATTATTTCCATATAAAAGTAAGATGAGAATATACCACTTGCTTATCTTTGCTGTCTGGATTTTCATCTTTTTTTTTTTTTTTTTTTTTNTTTGCTAATGTGGGAACTGTGGAGCCAAATGAAAGGCTTGGAGCATATCTGTTACAGAACCCACTCTCTGGAGAGTTGCTGGATTTATATGCTTTTTATAGAAAAGGGCAACAGAGGAAAAAAGAAAAAAAAAAGCTATGATGAAGACTAGAGCGCATAAGTAGACCTTCTGGTTTTGTGCTATAAATCATGCAGATGACAATATTTAAGGGAGGAAGGACAACACAGGAATGATGAAGAAGTGCAGTCGATTCTAAACCCTGACTCCTTTCTCCTATGGGCACTCCTGCAATGCACATACGCACACAGACAGACTTAGAGAGCTCTTGCTTGCATCTCCCAGCAAATTGAT
The DNA here is from genome assembly GCA_013398735.1 of Nothocercus julius. Classification (NCBI taxonomy): domain Eukaryota; kingdom Metazoa; phylum Chordata; class Aves; order Tinamiformes; family Tinamidae; genus Nothocercus; species Nothocercus julius. The sequence continues at coordinate 1,567,938 of VZSV01000118.1, forward strand.
AAATGGGGAAAGGCATCCCAGGGGGTTCCCTGAGTTTTGCAAAATCAGAAGGATGTTGGAGTACATGGCTTTTTACTCACGCATTCCTCCACATAAAATGAATTATGCACAGAAATGTCAGTTTGCATGCTGTGGACTTTCTGCTGCAACAACTGGGGCTCTGAAGAGTTCACAAAGTGCTTTGCCTGTTTATTTGTCCTTATTTAAAAATAAAAATGTTTATCTAAACCCTATCACTTTACTTTCTTCCCTCCCTCATCCCTCCACTCTGCAAAAAAAAAAAAAAAAAAAAATTAATAACTTGGAGAAATGGAGATATATCCTATGTCTTTCTACTCCAGAGGTACCCAGGCTTATGCAATCATACCTGCAGAACTGGAAGATAATGACATTTGTGCAAGACGTATTGAAAGATCTGTCGTATTCTTCATATACTTATAGAATGGATTCTATGGGTAGTACAGCTTTTTGATTATTAAATGGGCTGAAGGATTTACAAATATTCATGCAGAATTAAAGAAGGAGAAAAAAAGGGCTTATTCCAAGACAACAAGGAGTTATGGCAACTCCTTCCTGTGCAAAGGCATGGCAACGTTTTTCAAGCAGGTGCAGTTCTGCCCTCTTTTCCAGGAGCATGAAGCATGAACTCCGCCAGGATGCAGGTGTGCAAGATCCAGGATCTAGGCAGAACACTGCCTAACTCCACCTAGACTCCCAACGGTGGCATATACTCACTAGGAAAAATGCAGCCAACATGTGTTTACAGCTTCTTTATTTAAAATAAATAAATAAAGGCCAAGCATGGGCCGCTGTAACAGCCCAGTGGTTGCAACACTTGCCCGGGAATTGCTGGGAAGCAGCCTGTGTGCTTTGGGAAGAGGCCCCTCTCCCGGAAATCTGCTGCGGCCAGGTAGCGATTTACACTTTCCCATGCTCTCTCCTGCTGCCTGTATCAATCCTTCATCCCCCTGAGCACAGGGGAACATGCTGGACGTGCCCATAGGCACCTCATTGTGCATTCAACGGCCACTGGATACAATAATAGCCCTGAGGACACGGGAGACACTCCAGGACTCCTCGCTCTTAACTCGGTGTATTAGGCACTAGGGTGCGACGGGATTTCTGGCTAGTGTTGCAATCTGCAGGCCATTTTGTAAAAGAAGGGCATTATATTCTTTTTTTGCAAGGGGTTTGTTTATTCTTTCAAGTTAGGCATTCACTGTCAGGCATGGGTTTGGGCTCCAGAGGCCATGCAGCATCTCCCTTGTAGAAATCACTGTTGTATGTGCAAAGAACATAGTGGGGTTTGCTTTCTACATTCAGGGGTGCCCACCTAAAAATAACCACTTTTGGGGGGAAACAAAACAAAACAAAGTTCTTTACTCATCTGTCCTGAGACAATTTAAGTTGCCAGTACTGAACAGGTTCTTCCTCATTGAAGGATTGGCATTGGAAACAGCTTAGTAGAGACACTGCTCTTGCAGGGTATCTTTGCCCACAGAAGCAGACTTTAATACCCTGCAGACTTAGAGAGTCATGAAAAGGTGAGAAGATGCAGAAGGCTCATTGAGGCCACCATTTCTGCAACTCTCTGACTCCATTATAAATGTATTAATTAGAGGCCATAATAATATAGCTTCTATGTCTGTTTGAAGTTAAGCACCTGCACAAGCTTTGGCTTAATGGGGTCACAGTAATTAGTAGTTATATTGGTAGTTGTTTCCATCTGCTCTCATGCAAGCTTGTTTTCTGTACTTTAAAAAGGTTGCTAAGGCAGCCTAATGTCATTAAATATTGCCAGGCCATGAAAAACTTCAAGATCCAGAGCGGGGAAAAAAACCACAAGCAACAGCTCTAACATCTCTTGTCTGAATATTGCAATTGTGCAATAAAACTCAGGCTTCCAGCTACTACAAAAGGTATCTTAATGGGTTTCAACAGGTGATTTATTGCTTGTTGCTCACAGATCCTTTTAAGGAAACAAATAACATAAAACCAAACTGTCCTACATTATATTCCTAAAAAGCATCTGGCTTCTTCCCAGAATGGACTCACAAAACAGGCTCAAAAATCACCTGATAACCTAAAACAAGAAGATCACAAAGAAGGGTACAGGTCCCCACTACCTCCTACCTCTTGGTTACTAGGGCCATGTTCTCTTTACCTGTAAGGTACAATTGGGCAAAGCATCCCCAGCTCTTCATCCCTCTTTCTCCTAGTGCTAATAAGTGTTAATTGACAAAAGAGCCACTTGTAGAACTACATTTCCCAGTCCATTTTGCACAGCAGTAATTTTTACACGGATCCCATCCACCCAGCAGGAAACCTTCTTCAACATTTATAAGGATTTTAAGACCCACACAAAAATCTGCAACTCTATCACTGGTCTGTAAGCATTGCAGGCTTGTTCTCAGCTTTGCAGGTGATTGCAAAGACCAAATAATATTTCTTATATACATATATATATATATCTTACCTTATCTCAATTTAAGTCACTCTTGCACCTGTGTGCTCGTCTAACTACCTTTCTTGGAAATACACACTGGATTTTTTACCATGAGCTGATATTCTTTCTTTTTTTTTAATGCATTTGAACATCTCTTTTTTTCTAATTTGGAATAATTACAGTTTTCTTGGTGCATTGGTTGTAAGATTATGAAGGATCAGGAAGGAATTTAGTATTCTAGACCTTTTTTATTTTTTCCTCAGTAAATTTGGTAGAGAAACTTGTTACAAATATCACTATGTGAGTCTTTAGGGGGTTGTGTTTTCTGAGGGTTGGGTTTGATGACTTTTTGTTTTTTTTTAAAAAAAGGCAGGTGGGAAGTTACTCCAAGAAAGACTCCTGCTGTATCAGCAGATATGGGTGAAAGTAGACTGTACAAAATGATGTATGGGTTTTCTTTTCTTTAATTAAAAAAGAAAAAAAAAAAAAAAACTCTAACAAAAGCTGAGCACTCAGTCTAAGGAAGAAAAAGCTAGCTGCAATAAAGATTATAGGAATGTTAAATTAGTTTATAATTTAGTTCTTTTTTATTCCTGTGCCTCATATGGTATTGTGAAAATGCATGTTGAATGCAATCTTATGTCTTTGAAATTAAACTGTGGATAAAATTTTCTCATTTTTACTAACCAAAGCTTAAATAGTTGAAAATTTCCTTCACCTTAAGGATGCAAATATTGGTGCTTGCTGTCACAGAACTGCCACAGGGAGGGCCTGCCATGAGTCCAGATCTTGGAAGCTATTTGGTAGAGATGAGCCATCCTTCAAGATTAGGGCCACAGATAGTACACAGGCTTGGGTCCCCCTCTTCAGAAGGAAGGGGCCTATTTGTTCCTCAGATTACAGGAATTTGCTTTTCTCTGACATCAAGTTCCTTTAAGTCTTTGCAAGTTGACAATAGAAAAGAAAAACCAGACAAGTGCCCTTCTCTTGATTTCCTTCCATCTCTCTCACTGCATGGATGTGAGATGCGCTGTCTTACTGCTGTTGTTAGTAGTAGTGCTCTCCATGGCTGCTTTAAAATTGATATTTTTTTCTGAGTCCTTTTCATCTGGACCAATTTTAAGATTGACCATTGAATCTCAACCATCCGCTAGTGCAGTGCTTAGGAATCTTAAATGACTGAAAGTTACTATTTTAGTTATGAAGAATTTAGTCACAATTTACTCTTCAAAAGCCCGTAACTTTGTTAACCTCTCCCAAGTCCAGTCCTCTGGCCTTTACATAGACTGGGACAGAGAAGGGCATTTGTCTGCAGCAATTTTATTGCTTTAGGTTTTAAGTAAGGAAGAGATGAAGAACTAATTTCTTAAGCTAAATTTAAAAAGTGTTTAATTGGGAGTGTCAAAAGTATTACCCTGGTAACTATATTTGTGAAGAGTGACATCTATTAGTAGAGCAATGTGGAAAGCATCTGCTGTCTTCCCGTGTGCAATGTACCCAAACTAGGTATAAATAGATATGGTCTTGTCAATTAGGCATTTCCTATGAGCACTGAGCTAACTTGAAAAAGGATTTATACCATGGAAGATGGTATAACATTTGTAGTGGCAAAGTTATGTGTCTATCTAATGTGCTTTATATAAAATAATAACAAACCGTAGGTATTTGTGCAGAGATCTGTTCTTAGAGCATCATGTAGTTCTTCATATTCCTTAGGGATGGGTGAATATCAATGACCAGATGGGACAGGAATAAGCCACCTCTGCAGGCAGAGCAGGTGAGGTAAATATTATATATGTTGTATAATAGCCTCAGGGCGCGAGGTTAAGGCCTGTGGTGAGCCTCATTTTGGAGCACTTGTGTCCCCTTAACACCTGACTTCAATCAAAGGGAATGTTGGTAGGTACGAGGAATGGCTCTTACTTGGAAGGAAAAAAAAGAAAAAAGAAAAAAAAAAGTTTTTTTTTTCCCCCTTTTTCATGCACTTGGAAGATAACAACTGCCAAAATACTCTTTTGCAAAGCTGTGGCTGGCTGTTAGCCTGCCACATTAAGGAACCTTGAATGTTCTTTTTTGTTTCAAAGACATTAAAAAAAAAAAAAAAAAAGGCAAGCAGGACTTCAGCAATGCCATAGCTTAATACTGTAAATCTTTAAATGAAAGAATGTTTCTTTCACACATTCCCACTTTTATGCTTTAATTTGTCCCAGCCTACCTGAAGTGTTTGTACTCAAATTAGATCCATTAGTGGTATAAAACTATAGCTGTTCAATTTACGTGCTGTGAAAAAGATGAAATAGAAATGTATCTGGCTATATTTAGGTTTTGGTATTTGTAAAATTGCTTCCTAATCTGTTGTGGAAATCTTAAGCAGTTTATAAGATGAAATCACGTTATTATCCTTATAACTACAATATAGACAAACATGAAGCAAAATCAGCATATAACAATTAATATCACACACACACACACGCAAAGAAATAAAACTAATTATATGTGCCATTTAGGGCATTGTTATTTTCTTTATAGCACAACCAAGAATAGGGCACATTTGTATAGCACATTCTACTTATTGGAGAAAAAAAAAGATGTAAAATGAGGTAATTTTAACTGCACATTATATCATTTGAAGAAAATATCTGTGGCAAAGCAGCAGGAAAAAAAATAATCATAGTATAAATGAAAAAATAAGCAGCAGAGAAAACTACAGTTAGGGAGCCATTTGTTCTTTGGGATTGCTGTGTTAATTTGGGGGACTTGCTGCAACAGCAAAGTTGAGATTTAGGATGAATGCATCAATTACTAACTACTAATGCTATAAAGATATCCTTAGCTTCTCAAGGTAATTTAAAAGACCCATTTATATCCTATTTTGTCAAGCGTTGCACTTTTATTTGAACTGTCTAAGAGGTAAACGCTTCCAAAGTCAATAAAACTTAACAGCTTCCTTAAGAAAACAGACTGTTTCCGTGGAAAGTATTATGTTCTAATTCTCTGCTAATTAAAAACAAAACAAAACAAAAACACCAAAAAGCCCTACTATCTAGAGGTTTGTGGGTTAAACCCAGAAATACTAGCTCATTGGTGTATAATTTTTAAAGAAATCTTTGCTTGGATAGATTTGAAGCTTTTTTAAATGCTTTCTAAGCATTTACTCAAATTTACGTTCCTGAATGTTCACTGATAACACAATAAGTCACTGCATTAGTAAAATCCATACTATTCATTTTTAGTAACTTGTTTTCACAGAAATTATTTCCCAGTTCAATTCACATAATGGTGTTGTTATCCAAAATTATTAAGGAAAATGACTGGGTGAGGGTGAGTTAGTTGCACTAAAGATCTTTTGAGCAGGAAAGCAAAGACATATTTTTTGTCTTGACATTTTACTTTATACACTGAAGTATAATGGAACAGTCCTGTTTCTTAGGTTCCCACATTTTGCAAAAACTTAGCATGTGCACAGAAGTGCCATGATATTTGTGAACATATGGCCTGGACTATTGTTTCCCAATAGAGTTCTACATTAAAATCTAAAATCAGGTCATTGTCACCCCGATTTCTCAGCCGTAGTTTGTCTGTAGAAACACGTTGTTCTTGTTATTACTATTATTTACACTGAATTCTTGCAGACACATTTCCTTTTACTAGGCCCAACAGCTCGCTTAACTCTGCTTACGTTGTTCTGCTCTGGGTGTTTTGTCTTGTTTCCCCAATGTGTTCAGGACTCTCGAAACTGGGACAACCTCTCAAATTGCTCTTTAAGTCCCCAAGGCCGATCTGCTAACATACAACTGCCAGACTATGCTCCCAGGGTGCTTTCCCATGAGTTTTGTTAGTGCTTTGAGACTTTTTGAAATGTAACTAGATTTTACACTTTTGTAGAATTTCTTTTCATGTTATACCATGAAAATCCCAATACACTCTCTAAAAGTATACATTCTCTTGGATTTTTTTTTTTTTTTAAACTAGGCAGCTAATACTGGTTTTCATCTCTGGAAATGTTGGATCCATTACTTAACCCCTTTAAACACTCTGAAGATTGCATATAGTAAAGGACGTGCAAAATAGCTGGCGAGAGCACATTATAATCGTAAAACTAAAAAGAAGGGTTTGGTAACTGTAGTAATAACTCCCTCTTTCCCACCCTCTTTCCCTATGTCATACTGTGACCACTCAGCACCTGAAAAATGCATGATGCAAATAGTTTTTCTTCTCTTATAGTCAGCCAATTAAAGTGCAGAATAAATCCTTGTAAAGAATTTAAATTCCTGCTTATGTTCAGACTAACTTTTCTTAAAAAGAGAAGTAAGTATATAGTATAAAATTAGGTATGTTATATAGTCATAAAATGTGGAAATATATCAAAGAATTCAAGACTGATTATTCCTATGTAAAATCCATGTTGATGAGCATGCACCTTAAATTTCACTCCACATCTAAGATTAAAATAAACCTAGAAATGAAATCAGACTGGCCCTGAAATGAAAATTGGCTGGTCTATATAATATCTACAGGAATAAATGTGACAGGTCATGAGGTAGGACTCTGTTTCATAAAAAAAAAAAAAAAAGAGACAATTAAATTTCAGTAAAGAAATCTTCTATTTCAAAATCTAAGACCAAAACACAATGTGTTGTGATCAAAAGTTGCACTATAGCAATACTATATATATCACTAAATATAAACATCATATATGTTTAAACATATATAACTATTTAATGAGCAATTTGCTTGTGAGACAAACGTTGTGGTCTAATACAACCCTGCTTCAACCACTGTCCAGATTCTTTCTATTTCTATTACTAATAATTAACAAGATGTACACAACTGAAACCTTTTAAAAATTTTTTTTTAAATAGATACTTATTGGCTGCTTACTTTGTGATATGGCAAAATTATTCATAAGCTCAAATCAACATTTCCTTGCAGAGCTGATTTTAATAAGTGGCCTCAGAGCACAGTGCAATAGAGAGATGAACTGCTTTGCGGTAAAAGTGCAAATGCCATTATTTAGAACAAGACATAACAATATTTTAGCCTGTTAAGCAACTGTGAGTGAGCTTGGAAAATCTCTGATGGCAACTGTTTGATGCTCCTGTTTCTGTCCTTTATCTCTCTGAAACACAAAAGGTACCAAGAACGTTAGACACCAAGAACAGTTTGCATTGCTTGATCCCTCACTTGTGGCACACAAGCCTATCAGAGTGGAAGCGCCTGTAAAATTGGTGTTTTGCTTGCTGATTTGCCTGGGTGCTTTGTGTAGGAGCTGAAGTCGTGCTGTCTTTCGTGGCAAGTTCATCCCCCTTGGTTTGCTGCCTGGCTCAGAACGGCACTTTATTTTCCAGTGTTTCCTTTGGGGCCCTCCTACCTCTGCCGTTTTGCTCTGCAGTCTCAGTTCAGATACGCAGCCTCTGGAAGGTCACTTATAAACCTCATTCTTCTTGTGTGTATTTTGTTCTTGTCATACTCTGCAAAGTTTTTGTGCCTTGTACTAACACTTCACTCTAGTACAAGTAAGACCAGTTGCTGTCAGTGAGCACCTGGACTAAAAAAAGATCTTTTTTTTTTTTTCCTAAAGAAAAAGTGCAATTTAATTATTATCCCTCCCCCCTTATCAGAAGCTCAAGAGCTACTTCATGATAATTGCATCTGAATTAACCGTGTTTTAAAGCAAATGCAATAAAGCACTGTTACTAGATGGCCTTTATTGTAAAATACCTCTAGTTTAACTCTTTGGGGATCTGAGCAGTCTTAGCAATGATTTATTCTAAAATACTATCAGAGGAAAAGAATTTAACTATCATTTTCATGCAGAATAATGAAAAGAAATGGATCTGAAAAGAAGCATTGCAGAAAATAGTGGTGGATAGAAGATACTAATGAACAGGGTTCAAATAAATCCTTTCAGAGCTTAGAGTGGATAATATTCCTCACCCTTTCCAAAAGGTAACAAGAAAAATGGTTGAGAAATTTTCAAACCTCAGCTCTCCAGTAAATTTGTAGTAGACACGAAAACACAGGTTCACCAATTTCTTTTTAAAGGAAAATATCAAAATAAAAAGTGTTTTGAGACATTTCAAGGTCTTAGTAGGACAGTTGCTAGGTTTTGACTGATAAGGCTTTAGTAGATGGGAAAGAGTCTGTGCGAGAGAGAGCATTGGCTTGGAGAGAAAAATTACTAACAATCTTGTATTGAGAGAAAAAAAAAAAAAGTTGGACAAAAGAAAACATTCATAGCACAAAACCTAACGTGCTAAAAGAGTTACAACCAGGAAAAAGATGTGTGTAACAGAGATAAAGGTGCTACGGATTTGGCATCACCCACATACAGAGTGATAAAAGAGGTATGTGGGAGAACCAGATGTATCAAGGTTTGCAGCACACGTTGACTGTCCAGCTCCAGAGAAGATGGTCACAAAGCGCACAAAGCAAACCATTTTATAAGCAATCTACACAACAGAATAGAAAAGGTAAGTACATACAATTTGGCATAAGCAGAGGAATTTAGCAGTAATATAGTATTCTTCTATAGCCACAGGCTCAAGAAATAAGTAGCATGAAAGAAGAAATGAGGAAATATTTGTATCCATTTTAATACATACAGAAGAAATGCAAATATGACAAAAGAAAAATAATACACACGGAAAAAATTCATTGTGATGTTTCAGGTATCTTTTACATTAATAGACCTAAAGACCATTCTTCAGCTCTCTGGAATATGTCAGTTTCAAGGAAATGTTTTTTGGGATGGCTGTTGCACAAGAGATTTTTAAGGAAAGCTCAATGAAATACCAGAACTCCTAGGAATTAGTCACTGCTAACATTATTCTAGTACACTGAAACAACAAAAAAGGCTGTGGCAAAATCCTAATGACTATAGGCAAAAGATACAAGAGATGCCTTCTAAACCTCAGTTGCAGTGAATGGAAAACTGGTGTGATCCAGTGAATCATGTTGGTTGTATCTAAGAAGAGACAGGCAGCAAATTCTCTCCGGAGTGAGTGGTTGAAGTAGTTAAATATTTTCTCGCCTTAAGATCTGAAAATCATAATAAGGATGATGACTAAGACTGGCAGAAATCTAGAGTATTTGTGAAGGGAAGGAAGAACATGATATTGGGATCACAGTCTGCATGATATTACAGATGATCACAACATGAAAGACTGCCATTTACTTATTCTAATATAGTAGTTTAGATCATTCTCTGAAACACACTGTAGGCTGCTACCTAATAAGTAAAATGTGTCTCTTGAATAATGTAAAATTAAGCTTATTAGAAAAGGAACTGTAGATATTATGCATCAATTCCTTTTTTTCTCTTTTTATTTTATCATCACAAATAGGGCTGCCTAGGAACAGTTAAAACTCATGAGATAATCTCATGGGATAACCTTGTTGAATGTTCGGTTTATTCAGCACTGACTCTATAATGCGATATGCAAAACTACAGCTTCACAGGAGCATAAGTTCCTCAAAAAAAAGCCAAACAAATAAATAAGAAAGCTTGATTGGTGTACCTTCTGTGCAATATATGAAACAAGGTTCAAAAGAAATGGAAGACCTGGATGGAGAGGCTTATGTAACACTATGCGTGTTACAGTGGTCATGAATAATGTGGCCATGAGCTTAGGTGTCTGAAAAAATGTTCTTTTATGTTTTCTAGCTGCATCACTCCATCATATTTGCTGTTTCAAACCTTGTTTCTGTTGGAAGTAAATTTATAGAAAGAATGAGAGAAATAGAAAAGCAAAGTCACTAATCTTTTAAAAGAAACAACATCAGCATGGCTCCTACTGGAACAATATTCATTTAGGATGAAAACAGCCTTAACTTTGAACTGTGAGGCAAATTCCAGTAAAATAAAGCCATGATTTTTAGACAAAAGCATCCAGAGGTGCTAAAAAAGGAATGTCTTGATATGATAGAACACTCTTGTCTATTTTTTCATACTTCCACACATGTGCAAGTTATAAAAAAAAACGATCATAGAAATATTGGAGAAAGAAGTGCAATGATAATTTCAATGTGCCTAATAGGAATTGGCAAGTGATATGTTGGAATACTAAGGGAGCCAGCACCTACTTAGCAACATGCTAATCAGAAGTATGGTGAGTCACATCAAGGATATATTCACTAGATGTGGTACTTGTGACAAACTCCCAAAATAGACTCTGCTTCCATAGGTCTTTGGCTGTATGCATTTTAATGAGCTTAAGTCTCAAATAAATAATAGTTCCATAAGAGTCTCTGAGTTTTAAATGGGGACCAAGAGATAAAAAAAAAATAAAACAAAAACACAAAAATACATTAAGCCCCTGCAAAGTCTGAATGGTCAGTGGCAGCTCAGGATGATCAAGGAGTAAAAGCCATGTGAAGCAAGTGTGAGCTGACAGTACATCAGAAAAAAAAATGATATTTAGGTGTAGTTACAGTCCCCTAGCCAATAAGGGAACCATCACAAGTCACGAGTTGTAGAAGTTTGGATTCATGTCTTCTAAGATTGTGATAATAGTAACACTGCTACTTACTGGGAATTTCCTCAATTAAGCAAATTTTTCAATCTTTGTATAGATTTCAGTAATCAGACAGTAACCAGCCTTAGGGATTTGGGGCTTCCTGCTTTTCCTAAGGAAAAAGGTGATGCTCGGCAGTCTTTTTCCATTTCATCACATCCTAGGAAGGTTTCTACAGCATTAGCTCATAATTTTGTATCTTTTCTGTTCACCTCTGTGCTTTATTATATCACAGTGAATTTCGCTGGAGAAAACAATGTACTCTACGAGTTACATGCAGATATAGGTTTGAATAGTAGGCTATATTGTGGATAATTCCATAATTGCTGCATTATTATATATGTGGTTATAGGCAAGTCTTCAGACATTCAATATATCTATTTGGTAAGCCAGAGAAAAATGGTTTACTTTGGGAAGAAATACTGTGATTTCTTGAAACAAGTATTTATTCAATCAGCTATCAGAGAGACTAAACATTTTTTCCCCCCCGCCAGGAAACGTGCATTATGTTTTATACCATTTATATAATAAAGCCACCATTCTGACTGAGGTTCTGCATAGTATAGAGGGGTTTTTAAATACCTTTTCAGCTTTACTGGCAAAGGCAGGGATTATTTTCCTTGAGGTCACTCAGGAAGGATTAGCCTCCTACACGTTGTTCTGGGGTAAATTTGCATGCGTCTCACTTTTTCACAACAGATGGTTGCACTTCAGTTGTGTGTAACATATACGGAAGGTTGAAACCAAACCTTCATTGTAACCCAGCTTTTTTTTCTGGTTGCTCCGGTTTGATGTCACACAGGAGAA
>VZSV01000118.1:1581196-1607502 GCA_013398735.1 Nothocercus julius
TGTTCAGACACAGCAGCTCATGCTCTATTCCTCGTTTTCTTATTTACTTATTTCCTTTTTGTTAAAGGGGCTTGCAAACTAAGCCTTTTTCAAGAAGCTCACAACCCTATGGAGTCATCAAAGCAACATCTTGCTAAATCTTTACAGTAGCTAAAGCTTTTTTTTCCCCAGTTATGTAACACAAAATTATCAAATTTTATTCCTGTATCTCCCCTGATACTGCATATATACTCTAAAACATTTAATGTTTCACGTTAAGTGCTAGCTCTTTGTTTAAATGAGACCATGTGAAGCATGTTTGTAATTCCATGGCTTAATGTAAATTTGGAGCGTTGTGTAACGGGAAGGTGACTTCGAACAGTGCTTTGCATGGTCAAATATTGCAAATTATGACTTAAAATGACAAACGACTCCAGTATCATTTCTGGAAGTGATTATGGACCTGTGCTAACATATTGCACAATAATGCCCAGATGCTTCAGTTTTGTGATTTCTTTCAATGGTTTCACATAATCTTTGGTGTAACAGGCTATAAAATGCTGATTTCCAAATCTGAAGGAGTTGGCTGTTTTCTGAAATACTGTTTTTTTAGGTAGCTGTCGATGCTGACTGGGCAGTGTGTATGCCCTGTGATTTGTGACTGCGTGTCCTTGGACTGGGTGTCTTGCATGTTTTTCTGTTAACTTTCTAGCCCTAAACAATGAGTTGGTAAAAATACTATTGTTTGAACTAGTGTTTTTGACTGAGTGACGCTGTTGATGGTGTTGAAGGGGAAATAGTCTTGTATTACATGCTGTAACTAAACTCATTTAACACTTTTAGCTTGATAACTGAGGTTGTTATGGTAATAAATTAGGGAAGTGCCTCAGAAAATATTGAGGGAAGAATTATTTCTCCATGTCTCTTGCTTGTGTGTAACTTTAAGGAAGTTACAAAAACAAGTAAATTTTTGATTTACTCTTAGTGAGAGAGTGGTTGTACCTATTTGTGATGTTTCTTGAGACTGATAGTGTTTGAGCATCATCCCTGAAATAAGCAGAAATATAAAGATTTTGCCCTATTTTCTTGATCCTGCAGTGTTTGATACCTGCATGTACCCTTTCAGCACCAAAAATAGTGATACCTTCACAAACGTAGTTAAATACATAGATGTGACCTCATTCTACTATGTCTGGGTCTCTTGATTACTGTGAAAGTGCAATCTTGTGCTTAAAAAGTCTCATTTGAGTATGTTGCCTATTACAGACAAGTATTTAAAAGTGTGGCACGGTAATCTGTGGATCTGTAGATTTGTCCTTTCCATGTAAAATAACTTTTTGGCAGTTGAGTGCCACCAAGGAGCCAAATAAGGTGAAACATCTGTATAAAAGTGGGAAATTTTCCAGTCTAAGAAAAGATGCTTTACAAACCTATCCCATTCCATCATGACACTAAGTTTAGGAGTGACTGGCTTGTTGTTTTACTGTTCTAAACTTAAGTTTTTCTGTGGTTGTGTGATAATTATTGGGAAGACATCTGCAAATGCTCTGACTGAGACTAAGTCAGATCCCCAAGTTTTCCTTTCTTTCTGTAGTACATATAAAATGGCTGGTGTAACTTTTTTAAACTTATTTGTTTTAAGTTTTTCCATTTAAGATGGAATGGGCACTTTCAGTTTGATTTCACCCAAGTATTTGTGAGTTTCTTCATAACAAGTTGTAATTGCTAAAAATAAGCAACTTAATTATGTAATGCTGTTTTGATATCTGACTATCCTATTATTATTATATATACACACACACACACACACACCACTTAAACTGAAATACTGTAGGTAAGCCAGCTTCATTCAGAAACTTAGTATTAATTTGTAAGAAATACAATTGAATTATGAAATTGTCTGGAAGGAATGAAGTGCCTACCCTGCTTAGAGAAAAATCTCTGCTCATGTTGAAATTTGGTTTCTAGGCAGAAGTGGTTCTGTATCTAGACTTTGAAAATCTGATAATTATACTTCTCAAATGGAAGTGGACACACTTGCATATTTTATGCTTATAATTGCAAATTATAAATTGGACACTCAACTTATATAACTGCAAAAGATACTAGGGACAGAGCTCAGTGCGTTTTCTTTAGAGTTCCAGCATAGTCTTTCAGAACAACAGTATTAGAGATGTGTGGGATGCTGAAAGAACACTGTATTGCTAATCCTTTTTCAGAATTGGAGTCCAGCACCTCCCCATACCCTTTAAAACCTTGTTTTTGGTCTTTTGATAGCATTTCATTTCAGTCCATATCCTTGACTCCTGTTGTTATGCAGCACATAAAAGTACTGATGTTCATATTAGATTCTTTTCACTAAGGACTTTTGAGAAACAAATAAGAAAGGCATCTTTATAATTGTGCTTTTAACAAGCATTGAAATAATTCAATAACTGCTTAAATTTTAGAACATGAGAAATCCTTTGCAGGAGGCTAGAATATGTTTTTGTCTTAGAAGCAGATTTTTTGTACGCTTGAGGACAGTTAAGCCCTAAAGTTCACAGCTAAAACTTTTAAATAGATGCAAAACAAACTGGTTCCTAATACATAGGAAGAGGGCCATGCTATAGGATTAATCTGCAGCTGGGAGCAAAGCTTCTGTGGGTGAAAAAAATCAAAAAAATAATTACCCTATGAAGCGGCAGCAGATTAATATCTTCGCATTGTTTCTATTTCAAGTGTTGTCAGATGCCACATCTTTACAAGCAAAAACTGTTTTTATGTATACAAGTGGTACTTTTTCCTGAAATTGTACTAGTTCTGTGTTTATTATTGGGAGATTATACAGCTAGTTTTACTTTACAGTTGTCTTTGAGATTGTTAGTCTAGGCTTCTTGAGACACAGCAGCAACCTAAGTGGCAACTTTCTTTTTTTGGACTTCATAAATAGAACTGTTTGTATATATAATGTATATAGGATATTAAAGCTATTTATCTGAAATTTACAGCTATTATATTGTCCTGGCTGAAAGTAATTTTTAATATTGGACAAGAGCAATACAAATAATCTTTGAAGTAAGGGAGAGCCTAACTCTGTATCTGACAACAAAACTACCTTTTAAAACCAGGAGAACTATAATCAAGTGCCAAAAGATTGGAGAAACCAAGCCAAGTATCTTGTCCAGCTTTAGGTATGCTGAACCTCTCATGGCTTACTCTCAACTTCCCTGCTGTATTTTCATGTCTCTCCCCTTCCAAACAAGGCTTTGTTTGTAAGGCAGTTTGCCTTATGGATTAGACATAAGATGTTTGTAAATATTCAAGTATACTGTTCTTTATAGCAGCAATCATAAACTGTAATAAACAATGTAGAAAAACATCAATAAGAAGCGTTAGCTACCTTAATTTTGTTATCTTTCCAGACCTGTGTATAATAGTAACTTTTATAGTGAATATTTTGTGGATGTTGGGAGAAGTATATGAAGCTGCAGATTGAAGAAGCTAGCT
Source organism: Nothocercus julius (assembly GCA_013398735.1). NCBI lineage: Eukaryota > Metazoa > Chordata > Aves > Tinamiformes > Tinamidae > Nothocercus > Nothocercus julius. The sequence continues at coordinate 1,584,665 of VZSV01000118.1, forward strand.
GTAAATAAAACATGCTGGTACCAGACATGTTTTGCAACAAAGGGAGAAATTAAACCAGTGTCTGGCACTTGTTTATTTTGTATAACGTTAAGTGTGTAGGTGTAGAGAACTCTGTAATCAAAGTTTGGACAGCTAAGATCTTCATTCCAAAAGCTAATGAATCTTGATACTATTGCTGAAAGACTTTTTTTTCTTCTGTGTTTATACTTGAGGAACTCTAAAACAAGGTTGGAAGGAACTATGGAATTTGCAATGATGTCCTAAATGAGTCTGCCCTTTACTATGACAAGATATATGGAATAACAAGCTTTCTCAACAGTAGATGGCTGTACATGCTAGCTGTACATTGGATCACTTACTGATTTGTGCAGCTTGTAATGGCCATTAAAGACTTGCTGGTTCTTGTGCTAACCTCCAGGAATAGTGGAAAAACAAAAATCCCCTAAATGTAGTGTTTTCTGCATCCTGGATTCCTACCATATTGAGGAGGAATGAGTGTGTAAATGTGTGCCAGTTTACTGCACTGTGCAAGTTATTAGCTGTCTGATTTTTTTCTCCCTAATGAGTAGGGAATAACATTGTAAAAGTAGGAGCTTAATATTGCCTATGGAAACTTAAAATTGACTCAATCTCCCTTGGAATGCAAGGGCTGCTGTACATGTAGTATTTCCTTTAACTTTTCATATAATTCTAACTTTCATAATTCTGCTAGTATATCCTTGATTCTTTTTTCCTTAAGGATGAGGATTTGTTGTGCAACATGGAATAGACCTGCATGTTGTTGTTGTTGTCTGTTCTCGGCCTCTAATGGTCTTATGTGTACCCAGCTACTGTTTAACCTCCTTCACTTGTCATTGCAGCTGCTCTTATGAGTGATGAAGGAGCAGCACTAATTTCAAGTGTCCTGTTTTCTGAGGCTGTCAAAACATTTATGCAGGTCACAAGCACTTTGCAATAGAAATCTAGAGAAAGAAAACTAGGGTGCTAAAGTAATAGGATGCTCTAGATATTCTCGAGGGAGGTACTCAAGTTTTGTGAGTTAGGTATGTGTGTTCCTCAGACTTCAAGTCACTTCGAGTTGCCTTAGAGGCTAACCAGAAGGTAATAACACTTATATTACCTCCTAGTAATGAGATTTTATAGAAATAAAGCCTGTGAAAAGTTGGAGGGCAGAGGGAAGTAAGTTATTTGGCTGACTCTTAAGCACAGGAGAAAATTAATAGTGATAGTACTATGCATAATATGGTTTGCTGAAGCCTCATGAAACCAAGGCAGTGTGAGCTAGGTTGTTCCTGTCTTGCTAAAATATTGTGAGCAGCACTGAAGGAATAAGTGAGTACTTAGATCTGAGAGAAGCAGCAATATTTGGATTGATTGTCTCAGCCTGCCTGTATTTTGTGTTCACTCTCATGCTTGCACCAGAAGCTGATGTTTTTGTAATCGTGCTTTGTGTTTACTCCAACCAAACTGTATTGGGGAAGTCATGAAAGCCCTTAAGACTTGTAAAGACTTGAATCTGTAGTTGTTGAAAGGAGAGGGAAGTGATTTATCAAGCATTCTGCTCCTGTTAACAGGGACGCTGCAAAGTGCAGCTTAAGATAATCATACATACTTCACCCTAGGCTTATCTGCTCTGAAGCATGACTCTAGCCTGCAGCCACTCGCCAGTGATCACACTTAGTATGAGACTGACTTCTAATTTACTTGCACACTTACTTTGGCAGTCAATGAGAGAGATCGAATTTAAAGGTTTCAAATTTAAACTGACGTGGTTTGTCACTTTCAATCCTCTTCGACACCAGCCATGCAAATTAAAACTGTAACCTTCCAAGCACTTATTTACTGGAGAAATCAGAAGGAAGGTCACGGTGCTGAGCGGCTGTACTCCTGGCCCTGGGCTTGTTTGACTTTACTTGCATGAAGTTAAAATCTATGTACATGACCTCTGTGCACTGAGTTGCCTTCCCTCTGGCTCTAACTTCAAGTGTAACTGAAACAAGGCGTTTCAAATACCCTTTCGACTTGAAAGAATTAGGTACCAAAGTTCAGGGTTGAGCATCCTTTATAAGATATCTAATCTGTGTGACTTTTTAATTAATACTAAGCAGTTTCAGTAAAAAGTGTATTTAAATGGATTAGCTGGTAACTGACATACCTAATGTTTTATGGTGAATTAGCTGATGGTTTTTAGCTGAGCTCTACAGGGGCTTAATGTGGGCTTAATGTAAGCTTAATGTTTATGTTATTTGTACTGATTTACAAATAGAAAAAGGTGAACAAGGGCATGACAGTGGGACAAGTTGAGGATCTTGATAAAATTGGGTTATTTGCAAATATGATTAAGAGTGTTTAGAACAGGAATAGGCAATTTTATGTTCTTATTACATTCTGCATGCAGAGTTTTGGGTACATCAATCTTGGAGAAAGCCTGCAAATACAAGCATGAGAACATCTGTAAGCCTGTTAGTCTGTTTTGCTTGAAAATAGTGATCAATAATGTGGGTTTTGAATGTAAAAAATGAGAACAAATGTATTAGGAGACCATTTTAGTGGTGAAATGTGTAGCAAGAAGCAGTGACCAAGTGTAAATGAAAAATAAAGCACAGTACTTTAGCTATGGGTGATTAACTGTTGACACAAATATAGGATGCAGATCCTCAGTTTCTTGACATCTTTGACTTAAAATGAGATACACTTCTGAACACTTGATCTTGACCAAAAGATTGCTAGGCTCTGTACAGGAAGCTGTCAATGCACTGGCGTGCATGGTAGGCACAGTATTTTCCGTACAAGGAGCAAATTGAAGAGTAGCAACTGAAGAGGTGGAAGGAAGTAACATTTCTCATCAGCTGAGAGCCATATTTTGAGTGTCTTGACAGCTCTGCAGTGTCTCCTTTCACATTCATCCCATCTGAATATACTCCTTTGCTAGAACTCAGCTTTCTCATATTTATTGCTTATTGTTCTCTTCCTGTTTAATCTGTTCAGGTATTGTCATCTTTTATCATATCATCTCATTTTTGTCAAGTAAAAATTAAAAAGGCACAGGGAAGCTTAAATGAATTTCCTTCCTTCTATTCTCCATTTCCAGTTGCTGTTGTAGTGCTTGCTGCCTTCCATTTCTTATTTGATGTGTTTATCAGGCTTTTGGCTTTGGCTAACAGCTTGACAGGAACAAGTTGCAAGGCAACAAACATGCCAGTTTAATGCTCACTGCTGGTAAATAACTCTTGTGTAGAAGGATTCTTTATAGGCAGATGGTTTTGGGAGAGGAAGGAATTGAATCTCAAAATACTTAGTCTCAATGATGAGAAATTTCAGTAAACCTTGTTCTTTCCCTGAATAACAAATGTTCCCTTGGATTGTAACTTCCACTATGCAGATCTAGGCACAATGTAATGACAGGATTTTTCAGTTTGTGTTTTAGTTTGTGTGAAGTTTAAATCACTTAGAAATTTTTGAACTTTGATTACTAGAAGATTTTTTTAATGCATGTGGCAAGTAAAGATCTAGATGAAGCTGAGACAGATGGCTGTTGTAGTTCATCTGATGCTGAATGTCCTGCTACATTCACTGTTACATGCTTGGAGAGTAATTACACTTGCAGTCTCTACCTCTGATCATCCAGCTGCACTAACACTTCTCTGGAAAATCAGTTTTAGGCATTTTTAGACAGTCTTTCAGCTGCCTAGAAATAAGTGATGGTATTTGAGAGATGTGGATGCTGATGGACTGGTCTCAATGCAGTGAGAGCTCAGACATCTGTTAGCTGCAGTAGTAGCCTTTGTTATTGACTTTTTTTGATTTGTACCTCAGTTGCTGTTTTTAGGGACAACTGGAGGTGGCTGGGTAGCAATGCTACTGACACCTGCATCAGGATGATGCATTTCTGGTGACAGCAGCCCAGTTCCAGCTGACCAGGCTCCTTAACCATCAGACACTGAGTATCTCTGTTTGTATCTGTAGTTTTCACTCATGTCTTCAGCTTCTTAGCAGAAGGAGGATAGGGGAAACTATATTTTACCTCATATGCAGGCTTAAGTGATATAGCTCTATGGAGTAAATTAGGAAAGTGGACAAATGTATTTTAATTCAGCTTTCCCTGTTCTACCCTCCTTCAAGCTAATCATGTCAAATGGTAGATGTTTGTAAAAAGTGAAAATATTTAAAAGCATTATGTTGAAACTTGGTTGTCATCACTTTTTGTTACAGTTAATTGTCATATGTCCCTAACTTTGGTGATTCAAATCATATTTTTCTCTTGTATAAAATGTTATTAATCTGTCCATATAGCCTTGGCAGCTCAGGAACCTTAATGATTTTTTCAATGCACTAATTTGACTCTCATGATCAGTATTTCATCCTGTCTTCCTTCAGGGAGTAAGATGCCTTAATTTCAGTAGGAATGTAAAGTTGTTGTGAGTTTTTCTGCCTTTATATGAGGTTTTGCAAACCTCATATGTCAAAGCTTTTTTTCTAAATATTTGTGAAGTATGAAAGAATTTCTGCTCATCTATGTTTAACATACCTGGTATAGACCATCTTAAGGTTATGCATTTAGCCCTGGTTAACGCTGTCCTTTCTAGGATTGTCTTAATGAAATTTTAGTGTGAACCTGGAAGGTCAAATGTTACTCCTCATGACTAGATTTTAAGGTTAGGAAGGAGTTATGTGATCCAGTTTGTTTTCCAGCACAGTTTTAATACAACTTGGTCTTAAAAATGATCTTCATTTATCAAACATCCTTGACCTTTGTGTTACACTGCATCCATGATCAGGGAAAAGATTAGATTTTTGAGTCTGCTTCATAATGGAATGCAGCAGAATTATGTTTTTAAAATTTAAGCAATTTTATCTTCTGCAGACAATCCCATTTGACATCCTCAGTCTCTAAGACAATGTGAAGAAAATGTCAGGAATGACAACTATAGTAATCTATCAAGAAGGGGTTACATAAAATACCCTTAAGATTTATTCCAGCCTTATTTTGTTTTGCAAGCTTGTCAGGAGATCTATAGTAATTATTAAATGGTAATCTGAGTACACCTTGGATAAGACATAACTTTGTCACCATGGCATTTCTTATAAGATAGCAGTAGAATCTTAATACTGACTTTGTAGATACTTAGCTTAGCAAGAGTGCTTTTTAAATATTATCTTTCTCTGCCAAGAAGTGTTAGATCTATCACCATGTTTTTTTGCTTTCATTTTTCTGAAGTACTTTCTGGATGAGTTTGGATGTTTTTTTTTTAAAAAAAAAAAAAGCCTATGTCTTCGGGTGGATGCCACAGGCCCTTAACTAATACTGAAAATGTGCCAGCAGGGGGAGCTGATATTCAGCCTAAAAATCATCTACTGAACTCAGAGACCAGAACTGGTCAGTGTGGTCTGAGGGTGTACCCTTGGGAGAGGAAACTGCAGGGCCCTGATGTTCATCCCATGCAAGGGAGCCAGCGAGCTGCTCTTGCAGGAACCATGTGAGACTCCTGTGGTCATCAGTGTTTGGTCAGCACCATAATTTTTATAGCCAAAGTCCTTCTTGAAGAAAATAGATATAAATGGATGTCTGAAGAACTTTGGTATTTACAGGCTTTTTCTTAATAAACATTACTTGTAGCTGTACTGTGAGAATATGAAAAGTTGCTGCTCCAAATGTAAAGGTTAAAATTGATAGCTGTCTATTTGAAGTTAGCTCTGCTTGTATCTCTGCCACATCAAAGGATTGTCTCTATTCCCTGTACCTTGACTGCTTGCTTAAGCTGGAATGTGGACCAAATGCTGTATTTTTAATAGAACTTCATCTTTGGAATACAGGCTTGGATATGGTAGAGGTATGTTGAAATGGAAATGTCTGCCTGTTCTGTTCTCTGGATGTGTACTTTAATAAAACAAGTAAGCTTGTCAGTCCAGTTTGAGCATGAAATGAAACTTGTATAAAAATCTTCATCAAACTTACAAAGAAAAAAATGCCAAGCTGTCTTAATCTTGCATTTTTATCAGATAAACATTAGGGAAGCTTCTCTGTACTTCCCATTTATCTGTTGGCTCACTTGTCAATTCTGTAAGTGCATCTGTAAACAAGTCTTCTGAAGGTGCTGTTTGAAACACTAACTTTTTCATCCAGTTGTGAAGTCCCACTGTATGTCATTAGTGTAAGTGGCAAGTAGGTGGCTGTGCATTGAAGATCTTTATGCTATAAATTAATGTCTCCTGCATGGAACTAGGCGTGTAAGTCATACTTTAGACTTAAGTGGCATGTTCAGCATTATGCTAGCTGCATATTTCCTGCCTGTGAGAAACTAGTAGGTCCTTAAAGAAATAATGACTAATTTTGGTTAGTGTGCTCAAAGCCATGGCCAAGACTTGGCTGGTTGTCTAGGCTAAAGGTTATCTGATATGTTGATTTGGTTGAAGATATGGAAGTTAGCTGATCTTCAAGAACTTGATGGGGAGTTTCCTGCTTGATCTTTGTGTGGGGAAAAACTGAAACAGATGGCTAAATTAGATAAAATGAGGCCAATTTAGTTCTGAGTCTTTCAGAATGCTTTGCTTGCTCTGATATTTGGCTAGAACACCAATCTGTAGTTTGTAGTTGAACAAACTTTTTTAAGAAATAACTATTCATTATTCCTAAGTCTGTGCAAATAGCCCTATTGTAGTTCCCTTGTCAGTGTTTGTCTGAGATCTTTTGAGCACTTGATTTGGAAGATTTTGGGGGCTGTTATCAAAGCAGAGATTGATGCTTTTGTGTGCAGCCATCTGAGAAGTGCCAAATGCTGAGATGACACAGAACAGTATAGTCCATTTTCCATTCTGATTCAACACCTTAGAACATGGCTGTATGTAGTTGTCAGTAATAAGTGTCAAGCTGTGTTGTAATAAAACAAATGCTAGAGTAGGTTATTTTCCTTTCATTTTATTGATGGCTAATTAGCTATTTGAGCTGTAAAAATTATATTCAATCAGCTCTTGGTAATAACCTCTTTCCCTCTTCACCTTATACCATTTCATCCTCAAGACAGTTATCCTGAAATGGGGAAAAATTACATGTAACTAATTGAAATACGAACAGAATGGTGAAAGTAATTTTAAGCTAGAGCACAACACGAAGAAATCAGAGCAGATGGCTCCTTCAGAAAAATAGATTAAAGAGAATAGGTGCTCCTGGCCAGCTACACAGTTAATCCCTTGCCTCTTGTCAAGAGGCACTGCCAATTGCTAGTTATTATGCAAGAAAGGTAAAGTAGCAGCTATATAAATTTAATGAAAAAGTAGAAAAACCCACACTCTATCCTTGGTCCTTCTGTTGTACAGTATTTTTTTTATTTTTTAGTTTAAGATATAGCTATAGTAAATAGGAATAATAAGCTGTTAAGTAAGATCCAATTTATTTCAAAAATGGCTAGTAGCAGAAAACAATTCTGAGAATGAAGTTCCTTCACTCAGTGATGAGGCCTTCTCGCATAGCTTTTACTTTCTTGCTGTATGCAATGCACTGTGACCACTGCCTTTAAACTGCATGTCAGAAACTTGATAGTCTTTTCCTCAAGCCATCAAGGTAAAAATATGTGCAGAGAATTTGCTAACTTTCCTTGTTCAATGTTCTTTCCAGTTTAAACATTAAATGGGCAGTTTCTGTTAAGTACCTGTATTTCTTGGGTTTATATTAAGCAGCACGCTAGCATTTTAAGTAGTTGTTCTCTCTTTTTGAACTAGATGAAGTCATTCCTGTACTTACTGTAAAGCTCAGTCAGTGAATCAAGGTGGGAAATTGAGATATGAAACTTAGGAGTGGTGCAATAATCCACTTCATTAAGCAGTTTTTGCTGCTTGTTTCTCTATCCACTGGGCCCACAACTCTGCCCTTTCAGGGCAGCTCCTTGGATGGCTTTTATAAATGCAACTCCTTCCCCCATTGCCACATCTAGAAGTTAACTTTTTACTTATTCTGTCTTTTGGAAAAGAAAGAATCAAATGTTCCAGTCTAAATGCAAATGTAAACATTATTGAAGCTAGACGTATTGACCCCTCAGGTTCTTGGGTTTGCACCCTTGTGCCTCAGCAGCAAAAAATGGTCTGAAACAGCAGAATGTATGTGATTCTGAAGGTAGGTGAGATAGGGAGGCAGAGGTGTGTGGTGGTTGATAGCTGTTCTGTTTTTTTTCATCACTGGTGACATATCAAGTTGGTGATGAACTTCATTTTTGCTCTTAATTTTGTGTGCAGGTACACCTCACTGAACTATTCCACAGAATGTTTGAGGTTGGAAGGGACCTTTAGAGATCATCTAGTTCAACCCTATGCACAAGCAGGGTCACCTAGAGCACTTTGCACAGGATCATGTCCAGCTTTATTTTGAATATCTCCAAAGAAGGAAACTCCACAGTCTCTCTGGACAACCTGTGCCAGTGCAGTCCCCTTTGCAGTCAAGAGGTTTTTGTGTTTGTGTTTCAGTTTGTGGCTGTTGCCTCTTGTCCTATCACTGTCCATCACTGAACAGTTTGACCCCATTATCTTAACTCCCTCCCTTAAGGGATTTGTACTTGTTAAGATCAATTCTCAGCCTTCTCTTATTTTAGGCTGAACAGCTCCAGTCTCTCATCATAGGACAGATATTCTAGTCCCTGATCATCTTTGTAGCTCTTCCTGGTGCACCTCAGGAGACTATTTGCTGCCTTGGCCACAAGGGCACATTGACTCCTGTTTAGCCTGTTTACCAGAAGGATGCTCAAGACCTCTGCAGAGTTGTTTTCCAATAGTTCAGGACCCAGCCTGTCTTGGTGCCTGGGGCTATTCCTCCCTAGGTGCAGGGAGGAATGTACTTGCCTTTAGACTTCAGGACTTTATGAGCTTCCTTACTTACTCTCTAGCCTGTCCAGGTCCCTCTGAATGGCAGCACAGTCCTCTGGTGTATCAGCCACTCTTCCCATTTTTTATCACTAACCTTGCTGAGAATGCATTCTGTCCCTTCATCCAAGTCATTGATGAACCAGTTGAACAAGGCTGGATCCAGTACTGGGTTTTACTTGCTGGGTTCTGCTGGGACTCTGAGATCTACCACTAGCTCCATGCCTACAATTACACTCTGTGTGACTGATACAACCCTCTGAGTTCTGCAGCTAAGCCAGTTTTCAGTCCGCCTCACTGTATGCTTATCTAATCCACACTAATGTATCAAACTATTCATTTTAATCTTACAGTTTAAAGATCTAGCCTATTTATTTGCTTTTGCAGGACACATGTAATAAAGGACCTAAAGATAACTAAAGGCTGAGGCATTGCTGGAACTGGACTGCTGAAAGTGTATAGCAACTCTCTTCACTTTCCACTATATATAGAAGCTAACATGATCTTATAAACAAGCTTAGCATTTAGAATGCCTTCTGAAATGCTTGTATTATCACTTTATAAGTGTTATTAATAAACAAGAAAACCTGTATAGTGCATTCTGAGTTATGAATCATCCTTCATACACTCTTCACCCTGAGGATACTCAAGCATTGGAATAGGTTAGTCAAGGTGATAAAATGTTCTGTTGGATGAAATGTTCAATACAGGATTAGACATAACTACAATGGAATGTTTGAGATGGCAAACACTAAGCAAACTCAATGTGTTGGTTATTATACTTGCAGGTAATGGTCATGTTAGGTTTAGTGGATGCTGTCTTTGTTTTTCTCAAGGTGCATTCTTGCCCACTACTAACTGTTTAGCTAGCACTTCAAAAAACTGCATTGCTGTTAGATCTCAGCATTAATCTTCTAATTTATGAGAAATAATTCTTGAGGTGATGGCAGAACGGAATTTGGTAAAAGTAGTTTTATCAAAAGAAAATAATGTAACAGAAATCTTTCTTTTAAACTCTTTTAAAACTCCTGCAAAATTAAGTCAATTGTCACATGAATTGGAGTGCCTTGCTAAAACTTCAGTATGTGATGGTTGCTTGTTTGTGGTTCCTTGTTTTGACAGTTACAAGCAGTTTGTTTCTGTTTTCAATTGGAGAAATTTACCCTTGTAGATAGTGATATGATAAATACTGCTTCTGCAGAATCTACAGAATGATTGAAGTTGGACAAGATCTTTAGAAATTGCCTAATCCAAAGCTTCCTGCTCAGGGCAGAGCCAAGAGCAGTTTGCTCAGAATTTGAGTTGTGAATATCTCCAGGGATGGAGATATTAGATGGATGATGCTGAAAATAGTTTTTCAGATTTATTTTAAAATGAAGAAAACTCCAAGTTAAATTTCCAGGCATGGGTATCAACTGTGTTCCAGAGGTCTTTTCTTTTTTACAGACAGAACAAGAAAATGAGACCCCTAAGGTCAAATTCTTACAAGTTACTGTAGAAATAATACTTATTTGTATTTGCAAAAGATTATTTCAGTGCACTAAATGCACACTAACTCCTGCCTTGCATAAGCGTGACAGTTTTCTTTAGCTGGAGTTTCATATAAATGTGTCCTATATGCTACCATATTTGATAATTATGCACACTTTTATCATGAAGTTGAACATCTCTGAGTACCTTAAGCTGCTTCCTCCTTGTGTGCCATGTTAATTTGACTTTATACATGTAAAATAGAACTTGATTTTGTAAGATGGAGGAAAGTTGAATCAAATATTCAAGAAATTAGCTGACTAATAATAGATTGAGGGGAGACCAGAATCAACATGTACAAGTCCCTGAGGGGTGAATGTAGGGAGGATGGGGCCAAACTCTGTTCTGGCCAGTGACAGGGCAAGGGGCAGTGGGTACAAGTTGAAACACAGGAGGTTCCACCTGCATGTGAGGAAGGACTTCTTTCCTGTGGGGGTGACAGAGCCCTGGCACAGGCTGCCCAGAGAGGTTGTGGAGTCTCCTTCTCTGGAGAGGCCACCCTGTGCTCTCTAGGTGTCCCTGCTTGAGCAGAGGGATTGGACTAGATGATCTCTAGAGGTTCCTTTCAACCTCAACCATTTTGTGATTCTGTAATAAAATGTGTGATGAAGTACCTCAATCTGAACAAAATTTCAGATGTTTAGTTCTGTAGAATCGTTGAGGTTGAAAGGGATCCCTGCAGTCCAGTCTGCCTGTGCAAAGCAGGATCTGAGCAGGTTGCTCAGGGCTGTATCTGGTCAGGCTTTAAGTATTGATAATCCTTGGGCAATCTGTTCCAGTGCTTAGCCACCCTCACAGTAAATTCAATGTTTTTGTGGAATTTTCTGTATTTTGTGCCCATTGCCTAGTGGTCTATCACTAGGTACCACTGACAAGAACTTGGTCTTTTATCTCCCTAGTCAGGTATTTATGCTTGTTGATGAAAGTCCAACTGAGCAGCCTTCTCCAGGCTAAGCAATCACAGCACCTGTATGCTCCAGATGTTCTCTTCAGCTGTCCTTGTTGCCTTTTGCTGAGTTTGCTCCAATATGTCCATGCCTCTCTTGTACTGGTGAGCCCAGAATTGGAAACCATGCTTCAGATGGGGCTCACTCACAGGTATGAACAGAGAAGGATTGGCTCCCCTGATGTGCTGGCAGGTCAACCTTTGTCATGAGGGGACATTGCTCTGATGTATGTGCAACTTGTCCATCAGGTCAAGGTCCTTTAAGGACCTTGGTCTCCAGCCATTTAGTCCACAGCTTCTATCCCAAGTGCAAGGCTTTGGATTTCCCTTTGAACTTCATAGGTTCCTCTCAGCTCTTTTCTCCAGGTGGTTGAGGATGCTCTGAATTATCAGCATAGTGTATCAAGAACTGCTCCCAGTTTTGTGCAGTCTGCAAATTCACTGAGTGAGCATTTGGTACCATGATCCATTTAATGGTTGCAGTGGTCATTAATGAAGCTGCTAAACAGCATCTGCTTCTGTTTGTACTGCTGGAGACCACCACTAGTGATGGCCTCCAGCTGGACTTAATGTGCTGATTTGCAGCCCTTTGAGCTGAGCAGTCTGCTCAGCCTGAGGGTGCTATGAGGAAGCAGTCAAAGCCTTACTGAAGTTCAGATAAACAACATCCACTGCTCTCCCCTCATCTACTGAATGAGTCATTTTGTCATAGAAAGCTGATGAAAAGAAAGCTCTCAGGCTGGTCAGACATTTTCTCCTTCACGAATCTGTGTTGACTACTGCTGATCACAGTAATATGTTTGGGAGAGTCTTCCTAAGGATATGATCTATTGCCTTCCTGGACCTTGAGGTGAGCAGTTTTCTGTAGTTCCCTGCATTCCCAATCTTGCCCTTCCTGAATATAGTGATGCTTAATTCTAGTCCTCAGGAACCTCTCCTGACTTCCATGACCTTTCAAAAATAGTGGCTTTTTAGCTCCCTTGATGCTTCTGCATGTCAGCTGGGATGAAGGGTGTTGAGAAAGCTCCAAGCTTGCTGAAGGTGTATGCACAGATTTTTTTATTTGTGTTTTTTTTGACAAGTAGGGGAGGACAACACTGCTTGGTCTTGATACCTACATTAATCTTTCATAGTGCTAGGTAAAGAGCTGCTTAACTTGTATGTTATATAATTGCAATATAATATAAATAATATAAATAGCAAAACTTATATATGTCCTCATAATGTTGTACTTGATGTAAATCATAGTAATATGTGTTTTGGTAATACAGGTATTTTGTTCCAGTATAGTGCATGATATTATTTCAACCCATAGCCCAGCTTATGAAGCCTTTGCCAATACACTGAGCAACTTAAAATAATCTGTTTGTAATAGTGCTCCAGTCTGTCTATTGCAAAAGTATCTCGCTAAGAGTTTGTGGCATAAATAGTGCTATATGTCTTTAATGAGGAAAGGATATATGTGTTGACTCATTAGTGGAAACCTTGAATAAGAGATATGTGATGGTATTTGTGATTTGGCAAGGCAGAAAAAACCCTGTTTGTAAAGGCCCTTAATGCAAAATATTATGTTTAATTTGTCTAAGTCTTAAGCCTTATATAAAATGAAGCCCCTTTGAAAATGAAAGCAGTTATGTATCTACATTTGCATTATGTTTCTGAAATTGCTTTATAGCCAATTATCATGCTTTCACATGCTGCTTTTTGGTGGATTTACTTTAGGCTAATGTTTAAAGCAACTTTAGAAGTTGTATCAGAACAGTCTATACAACTTTGCTGTATAAGGTTCTGTTTGTCTTTGAGTATGTTTATTGTATTCTGTTTTTCCTTGCTTTCCCAATGCAGTATGACTTAATTATTAGTGCTTAAGAACATTTGGTATTACTGAAAACTGCATGTTTGAAATGCTCTGATATAGAAAACATAGTGTGTGCGGGTAAAACAACTTCAATGGAATTAGTAGCTAGCTTTAGCTGTTCAAATCTGACTTCTGAAAGGAAGGAGAAGATGAGGACAAATATCCTAAAAATAAGGATGACTTAACCTGGATTCTTCTGTTTTGTTCTTGCAGTCTAGTCTCTTGGACAGTCTCCTCCATTGAACCTTGCTTCCTGCAGCAATTAAAAATGACTTTAGGCTAGAAGTAGTTGGTTTGGGTTATGAACCAGTGTCCAGTGTCACTGGCCTGTGAAATGTGAAAACATTAGGAATGAGTTCAAACTATTTTTGATACTACCTACAGTACAGGACACTTATACTTTTATTTGAGGGAGGGCCTTTAAGTAAGTTGTACTGGCTATCTAGAAAAACCTATGTAGCACACAGTTCTGAAAACTGGAATTATTTAATGCAGCTTCATAGATTTAATTGGGCCCTCTTTGTTTTAGTGCAAGCTCTGGAACATTCTTGCAGTTGGTCCATAGGGAAAAATGTGATTTGGTCTTTCTGCATCTGGTGGGGAAAAATACAGAATTAATATTCTTTTGCCCTTTTTAAGGAAAGTGTATGTCAGAGTGTCTCAGTCCCTGTGCAGTCATACTGTCTGTGTGATGCCAGCAGGATAAACAGGAGATAATGAATCTTTATGCCAAGAGAAGTAGGTTTCATAAGAGTAATCTGAACAAAACTTCTATTTTTGGATTATTACTTCACCCAACTAAAGCCTTAATTCAAGGTGATGAAGATTTAGTTGGTGTTCTCCAGAGCTGGATAACTCTGTGAGATACCTGGTCTCTTGCAGAATATCTAAGTAGTCTTTTAATCTAAAGAAATGTAACTTAACCCTTAGTCCCTATTCTAGCCTTTTGTTCAGGACTGTGTAGTGTTATATTCTAGGAGGGGGATGGTTTTGCTGTTCTTAAAACTCTTCATTATGTATCCTGCTTTTCATCTTTTGCTTTCATGCTGACTGAAACTTGTAAATATTATGTCTGTGCTATGATGTACCTGACTTAATACTTGTATTGATAAAACTCTGAGTTCACAATTTGTTTTTAATGAGGTGACTTGAGTCTTTTGTCACAACCTGCCTCTGTTCTAGAGCACAACCTCACAGAGGGCTACTGTTAATTCATGAGGTAAAAGGTAAAAACTGTTATTTAAAAATCTGCTTGTCTGATCTTTTTTACATTAAGCTGTCCTAGTGTTTTTTACTTTTGCCTGTTTTTTAATGTCATTTTTACGATTAACCACTTAGTAAATGGTTAATAGTAAAGCTAGTTAATAGCTAAGCTAGTAAAGAACATTTGTGTAATACCTATTTTGATGCAGCACAAGTCTGTAACTGTTCAGGTTAAAAATTGCTTAATTTTGTCAGTTTGAGGTATACTGTGCAGTCTTTAATGCAGATTGTAATAGGAATTGAATAAAGGAATTAAACTTTCCAAACTAATGGAAAAGTGATGTCCCTTTTTACTAATGTAGCCCAGTACAGTTTGTTCCTTTTCTGTACTTTTATTTTACATCCACAGTGCAGTTAAAGACACTTACCACTTCTTGAAGTTTGACTTGTAGAGAAATATATTTGCTGCTGCTTTATGAAGCTAAAACAGTAAGATGTAGGTGTCCGACCCTAGAAATTTCTCATGCAACCACAAAGATTGCTGTGTATATCAAGTAATAGGGAGTAAATAGTTACTGGGAATTTTTCATCTTTGTCCTTTGCCATTAATTGCTTGGGTACTACTTGTGCTGACATGTAACAACACCAGAAAGTGTCTGAAGAGATAACTGCTCTTTCTATATTATACAGCTGATAAATTCAAGACAGCAGGGGCTATTATCAAATACCTTCTATGTGGCGGAAGACTCATAGGATGGTAGAGAAAGAACCTCAGGAGGTCCAATCCCGTGCTCAAAGCAGACTATTAATCTACAGAGGCCAGCACTGTCTTTTCAGCATTGCAGGTGACGGGATTAGATGTTTTTGAAGTGGCAAGGAGCATAAATCCAGTGACTTTCTCTCCTTAGAGGATGCAGCATCCAGGTTTTGAAGTATTTTTAACGTGGAATATCAAGTACTGTTTGTCCCAGTTGGACATCCGAGTTGAAAACTTGCTTTTTCAAGACATGAAACAAATTAGTTGTGTTTTTTTTGCAATTGGCATGATTCTAAACTTGCTATTTAAAAATGTACATTTAAAGAAAACTGTTAACATTTGGTAAAGCATATGGGAAGTTGAGGCGCTTTTACATAAATACAAGTTCAAAACTGTCTCTACACAGTGGGGCAGGGTGGGTATCTTGGGGCTTTTTTACATGAAGCCAGTATTTTTTTTGCATGTGCCTGAACATCTGTACATATGTTATTTCTGTTCTGACAATTCCTGCTGTATCACTTATTTGTTCCTAATATTAATCTAAACATTCTTAATTTGAATATAATAGGTGTTCAGTTAGTTTTGAATTGCTTAAAGGTTTTTGAAAATATTTGCCATGTTGGTGTCTGAATTTTCAGAGCAGTACAGACACTACCATTTGGACTGTAAAGTAGAATTTATAATGCAATTCACATCAAGATCAGTGCAAGTCCTGCAACCGGGGTGTTATATTAGAGTATACTGTGTTTTGCAGCATGGTTCTAGCATGAACTGCTCAGTTTGTACATTCAAATCAGAGTCATTATTGGGTGTTTGTACATTATTAAAGTAGCAGAGAACAGTTGTTTTGAATTCAACATGTGCAATATCACACATATATTAAATTCCTGTGCTCAAAAAACAATTTATGTTCTTACTGGTCTTACTGTTAATTAGGATTTACAGTAGGTTACAGGCTTATGGTTAATACATATTTTTAAGTTGTCCGAAGGGTGGCTGAGGAAGGACAGAGTTAACTCTAAGTTCATTGCATAGTGGCATATGGATAGATGCAGTAGCAGAGCAGCTGCTTTAAAGACTGAAATTTTCATTGCATGTGAGTGACTCATTCAGCACACATGGAATGGTCACATCTAGATTCAATCTGAACTTCCTCATGCAAGTCTTTCATTCAATGCTAGTAGGTGAAAAGGCTGTTTTTGTTTTGTTACAGAACTGGACTAATTTTGCCTTGTTCATGAAGATATATCCTAACAGAACTTTAAATCATCCAAAGGATTTAAGTGTGAGCTTTGCATATTGTATAATAGCAATATTCCTACCAAGGATTTTGTTTCCCAAGATGCTTGCAAGTAGTTACTGGTGCTTGGAATTGGAAGAACCCTTAGTATTTGAAGAAGCTGAGCAGTCCCTTAGTTTTGAAGAAGCTGAGCAGCCCCCCCCTTGTGTTTTTTTTTTTTTTTTTTTTTTTTCCCTTTATAAAGGAGACTTTTTTCCTGGGTTCTGCAAAATGCTTTTCTGTTCTACCTGAGTATTTTAACCCTTTGGAACTTTTTCAAAATTTGGTTTTTTTTTTTTTTTTTTTAGAATTTTTTAGCATTTGGGTGTATATTTTTTTAAAAAAAGACATGGAGACATAAAGGATGGCTGTACAAGAGCAGATATCCATCTAACTCAATGTTACGTCTCAGTGTTACAAGCAGTGGCTTGGAGCAGATATTTGAGAAATACAAGGACAGGGAAAACATTTAATGATACTTCAGCCTTTAATTTGACATTCTGAACAGAAGACACATATCTAAATCTTGTGAAGTCTTGAGAATTTACTGAGAAATGGTCTTGTTACTGGGCTGTATTTCAGCACTTCCTTAACACAGTAGTCAGCCTACTATGTTAGAAGGTAAGAAACCTTATATATTGCTGCTCTTTTATGATACTGGTTATCCCCAAAATCCTTTCACTGATAACTTTATAGTTGCTTATCATTTAAGAGCATTTAGGAACATTCATGAAGGGGAACATTCTTACAGTGTTTTTACTTCAAAATGAGTGTAGAAATTATTGCAACTTCTAATGAAGCTGGTGAAGTCTTCTTTCTGAAGCCACAATTGTGTGGATATCAAAAGTGAAGCCTTGGGTTCTTCATTTACTCTTCCATCTGAAGTAGAAAAAAGTATGACTTACAACATTTAACATTTTATTTCATGTTAATCTAGAAGATTTTCTGATCAGGTTACTGAATCTAAGAAGAAATGGTAAAAATGTGCTCAGCAGCTTGGGGACAAATGTACCTGCTTGTTTTGGGTCATGTTCTATAAATGTTATTTGCTGGAAAACACTGGTGATAGTTTTATGAAATAGTTGGTAAAGGAGCTCCTAAATGACAAATACAATAAACATTTCTTTCTGAATTTGACATTTGGTTCTGCACAGATTATATCGATTTACAGTGATGAGCATGGAGCATTGCTTAATTCTGGATAAACACAAGTATTTATACTGTCTTAGCAGAGGTGGTTGGGATTCCTGGCATGTCCTTCTGCCATAGGAAGATTAATTCTACCTTGAGATTAGAGTGAAACAATTCTACTTTGTCATTATCTGATGCATCTACCATCATTATTTGGTAGATTAACTGAGGAATAATCATTGCTTAGACCTCTCTGCCATGATTAAATTCAAACAAACAAAAAATCCGTGCAATTATTACTTCATTGAGCTAAATTCCTGCATTACATCAGTAGCTGCATCCTTGGTTGGAGAACATGAGATTTTAATCCCTAGCATTATGTGAAGCTTTAATCGCATGTTCATTTCCTATTTGTGATCTAGGAAATGTCATCACTTTATATAGCTAAGCAGTGTGGAGCCTAATCTAACGATTAGGAAAACACAAATCTTCCTATTCACTTGACCTTGAATATCTGATTGGGTTTGAGTGATCTGGCATGATTTTTCCCTAATTACCTAACCTTGATGTACCTGGAAGATAAATATCAGATGAGTTTTGCCGTTCTTCTGGGTCTAATGCTTAGTCTTATTTCATATTCCTTTAAAAGCTTCCAGTGCAAATTATTTTTATTTGTATTTTTAATATTATAAATATAAGTATTGATCTAAGTGAATCAAAATACTTAGAATGATTCGTGAAGATATAAGGAATTGATCAAGATGTGACTGTTAGTAAAATGTTGTCGGAACTCAATATTTGAAGTACTATGTAAGCTAAAATATTTAGAAAATTTAATCTTACTGATCTTTAGGGAAACTTACACAGCTGGCTCCTCAGAGGAACTTTACAATAGATATCATACTCAAAGTCAGAAGAGCTCTAATGTTTGAACCATGAGAAGTTCTAAACCTCAGTGTTCCTGAATGGAAGCTCTTGCTTTCATTTTTTTTTTTTTTTGATAGTCTTATTTTCTATGAAGATCTTCAAACCACTGCAAATCTAGGTTACAGTGTATTGCTCTTAGGAAGTGCCACATGTACATGGTACTTCGTGTAATATAGCATGTGCCTTAGTTTTTTAGCTTTATCGTGGACAAAAAAGCTGAACCTGCTTTTTTGATGTCAAAGATACTCATTTTCTAAATCTAGATGATCTGTTGTATGCTTTAAAAAGTCTTTACTATAACAGTAATTATTAAACTACAGTAATTAAAGTTACTATGAAGTAACTTGTATTAGTCAAATTTATGTCAGTCTAACTACTAAAAGTCTATAGGCTGACCTATTTGTTCCCAAATACTACATCAATACTTAGTTTCACTTTGAGTCTTGATTTATAAATCTCCCTGAAATGAGTCAAACTATGCTGCATATTTCTGATTTTCTGATTGAATTCTAATCCTAACATATATTAGGCATTAATACTAAATGAAGTAACTTAAACTGTTGTAACTACATTTGTTTGTTCTTGAAGTATGATGCATTTTTATTACGATTTTAATATATTGTATAATTTGGAACAAAAGATTGGTTAAAAACCCTGAGAATGGATCTCAATCATTTGAAATTATGCAGATGAATGAGTTTAAAATATGTATAAACATAATATTAAAAATGTATCATTTCTGTTTTCTTGTAAATCTCACACCTTAAGTATCAGCCTTATATTCTAAAAGAAATGCAGCTTCATAACCACCCTTATCAGGATGCAAGGATATTAGCAGGATGTTTCAGGTTAGTGCAATCAATTTTTGAATAGTGCTTTCAGATGCAATATCATGCATCTGCTTTCCAGAGTGGGATAAACTCAATCTGAATTTCATCTGTTACAGAATTTCAATATTTTATCTGTCTAATTGGCTGTAACACTGGTACATAAGTGGTGTCTACATAAACCTGTGCCACGTGCTCTAGGTGCCCCTGTTTGAGCACGGGGGTTTGGACTAGGTGATCTCCAGAGGTCCCTTCCAGCCTCAACTGTTCTGTGATTCTGTGTGATTATGCTTTATTAGTATTTGTGTTAAAATAATATTCCTAAAATAGCTGGGGGTCTTTGGACTGAGCAATTTAAGCTCTTTCTGAACATGTTAGAGCATACTGCATGCTTTAGGAAAAAGTTATAAAACTTACATGATATATTCTTTACATCTAGACTTTTGTATTCATAGAATCCATATCACCCCAAAACTTTCTAGGAACTTAAGATCATTTGAAAGCAGAGATGCAGAAGACTGTTCTTCCAGAAGTACTCGGGTTAGTGAGTTCAGTTTTACTACTTTAGTTTTTCAGTTATAAGGCATTAACTTGGTTAAGAATACTTATTTCCTATTCTGTGGTAGTAAGATGAGAGCATAAGGAGAAAGGAAACTCAAGTTTCAGCTGTAAGAAAGAATGTTAGTGCTCTCCTCTTTTTTTTTTTTTTTTTTTTTTGTGGTGATATGTGGGAAGAATTCATTAAGCTAAATTGTCAATGTTGCATTTTTTTTATAGGAAGAAATATATTGGTTTACCAGTCATAGCTCCTTCTATTTTTCATTAGTGAAGAAAGGCTATTTCAAACTAATTTCTCTTCTAAAAGTTACCTAAAGAATGCTGCTGCTTTTTCTGTGTTTTTTTAACCAATCTCTCTTGACTGCACTCAGGTTCTGTGGCTGTCTCCTGTTTGTTCTGATCATGCTAAAGACATCTTTAAAATTTTTTTGTGAGTGTTGCTAACTCTTCCTGGTCAAAAAGTGAAGCTGCAGGGATATTTTGTGCATTTTTGGTTTTTAAGTTAAATTTCACTAGCAAGCTATTAAGATGACTGGGGAGACAAATGTTCTTTAGTCTAGAAGACCTTCTGTAGCAATTCTGTATGTGGTTGTATTTTGATAGTCCTGTGATAACATGTGTTTAATGTACTACAGTCAGATGTAGAATAGTTCAACAGATGCTTCATTTTAGTCTCCTTGAGTTCCTTGCCTTCCACCACCCGTGAACTGCAATCTGCAATATTTTCATTAGCACAGGGGACAGCTGTAATGAAAATGAGTTTTATGTGTGTGCACATGGGAATGTGTAGTATCATGAGGTCTAGGATGGGACCTCTTAAATATCACTCCTAATGGTGTGATCGGTGGTAGAGCACTAATCCCTGATTTTGGGATATGATTTATGTGCTTAACCGCATTTGTGATATTTTGAGAGAGATTGAGTTGACATTTGCTCCTAAGTGTGCAGTAAGCATGGCTTACTCCTTGGACCTCTATCTAATGCCATTATGCTGTAGTGTGTTAATTTAAAAGTGATTTTTTTTAAATCACCCAGTTGTTTTTGAAGAGACACAGCTTTTAGATTGTGGTCTTAAACTAATAACAGGCTTTTCTTTTTCTTGAACAGAAATTGAAAAATTCCAAAAAGGGGAAGGGAAGGAAGAAGAAAAATATATTGATGTAGTCATCAATAAAAATATGAAGTTGGGACAAAAAGTTTTGATTCCAGTAAAACAGTTTCCTAAGGTAAGTCTACCTTTATACTTACTTTCAAGGGATAGTTATCTACTTAGGATTTAGAGGAGTTTGTTACATTTAAAACAGTATTAAATACTACTAATGTTATCCTTTTGTCTGTTTTATATAAATTGTTATGAAACTGTTTTTACAGAAAATAAAACTGAACCTAGGTATTATTGCATGCTTATTAAGGAAAACTGTTGCAAACAATATTCCCACAGTTTGTCCTCAAATAAATATTTTTCTATTTTATATAATAAAAGGTAAGACTGCTGTGTTGAAAATGTTCCATTAAACCACTCATCTTGAAGTCATCCTTAAGAATTACAACTTAAAATGAGAATCATACGTGTAAATACTGTTTGCAGTCTGGACCTACATGTCTCATTCCTTTTTTCTCTATGTACAATGTTAAATTTTGTGTTACTTGAAAAGCTAGGATCTCTTCTCTCCACTTTGTAGATAAAGTTTTGATTTACGTTATGTCTGAACGGGGCTGTTCAGACAGGTTATTTTCTCTTAATGAAGGTTAGAGAGGGAATTGCCTAGCTCTCTGCTCAGAGTAGTATTTGGTAACGTTTCCTTTTGGCATTGACACAAGTGAACTCTGTAGTAGAAAAGCTTCTTGTTACAATAAATGAGCAGGAGAATGTTCCCAGTCATACAAAACAGTATTTTGAGAACAGAAGTCATATTTTTCAGATAGCTAAAAATAAATTCTCTTCCAAAAGGAGGATCTTCATAATAGCGAAAGGGATGAATTATATTTGAGTTGCCTGAAGTGCTGTGCTTTGACACTTTTTTATTGTAGGAAAAAGTACAGTTTAAAGTGCACCACTAGAAAATGGGTTCATTTTTCTCTTTTCAATCCTCAAAAGATTAGCCTGTCTTGCAATGCTGAATTAAGTTTACCTGTATTACTCAATTATGTAGTCTATTGTAGAAAAAGTAGGGGTGGTTTTGTTAATATTTTTGGCCTTTGTGAATCCTTAATGTTTCTTTTCTGCCAGCTGTTTTTTTGGGAATAAAGAATTGCTACATGGAAACATGTATTCAACATTCAATAGACTGTGGAACGCTAACCAAATTCTATGAAGAGATAATACTATAAAATCAGAATTTTTTTGATTTGTTTGAAAGGCTTGCTTTTCCTACTGGAAACTTCAAGGCTGCTTTTGTCTCTGCTTATGGAGCAAAGAAACTTGTAGCTTGTTGCTTTTCACTGAATCTCTTCTAAATAAGTCTCTTCATGCTACCTGTGTTTTTCAGCTAGGCTGTGCTGGGTAACTTGGAGGGATTGCTTTACAGACAGCCTTCAAAGCTTCTGGAGAAGTTGCTTTCATGAGTTTCTGTGAGCTTGTGTACTTGAGGGCTCTTTGGCTTCAAATTCACAATTCCATCGTAGTGACTGTAAAGAATAATATCCAAACATTATATGTACAGAATCATAAGGGAAGTTAAGACAAAGTGATATAACTCCAACATGACAAACTGATTGCCTTATCCTGGATTGCTGTATAGGCTGTTAAGTGATGTCTGACTTTAATTGCCTGTACATAGGAGATGTGAAAACCTTTTGTATGCTAAAATTTTCTGTAAATACTAATCTTACTGTCAGCTTTAGGGAATGACTCGAATTAGGGATGTTTATCCACTCTAAGGGGTAGATATGAAACTATTGCAGGCACTTGGGGGTAGATATGAAACTATTGCAGGCACTTGGGGGTAGATATGAAACTATTGCAGGCACTTGGG
>VZSV01000118.1:1608757-1635683 GCA_013398735.1 Nothocercus julius
AAAAAAAAAAAAAAAAAAAAAAGTGAAAAACCTGTTTATCTGAGTACCCTTGTTCCCCCTGGAAAACAGATAAACAAATGCATTTAACTGGCCTTCTGCTCAGTGTTCAAGGAGACTTTCCACAGTCTCATGTGGATATGTTAAGCTTGCCTCCTACCTGGCAGTTTTTAATTGTTTCTTTATTGTCATCTTTCTTTCAGAGACCTTTTGTCTTGCTAAAATCTTGACAGTATTAACAAGCCTGATAGCTCATACTAAAGCTAGACAGCCTAAATTGTCTGCTCTGTGAAGCAATTTGACAAGATAGTCTTAAAAGTCATGCTTGATTTCTCCTCAGTTAATTGTGTATTTGAAGTAACTATAATGTGGAATGTCTTGCAAAAAAACATAAAACCAGAGTATTGTTTTGACATGATGGCAAAGTATTACTTGGTGAGGCAACCCTATAGAAACTCCTCTAGATTGCAGGTCCAGTCAAGACGTTTTTCAAACTCAACATTTATGCATAGAAAACCACTTACCCTCAGATGGTGTACAGTCATTTTCTGGTTGATCCAACTCTGCTGACTCCTTTGAGAAATAGCTGTTATATGGGAATTGTGCTCCAAAGTGTTTGGGAAGCATCTGGATATACTTTGATAGAACTGTCTGCAATCCTGTTATAACTAGGACTTGTGCTAGGATTAAACAGAAGGAATGTTATTGGGTTTCTTGCAATCTGATAGACAAAAAGGGAAGTTATTCATGTAGAACGTAGAAGTCCACATGGATGATGGATACTTTACTTCCAAAGTTAGTTGAATGAGATCTAATCAGGATAGACATTAATATTTGGTCAGCTGAGTACCATGACCAGTCCAGGTCATTTAAACCCTTAGTTCAATATTTTGATAGAAAATACCTATTATCTTATAGAATGTATCTACAGTTACCATGAAAATTTTTAACTGGTGGAAAAATTAATATTTTAATCATGTTTTACACAATAGCTTAGTTCTTTGTGGATTTCTTGAGTTAGGCAACTTATTTGGGTTAGGAATGGTAAACAAGGACTTGCTTGTAAAGCTGTAGTTGACATGAAATAACCAGCTGTATTACCAGAAATAACTGAATTGCTTTACAAAAACTGACAAAGCTTCGCATTGAATATATGTGATCTGCCAATGTGTTATGAGAGTTGTGTGAAAAAGATAGTAATTTGATGTGGTACAACATAGAAGCTTGAAGCACTTATCTTTCTGGAAACCTCACGGCTTTTGAAATGATTAAGAAAAATCCTGAGGTTCTTCTGGCTTCAGCTTGCTCTAAGGGAAAATGCACTTGAATATTAAAAGGTTGCTGTCATTTTTTGTGTAATCCAGTCACTGAGGAGCCATTGGAGAAAGCTAATATGACAAAAGAAGTTTCCTTTGGCTTTGACATTGGCTGAAACATTTGGTCAAGCATTATTCTTTCACAAAATATTTTAAGCTGGATGAAGCATTCTCAGCAGACTTGTTGCAGATAAACAAGGATTACTTTTTCTGTTATATATCTGTTTCAGTAATATTTATTTAAACATGCTGTAGCGCTGGCATTGGCTTTTTTGCTGAAACTTGTGCAATGGATCAGATGCTTACAAGGAATGCTTCATTTGTGTATTCCTTCTGTCAGTCTTCTCCAGAACTGTTCATGCAAAATAATTTCAAGGAAATACTGGTAAGAAAGTATCTCCACATTACTGTTGTTGGCATATTTTGGTAAACCAAAATCCTGAGGGAAATATTTTTTAAGCAGCAATTTCCCTGAACTCCATTGTACTGGTGTGCAAAAAAGCAAAGCAAAAAAATAAGGATGTATAAATACATAAAGCTGAAACAGTTTTCATGTAAAACCTGTTGATTATTGTTAAAAATCTGTATTTATATAAAATCTTGTCATACATATATTTCACTGAAGTGTTTTGTAGTTATGCAACAGTTAATTCCCCTTACAGATTACTTTTAATGTTTTCAGTGTAGTTCTGCTTTATTTGTAGGCTAGTGGACACCCTGGCTGGGAGATGCTCATGTCTGAGCAGTTAAGGTGCTGGTGTCTGAAGACACAGGGTGTTGGTGATGCTTCATGGTCTAACTTAAATCACAGATTGAACCAGAGGTGGAGAGGGATGTATTTTCAGTGAAACAAGATAGAACTTTTAGGAGATAGAGGGGTATTCCTTCCTGAATCTTGCATCTTTTTGCTCAAACAAATGTGTACCTAGTGATATTCTGATATTCTGACAGATTTGAGTAGACATGACTCATGGCTATCAAACTCTATCTCCTCTAATCCTTTCCCCAGTTCTGCTGTGGATCTTGATGCTGTTGTTGCAAAGGTAGCTTAAATTTGTAGCTGTGGTCCTCATTTTCCCTAGCCTACCCATATTTATTGCATCATTTGGGGCAGGTCCAGAAGCAGCTTTGAGATATGGACTTTATTGTCATGTCTATATACTATCAGCTGAAATAAGTCCATAATTCTAACCAAAGAAATCGGAACCTGTGCTGACTTACAGATCATCCCAAATTTTAATGTAGATTCATTCATTTTATAGAATAACACTGTTATGGTTGGCACTTGCTCAGAGTTGTCTGGAAGGACATGAGGGACACAGACTCTTAGGGGCTGTTATTTAGGATGGGATGTGAAGTGCCTGTAAAGCAAGTGAGCAAGTTGGATAAGAACTGAATTGAGGCTACCAGGATTATTTGCTTCATATCTGGGCTGCATTTGTTAATTTGTTAATAAAATTTTCTGTCTTCAGCTACATATTTGTAAACCTTTAGATTTGAGTTTTCATATTCCTTAATACTGGGGGTAGCAAACTTGATAGCATGTAAATAATAGTAGTAATTTAGTAGCTGATAGCACTTTGAGTGCTTGAATATCCCCTGTGGAGTAAAAGAGATAAAACAATAGTTCAAAGCAAATTTAGTGTACCTATTCATAATAACTTCTTTCATTTTTTGTGCTTGAAGGATTTATTCAGTCTTGTCCATAAATGGATTCTATTTATGGAATAATAGATGGGCTCTGAAATGTGCCATTGCCTTTTTAGTTCTGTTATTTGTGAGCAAAGTCTTTGGGATGACATTGTAAACTGTTTTTTAGTAACCTTTGCTAATATTCCCATGGTTTTAGGCTGCATCTAGAGGTCCTGTGATCTCAAATCAGCAGGGTTTGTCAAATTTGCAGCACAGACTTTTTTATGCTTCAGACTTGCCAAGTCTAATATTTTGAGCCTCAGTGCACAGGAAAGAATAGTTCACTTTATCTCAACATATAGGTAATACATTTTCATGTTCACTAAATGTGTTGCCTAGAACATCTGTGCAGCTACTTGTACAGCCACCATAATTCCACATTGGGAATATTTTGCCTTTGAGGAGAAAGCTTTTGATGGTAGAAGAGATCTGTAGGGCAAGTTTTAGAACTGTTTAATTTTAGTTAGAATAATTATTTAGAATAATTAGAATAAACAAGGCAGCTTTGGGGGGCACAGGTTTCCTGTTTTTGAATCACTTATGGTTGCTCTTGTTCTAGGCTGAAAGTGACACTTGTACAGTAGAATGTACATTTTGTTGCAAGAATGCACTTAAGTGATTTTTTTAGTTTCTTAACAAATTCAACCTTTCAGCAGTTAGGAAGTGATATTCAGGTTAGGAAGTGATATTCAGAACTGTATTACAGTTAAATGCATGCTTTGTTATTCCTAAGTCATTGTCAGATTGTTTTGACTAATATTAGATCTGAATATATTAATAAGTTGCCTGGAAATTTGGCCTGTATCAGATTGGAGGTGCAACATTCTGCAATAGATCTGAGTACTTTAAATCAAAACTCTCATTTAGGAACTTAGGGAATATCTATTTATATAACTTTTCCTAATTAACTACATTTGCATTTTTAAAATAGCTTATTATATAATCATTGAATATTAAAAATATTTTTTTTAAATAAACAATTTACCTTAAGTAGTACTTGAAATGTTGGTATGATTTTTTCATTACATAGACCACTCTGAGTTTAACCATAAAGTTACTGTTCCTAAGCAATGATCCTTCAGTTGAGGGAACTTTTGACATCATTGATTCTTTTGTTCTATAGTTAAATTCTATATTTACTTATTCTTCTAATTATTTAAGACCTTTCCTCGTAGATATGCCTCTGGTAACCGGTCAGACTTAAACTATACTATACGGGGCCTTGAGGCTATCCTGAGTATTTCTAACAAAGGAGATTCTACTTCTCTGGGCAACCTTTTTCTAGTATGCATCATTCTTCATGGTAGTTTAGGAGCTATAAAAACACTGTTGCAAAACATTAGAAAGTCATCTGAGGATTTTTGTTTGAACTAAAATAGTTTAAGAAAAGTCTAGTTAACAAAGGACTTTAAATTCAGTAGCTCCTGTGCGCTCTGTAGAGTTGCTCAACAGTGTCTGTTATAACGCACGCTCACAATGACAATTGTTTTTGCAAGAACCAAAGCATAACAACTAGAGCTTTTCATTTATTAACTTTAAAGTTTATGTTTCTTTCTGTCTAAAGATAAAGTAAACAAGAGTTGTGCACTTCTCATTTTCTTGTACAGTGCCTGATGTGCCTTGGTC
This sequence comes from Nothocercus julius, assembly GCA_013398735.1. Lineage (NCBI taxonomy): Eukaryota > Metazoa > Chordata > Aves > Tinamiformes > Tinamidae > Nothocercus > Nothocercus julius. Next base: position 1,613,389 of record VZSV01000118.1, read on the forward strand.
TCCTTTCATCAGTGCTTTGGTAGCAGTTCAGACAGGATCACTTATTGCTGCTGTATGACTGTCAAAGTGTGTTCTGGTGTTTAGAGGAATAGAGAAATCAAGTCTATCTTGACTCTTTAATGACACATTAAATGAAGAATCAAGGATGACCTACAAACAATTTCATAAACTTGGTCACAAACAAGTACTTTATAATTCTATATAGCAAAGATTTTATTTATGCCTAGGACTTTTTGTTAACATGGTTGATCTTTATTACAGCAGTCTGAGTAGCTGCTGGTTTTATAAAGCTTTATTTGCTCGATATTTTTAACATTTTATTAATAATCTTATATCACAACATGCTATACAATTTTAAGAGTAGATTTTTATTAGTATTTAGGAAGAAAGTCTAAGTCTCTTCTGTAATTATCCTTCAAATATCATAAACCTTCTAGAACTAGATACATGTGATGTACAAAGAGGACGGAACCCACACACATGCTCCTACAGGCTGTGGCTGGGAATGTGCCCTATGGAGCAGCTCTCATGAGGACACGCATGCCTCCTGGCTCCACCAAGCCCAGTTTAGTATCCCTGCAAGTAGCAGTAGGCAGACTTTCCTTTTTTTCTCCCTTTTATGGAGGAGTTCTTGGATTTCTCTCTGCTTTAGCCTCCTTGCTGTCTAAAGCCCCTTTTGTGCTGAAAGAGCCTCAGACATTCACAAGTGATTGTGTTTTCTTTAAGTACTATGCCTCTTTGCTCTTTGGGGCATGCTACTCTAAACCAATAGTGTAATTTAAGGAGAGGAATATTAAGATTATGAACTCGAACTGATGTTGGTAAGCTTGAAGAATAATAGGGGTTGGGTGGCATGTGAGAAGAGTTCTTTGGATTTGTTTGTTCCTTGTCTGTTTCTGAGACTTCATGGGGTACATTATGGGCTACTGTATTTCATAAATCTTCAAGGGTAAATGAGTTGCTTGTTTTTCCTCTTAAAAGCCAGTTTTGTTCTTATGGTTATTAACTTTAACAGCTGTTGAAAAGCTAAATTGTAGTTCAGATATCTCTTAGTTTTGAATGTGATGAATGTGAGTTCCTTTTATGCTATGATAATTCTTTGGGTTAGGTATTCTAGGTTTCTGTTGGTATCTGGAAGAACCGCTAAAGTGATATCTGTCCTACTTGTCTGTATTTAATGGCTATGAAATTTATGATCTATGACATGACTGCACCTACTCCAATAACTTGTTCAGCAAAATATTTCCCCTTTGCTGACTTTGTTGGGCTTTTAATCAAAAATAGTGAGTTAATGTGTCTTATTTTTTTTTCTTACAGTTCAACTTTGTGGGAAAACTTTTGGGTCCACGTGGCAATTCTCTAAAGCGCTTACAGGAAGAAACACTGACCAAAATGTCTATTTTGGGAAAAGGTTCTATGAGGGACAAGACAAAGGTAAAAAGACCTGATTCTGTTAGTGAAGAGTAAAATCTGCATTTCTTGACTTCCCCTTTAACTCTTCTAGGAAAGAGAACAAACTCTGTCAAAAAGATGGGTGCAAATATTAAAGCATTGAATTTCTTAATACTGGTTGGGTCCTTGTGGAATTGTTTTCCTTATGGAAACTGCCTTCATTATGAATATCTTGAATCTATAATAAAGAATCTATAATAAACTATCCTGAGGACCCCCGCAAAGCGGAGTGGTTTTGACACTCCATGCTCTAACTTAAATCACATATTAAGCAAGAGATGGAAAGTGATGTACTAGGAAGTGAGGCGGAAAGTCCAGTTTTTCTTCAAAACCATGGAAGGTTGTGGTCTTGCCATCTTTAGTCCAATTTCATCCTTCTAGCAAACTTTAAAGCAGCTACAAGTGGGGCTGCTTGCATCTTGAAGATACTTTTTGCTGCAGCTGAGAGGAAAAATGTCTTAATTACTGGCCATCCAGCTCTCATTTGTATGGTGCTGCTAAGAGCTGCCCACTGTATTGCCAAACTATGAGTGAATGCAAAACAAGTTACTTTAATCAAAATAAATGATGCCAAAGCAAGAAAGATAAACTTTACCTATGGAAATAGTTTTTGAACAGCTTTAATTTAAATCATCTTGTATATTTTGTTAAAATTGCTCATTGAAAAGCTTTTACCAGCAACTACATGTAAATTAACTTTTCTGTTCCTTGCTGTTTTTGCAGTACAAGTTTATTGTATCTCTATTTTTCGTTCACTCTTGAATAATTAATGGCTTCTGTTTCTTGAGTGAGGCTTGTTCAAAAACTAGCTGATTCTAGCTAAATGTTATGTTTGTTTTTTCCATTTTCTTCTTGCTGTTGCAATTTGTTGTTCTTTTGGATGCCCCAACTTTCTGAAACAAATTAGCTGCCTGAAAATTTCATTTGTTTAAACTACTAGAGTGTAGGGTTCAGTGCTATAAAATTTTCAGTTTAGTATGGGGAAGTTTAACTGTGACAGCTAGTTAAAGCAACAGTGTTGAGCTAGAGTTAACAACATGAGACAGTTAATGGTGCTTTACAGTGTGTGCAAGTAGTTTGATACTGAAAGAGATTCCCCTGTGCCTGAGGGGAAGAGTTGTTCAGAAAGCCCAAGAAAGGGACAATTTTACTCCTTTTTTAATTTCCTGCACATCTAGCTGCTCAGTTATCCTTGCCTTAAAAGAGAGAAGGGGGATTGTTTGATAGCATGCGTATAATAAGTATGTAAGGAGCTCAACTGATGAAAACATAAATGCTTGCAGGGCTAGATGGTGATGGTTCGTACAGCCTGGGTAACTGCTTGAACTAACAGTTTGAGAAATGTTTGCTATTTAAAAAATATACATATTTAATAGCAGTAAAGGAAATAAACTCCAGTATTGCAAAAGATCTTTGTTTTTTTGTACTGACAAGATAATTGCTGTGTTGACAAAGTCTAAGTCTATTGACTCTGGCCTGTTAATTTTCTTGCTCCAAGTACTTTTAAGAGCTAATCAGATAGTTAAAGCAAATCAGAACAATCTTTTTTAGTAGTCAAACAGTAAGTATGACAACAAGAATGTTAGCTGTGAGAAGAAACTTCTTTTCACTAATTCCAACCCATAACTATAATGGGGAAATTTCAATTTTCATCAAAACTATAATTTTTTGATAATCAGAAGTACTTACCTGGTACTTGCTACATAGCAAAGAGCAAAAAATAAACAGCAGAAAAGACTGATTTTTAATATACTACCATAAAAATTACTTTTTAGATCTGCTGTCTAGTGTAGCACATGGCAAATTTGTTGAACAATTTATTGTTTGTAATACTTTATTTGTGATGTTTATATATACTTTATATTGTGTATACATACACATATATATCAAATACTTCTGTACCACATAACAAATATTTACAAAATACTCAAATAACACATATATGGTATGGGTGACACTTGATATGTCTTGAGCTAGCAAATTGTCCCTTAGGTTTGTGAATAATTTGCATGTGAATGCAAATACTTTAGAGAACTGAGCTCTACGTTGAAGGCATAGCTTCTGCAGTTGTCTTGAAGTGGGTTGGATGAAGCAGAATAAAAAAAGTTTTGAAAACAGTGTTTTGCAGTGTCTTCCCTACCTTCTTCCTAAAATACCACAAAATGCTACTTTCACATGCAGGCAACATTCAATGTTCTGTGAATTAGATAGTTGTGGGGTAAAACTCAATGAGAAACTGAGGAGCTTAGTGCAATAAGAGGAGAATAAAATAAACTTGGATTAAATGCTTGATGTGTGATGGGGTATTAGATCAAATCCGTTTCTGAAGATGGTCTGTTTTGTTGTTTCCCTCTTACACATTATGCACAGGTTTCACTCGGGGAGGGGGAAAAACAAGCTTCCTTGTGGTATTCTCTCTATGTGAGCAGAGGTTGGTCTTGTGTCCTCTTTTGAGTGTAATGTGGCTAGGCAAACTGGTACTGTTCTAGTATCTTAATATCATGATTATGGTTTGAAATGTATCAGTAAGATACAATTTTCAGCTGTTGACATCTAGATATAAATAGTGTATGTAAGGCTAAAACTATTTTAATTAATGCTTGGGTTATATATACTGTGTTTAAAATGAGGGGCAGGGGGAGGGAAGAAGCAGCTGTAACATCAAAAACCTTTTCCCTTCTGTAACAACAAAAACCTTTTCTCTTCTCCTAGGAAGAAGAATTGAGAAAAAGTGGTGAGGCAAAATACTTCCACCTAAACGATGACCTGCATGTTTTAATTGAAGTCTTTGCTCCACCAGCAGAAGCATATGCCAGAATGGGACATGCGTTGGAAGAAATCAAGAAATTCCTCATTCCTGTTAGTATTTTTCTTAAATTATTCACTAAGTTGGCACCCCAATTTCAGTTTTATCTCTAAAGTACTCTGTAGTACTGGTCAGGTCATGCTGCTTGGTCCTTGCATATTACTGGGTCAATGCATGACTGTCCACATGTGCTCTCATCTCATAGTGTGACCTTGAGAGAGCTAATTTATCCTTACTAAACTGGTCAAATGCCAAGTATTTAGGTTTATAAATGATTAAAAAGATCTAATAAAATTTGGGGAAAAATAACCTTTTATAATCTAAGACAAGTTTTTCTCCCTCCTTCCCCCCAAAAAAAAAGTTAAAACATGAGTATCATTTCATGCTTTACTGAGAACAGGTAAATTTGCAATGTGCTGGGAATTAAGACAGCTTCATATTCTGTCTTTTTCTTTTATAAAGCTAGTGATGATAGTTTAGGTATGTCATTCTTACCTGGTGCTGATGCATACTTCAGCAGAACTGACAGTTCAGGAGCCACTGCTTTTATTCTGCTTAGGCTTTTGTACTCAAAAGTAGATATCTGGGTAGACAGAGTAGTAACTCATGAGACTTGTAGGGATTTCAAGTATGCTTGTCCAGATAAGAGGGAGCTGTGGTATTGCACATGGATAAGTCTAAAATTATATAGGGAAAAGTAAATCTTCTAAGTTTGGAGTAATTTTTTTCCCTGAAAAAAGTAACTGATATGCTAAATATAAGACCAGTGGTTGGGCCAGTGTTTTGTTTTTGGAAAATTTAATGTCAATAAATGGAAAATGTGTTTACAGTTTGTCTAATGACCTTAAGAACTAGGTTGCACTCATATGACTTTCAAATGTGTGAATGACTGTACAGCTTGGATGTGAAATTCATATTTGGATGCATAAGATGAAGTATTTCCAGTATTTGCATTCCAGACAAATTAGTTTGTATTCCTCACATCTTAGTTTCTAGTGTCTTCCATAGGAGACTTGTTTCTCACAAGGAGCAACCTTGACTACTATGTAGTGTTAATTTACTTGCAAGAATCTAAGCTATTAAGTACAGTTCAGACATTAGAAATAATACTGCTGGATGTGAAATCACTAATTGCTTAAGCTCTCCAGTGAACATTCATCTGTTATTGGTTATCAGATGATTGAATATAGAAAGCATGCTCCAGATGCACTGGTTTAATTTACTCATTACATAAATCTATTTTACTACTTATTCCTTCTGTTATTTTTCAAGTGGTGATTGGTATGAGATCTTTGAAATACAGAAGATCTAGGTAAGGAAACATTACTAAAATACGTATCTCTGCATGAAAGCACATAAATTACTGGACTGTAGACACATAACTGTTAAGGACTGATTGGTAATGTAACATGGCTCTGTTAGGGGATACAGGCAATTAGAAGTAGAACTGAGATTTTTTGAGTGAAACAGCTTGTGCTGATGACATGACCTTGCTGCTTCCGTGTTCTGAGGGTTGTGCTTTGGACTAACTCTAATCCAGGTACATGAACCTGGTATTCCTGGAATGACTAAAGTTAGTCATGAGTTCCAGACAGTTTATTCTGTCTTTTTTCAGAATTGGAACTAGTTTGTGTGCTCCACCATTACTCCACAATGTGAACCAACAGTAAGTGGAGGTGTCTGGGTGTTCGTTTAGAACATCCTCATGCAAACTGAAGTATATTAATGTGGATGCACTTAAGACAGTTGAAGTGCAAAGCAATGTCTTGTGCATTATGCTCAGTGCAAATAAGTGACCACCAGATCATAACTTTGGATTTCCAAACTGTTTTTTGCTTTGAAGAGGTGAAATTGTAACTAGTTTGGTAATGTACACCCAACAGAATGCCTGTAAGAATGCCGCATTGGCATGGCACGAGAGGTTGCTGTATTTACATGTAGACCTTCATTATTGATCCTAGGATTAAGTATGAAGACTTTAATTCCATAATCTCTTACTGAAAAATATTTGTGCTTTATAATTATAAATACCTTCTCTGTGCACTGGAAATGAGGATATGTATGTGAATCCCTCCACCTCTGCGTTCAAGATCTTAATTTTTCTTTGTTGGACATAATTCATTGGACTTAATAAAGGAGGCTTTTATTAAAACATAATGGCTAGTGTATTGCTATTAAACCAATAAATTAAACACGGTAGTTAGCAAGAGCAAGTCCACCTATTTCTGTATTTTTGCTACTTGTTTGTTTGATCCTCACAGCCTCAGCTTAGCTCAGTACAATAAAGATGTGTGATCTTTTTCAAAATGGCATCGTCAGTGCTGCCATAATGTTTATTTGGCTCTTCACTGGTAGTCTCATAATGATTTTAAATAGCCTTACTTCTTCCTCCAAGGTGCAACTCCAGGAGGTTGTAACAGCTTTTTCACTTCTAAAACTGCTATTGCAAAACTTGCAAAACAGTGTTTTCTATAAAATGTAGTGCAACTTTCTTAGCAAGCTGTCAGTTGTCTTCCAAGAAGATGTCTACTATCTACTGTCAGGCTCTTTGGCACTTATATGTTCTTTATAGCGTAAGCCAGCTATGCCTTCCAACAACATTAAATGTTGATCTTAATTTATGAATATTATAGAAATCATTTGTTTTTCAAGACTGAACAACAATTAGGTTTGCTAGAATGTAAGATACAAGATATTGTCCATGTAACTGGGTTACATGGACCTGTCTTTTTCAGGTAGAATTGTTGTTTCTGGCTTAGATTATATTTTTCCTTCCTTTAAATTTGGAAGGGAGGAGTCTTTTGTCAGACTCTTCAGGATTTTTGAGTACTCTTAGTTGTTTTGACAGCTACAGTATTACCCTATTTTAGGTTATTGAGTATTGGAATTATTTCCCTTGTCTTAAAGAAATGTGTACAAATACTTTTGAGAAAAAAATATGTATGGGTAAACTTGCATCACACAAACCACTTTCACATTTTTCATGTACTCTGTCTTGTTGCCTTAGACACATGCAGTGTCTGTAAGATCTAGTGCTGAAATGGCTCTTAATGGTGTCTGGAAGGGCTGGGGATTGTTTTTCTGAAACTCTTACATACTTCTTGGAAGGTCAGAGAAATTGAGATTTCTCTGAAATGTCTGTCTGGCGGGGGGAAGGCATATGAAGATGTTGAATGCTTTGCGCTCAGGATAGGAAGATGCAATGCACAGTTCTCCATATTACAGTTTTGGAAATCAAAAGCGAAATTTGATCTCAAGGTATAGATGAAAGAGAACCTTGTTCACTAAGGACAAGTGCACTGTGTATTGGAAGGAATGATCTCTTGTAAAAGTCTTCATTAGGTGGTAGCTCCTGTAGAAGAAAGGATCCTGTGTTCAATAGTCAGGATGAGACCGCATTCACAAAGTGCAGCAGTAGCTCTGTTTGCTCTCAATTCGTCAGGGGTGCTTAACTGAAATGTCAGTGTCTCCCCTTTATAAACTTCCTAGAGAGACATGTAGTCCAGGTTTCCATGCCCAGCCTGTCCTCTAGGTGAAGAGGAAAGATTGGGTAGTCTACTGGATTTGACTTGAAATGCACTGTTTTCCAGCAGTGGATAGTCATAAATTGACCATTTGTTAGTTTTAATTGTAGAATCCATTTCAGAGCATAATGAATTAACAACACTACTTATCATGCCTACTTACATTGTTGTTTCCCTGTACTGGTCTATCACTCTATATCTGCATGCTGCCTCTGGCATTTGTGATAAGGACCATCTCTCTTTTCTGTGCTGCTGCACTGCAGAGTCGTTGCTGTGACTAGGGCCACCAAGTACTGCAGTGGTGACCTGCATGAAAAGGAGGAGGCGTTGGGAAGAAAGAGGATCCTGTATGCATAGTGGCAATCCAGATGCATCTTGTTTTTAAAAAAAAAAAAAAAAAAAAACAAAACAAAAAAAAAACAAAAAAAAAAACTAAAAATAAATGAAGTTAGCATGCTGCAGATAAAAGGAGTTGTTTAGAGCTTAGTTCTGAGGAGAATATGTTGTGGAGAAGTTATGAAGGACAATGCTGCTGTAGGCTGTGTCAGAACTTTGTGACCAAGGTATTGTGTTGGCAGGTCAGTCTTAACAATACACTAACACTATCCTTCAAGATCAAGATGCTTCACTACCTTATGTAAATCATTACCTTATGTAAAATTTTGCATTTGTAGCCAACTCTGTCCATACAGGGTTTTCAAATGTTAGGTCCAGAAGCAGGGAACAAAATGGAGTTTCTATATGATAGTTGGTTCGCGTGGTTCTACTTTGTGCAATGGTCTTGCCCCTGTTCTGTAATTGATTATTTTACTGAAAAGTTTTAAATATTTAGTTTGTTCAGATGGTCTGATTTGATGTTCCAGACCAAATCAGTCTTTGTCCTTCTTGGAAAACTGTCAGAGGCTGAGACCATCAGAGTGTGAAAAGACTGATTTTGCTTCTTGGTTTCTGCTGGTGTCTAAATGGAGCATGATCTTAAATGGGCATCTGGGAATTAACTTTCAGAACCTATTCAAAACTCATCTGATCAGTCAGATGTCTTTAGTGTGTCACACGCTTTTAGCACTGCTAACTATTTAGGCATAAAATATTTATTCATGGAAATCTCTAGGAAGTAAAATTCAAGAATAAATAAGGAACATGAATTTCATACTGGTATTCATCTTGTACTGCAGAGTTAATGCTTGGGTGAGCTGTCTGCTGCAAAACTACTTGACATTCTTTTGGTAGTTACGTAATAAATACATTAAAATCAGACTTGTGATAAGAGATAATGCTTCTTTGTGTCTTGAATAGTTTGTAAAATTGATGAGATCTGAACAAACATTCTTTGAAATGGGAGCACTTGTGGGACAGTTTTTAAACGGTGGAAGATATGAAAAATTTGTGTCAATTACTTCTGCACTCTTATTAGAGGATTTGTCAACATTTTCAGGTACTTAATGTGTACATTTACATGCTGTAACAGTTTTTTGTTGTTGTTTCCTCTTCTAAAAATGCATTCCTTGACTTATTTTAAGTAGGGAAAATGATTGGAAATACATTCAGCTCTAAAGAGTTCATTGTGGTGTTTGTGTTATTCCTGTGTAATGTGCCAGACTGAGGTTGGCTCAAGGTCCTTGAAAATACTCTCATATATTTAAGTACGGTATTTATTCTATGTAAATAACACAACTTTTATTTCTGTAGACCTTGAGAGAAGATCTGTGCGGAATAACAAATCGTGTGTCTCCTGCTTGTTCACCTTTGCATGTTGAAGGACAGGAGATCTTGGAACGCTTTCTTGTTAGATAATAGCATGCATTTGTAGTGAACAAAATTTTGTTCTTTTGTCTCTATCTCCCTTTTAAAAGGGTAGGCTCCTGATTATTCCTTGCTCATGAGGGTTGCTCTCAACAGTATATTTCTTCTGCACTGCATTTGCAACACTGATCAGTGGGATTTTCACTGATTTTAATGGACTATTCTCTACTCAAGAACAACCAAAAAAGCAGATGATGTCTCAGAACGTGGGAACTTTCGTCTACCCCCTTTACCCTCCTCCCTCTCCCCCAAGCCATCTACAACATTTAAATGTTTGTATTTTAAGTTTCAAAGCTATCTGGAAGGTAATATGCAGTTCAGATGAAAAATGTGACCTGAGTAAAAATTGCAACTAATCTGCAATTCTTTTGGAGTTTTTGTCTAAATTATATGCTTATAATATTTTTCTACTTATTTCTACACTTTTCAGTGATAGGTTGAACTTCATTTAGAAGGGGTGTTTGCTGGAACTAATCTGGTGCGGTGGTTGAATAGTTTTCTTCCCCCTACTCCTCCTCTGTTTTAGGACTACAATGATGAAATCAGACAGGCACAGCTTCAAGAATTAACATATTTGAATGGTGGTTCAGAAAATGCAGAAGTTCCAGTTGTTCGAGGAAAGCCATCTATTCGAGCAAGAGGAGTGCCAGTTCCTGCTTTGTCCAGGTAAGTAGCTAAGCTGTAGGACATTTTATTTCAATGTGTGTATTTTAGGCTTTCCTTCAAAAATAAAAGCCAAAAAGTAAAATATGCGAAGCAAATAAGGACTGCTAAAGAAAAGCAGGTAAGAGAAATAACCTTAATTCTTTAAAGATAGTCTTAGTTTGTGTTCTGAGCTGAGCCAATAGTGGCTTGTGGAACTGGTATATTGTTTCTTAATGTAGATATTGTTCATCATAGTTGCTCAGCCCTACTGTAGGCACCTGTGAGACTCCCAGCTGAAGTAGTTGTGCCTTAGGAGCATTTAGATATTGAAGGATCAACTTTGACAAACCAAATGTCTCCTGCAGTGAGTGTCATCTGACATTCAAAATGACTTCTCTAACTTATAGAATACTCTTTTTTATTGTTTGTGGATATTGACTGTGACAGTGACTTTTCCATACTGTGATAAAAATGTAGCAGCACAGAAGTGTTTACAAGGTACAATTTGGATTTAAGATCACTTAAGTTATACTGCACTTTTATTGTGCAAAAGCCACTTTGTGAAGAGGCAAATTTGCTGTTGACTTTTGCAGTACTTCTGATATAGGATATTCTTTTCTGATATAGGATATATTTTCCTTTTATACTTTTTCAATGATTCTGATTAATAGAAGTTATGTTTGCACATTTAAAATCAGTTCAAGACAATATTCTGAGATAAAGTGTTTTAAGGAAAAATCACTGAGGCTTTAGTCTGTTTAGGAAGGGCTCCTTATGTGTATCCTGATTTATGTCTGGTAATACACTGGGGAATGAGCCTTAATTTGGAGAGGTTATGTAAGTGTTGGTTCTATAAAATTCCTATGAAATTATCGTGATTTCTAATTACACAAATTTTCTTACATTCTTAGCTAAATAACTTATTGTGCAATGCATATATTCTGCTGCTTTTCTTAATTTTAATGTTATTCAAAATAGTGATAATTAAATACTGAGGTTAACTTTCTTTAGCACTGTAGTCAACTATCCTTAAGGTCTGGCAAATTACAGACGAAGTCTGTCTTGCTTTCCACTAAGTCTGACTAAGTCTGTCTTTTCCACTTTCCACATGTTTTTTTAGTAACTTCAATGGTTTGGTTGGCAGTCACATTCCAAGAAGGAGTAATAGTGCACATTTTTGTTATAAAAGGATTTGTACCTCCACTGGGAAGTTTCTGTTCACACTGAGACACATTGAAAATAGTTCTTTTGGTATTGATCTGTAGTTTTTTGCCATGAAGATCTGCTGGGAAGCTGTATGCATTTACTCAAGTTACTTTGCTAAAAGGTATCTGAATTGCTATTGTATATTTGATGTATTATCTATAGATATATGTCTCTGCATTTGTAGTATCTAACTCCTTCAAGAGATGATTTCCGTTTTGGATTATACTTTCAATTAGTCCATAGAGTAAGATAGTCCATAAAAGTAAGATTTAGTTCTTTTTCTTTCATATTTAACACACTGATAAACTGTTTTCCGTGAATGTCACTTGTGTGCAGATAGGTTTTGTTCTTCAATAGCTTTAAAACTTTCATAAACATCTGTAATAGGTCTGCTCTACAGACGGCAGGCTTAGTATAGAATTGCTGTTCTATTCCATGTTTTCCTTATTATTCACACATTTTGTAAGGTAGGGTTTCTGTGATACGGTTGATGGTTATTGTTTAGTCAGATCTGGTGCTTTTGTCCCTAAAGTTTGATATCTGCTTTCCAATGCAAAATTGATTCATGGTTAGCTATTGGTAGTGCTGAATTAGTTCCATCTTCTGTGGATTTGGGTATTTATTCTTTTTATCTAAACTAGCCTTTAATGAAAGCTGTGGTGCTGTGTGTGTCTGTTTTTTGTAGTTCATCCTATTACTATACAACTATTGGAGCATCTTTAGAGTATATGTGTTACTAGCATTTGAATTTGAGATGATCCTGTAAATACAAAAGGAGATTGTTTTGTCCTTTCTCTTTTCATATATGATCTGAAGAAAATGAAGTTATCTTTTTGACTGAAATACTCCTTGAGTGATACTTATAATATAGCTACTGAGATACAAAAGCCATTGTGTTAAAGATCTCAAACTGTTATACCAATTATTTTCTTTAGCACCAGCTGACTTGAGTAATACTTCCATTGACAGAAGGCTGTGCCTTACTATGTTAAGTAAAATAGTTTGAATAACAGGCATCCCAGAGACCTCCAGGAGTTTGTAGCAAAGTTTGTAAATGATACTTTTGTGTATCTTCAAAGTAGTCTGTAGCCTGAGAAGACTTGTAAAATGAAATATAAAAAGATCTTTAACACAACTGAATTCTTGTTTAATCGTGTTTAATCTTGTTAGTAGAATGTTTTTAAGGTCTCAGTCTTGACACTGAAATCATCTTGTTGAAAATATGATAAATTATTGCGTTAAAGTTGCTCATTTTTAAGCCTTTATATGCTATACCATTCCTGAATAGTTCTAATTAATAAATCCTAATTTTTGCCTTTTTACTTATCAGACATGTTGAGACTGAAAATAATGTATCTTATCAAGTGCCTTCTTTTAAGATGTCATATCTCCAACATTGTTTAGCTCTTTGTTTAGCTTTGTATAGAAGCTTTACTTTCCAGTAGACATTATTTATTCTACTGGTATATGAAATTCTAGCTTATGCACAGGTTCTCCTGTGTATGGTAAATAGTTTCCTAATGTGATTTGACAATATTTTCTGCTATTTCTAGATAGTTTTTTGACTTGAGCCAAGTAAGATTTTTGTGTTACGGTTGGAAATTAATGACTTGCTACTGAATAGAAGGGTCATCTTGAATCTTTTTTCCTCTTGTCATTGATCGTGGCCTTAGAGCTGTGTCTTTCTGCCTTTCTCTGCTCTGTTTCTTTTTGTTCATTCCTTTCAATATAGTCATTGATAACCTTCAAGATTATGCCATATCTACACTTTTTAGATATCACCTGTCTATTCTGTGTAGAAGGAGGAAGAACATAAGTTTGCTCTGGTGAAAGTCCATTTTTATATCTTGAAGACTTTATTCCATTTTAAACTCTAAAACGGTTCATTCTTAAATCACTTGAGACAAATGTGTAAAATAAAGGATTATACTCTCTAAATTATTGGGCTAGCAAGCTTAGAATATCATTTTGTTTACCGTGAGGCTGCTACATTTTTTAGCTACTCACATCTCCTCTGGAATGTTTTTTTAATGCTTCTGAATTCCCATCCAGAGTCAGTGCTGTATAAATGAGAGCTACAATTTAAATGTGAACAGAGTCATCTGATTAACTAGAGTCCATAAACAGGCATGTGTTTACACATGTTAGTATATGCCTCTGAGGACACTTTGCAGCTGTAAAAATAGCATTTCCTCTCTACAACTTATAGTTCTGAATTTATGATTAAGTGAAAATGAAATTTAATCTTAAATATATTGGAAGAGCAGAATTTGGAGATGGCAGTGATGAAACTGAAGGTATGGATAAATTAATGGGGTGAGAGGGAGATCAATGAGTGTCATTAATAGCTGAGAATTGCTGTTGGCATTCAGCACATTCTCTAGCTTCATTTAGCTCATTAGTGTGAAATAATTTGGACCCAAACAGTTGTGCTTAACTAAAAACAACAACAAAAAAACAGAGTTCACTGCCCAGTTTGAGAGAAGAAATACATCTGAAAGCAAATATTTTGGTTTCACTAAGGGCGGAGGAAGGAAATTCTTTTGGTCAATGAAAAGAGCTTTAATGTGTTTTTTCATGTTTCAAATATTTGACTGAGCAATTTCAGGATGAACAACAACTCAAGTAGGATCTGCTTTCACAGTTTTCTGGACCAAGCGTGGCAATATATGTAGCATGTCTGCACAGCAGATGCATCTGCTTGTGTCTTCAAAGAAACTATGGTATTTCAGTTGACTGGTTGCAGAACTAAGTTTGTCAAATGTGCCTACTACGTACTTTTATGCTTTTAGGAAGTCTAGTGTTTCAAAGAGATTGAGCTATGTAAAGAAATTCCAAATTTTTCTTAAGTATGGCTGTTACCGTGCACTGGTGGCCTCTATGGAACAGGACTGAACTTAAATCAGTATTGTCAGTTAAAATAGCTTTTTCATAGAGCCAATATAGAAGAATAGTGTAATTAAAAAAAAAAAAATCTGTCCTACACTTGCATGAATTTGCAAATTTTTTGCTTCCATTTATTTTCTTTTGATTCACATTTCCAAGTATGCAGGCTGTGATCCTATGACTGTAACATCTGAGGACAAATGTTAAATGCTGTAGTTTAGTTTGCTAATCTCTAAGTCAAATGATGAGATGTGTATGATTGTGTAATGTAATGATGAAAGAGAAGAAATCCTAGTTCTGTATTTATAGTAGGCCTCCAGATTTTCAAGTGTTTAATAATTGGTGTTGATAAAATAACACTTCCATTTTTCACATGTGTCTCATAAAATCTTAAGAAAAAATACTGCTTGAAGAACACTGACTGGAGTTGCCTGTGCTTAAAGAATGAAAATATCTCAACATTCTGTAAGAAATAACACCTGTTTGAACAGTTTAGGTCTCTGCAGAGACAGGAATTACGAATGCTAAAATTAAATAATTCAACATATTTCCTCACTAATCAAATAACAAGGTGCTAGGGTTTTGGCCCTAAATTTCAGAAGTATTTATTTTAAAGTAATTCTTGCATTTACTTTCCCTTATGAAGGGACACACTGAAAAGGAGCATAATAGGGTGTAAATTAATTTGCATTGTTCTTCCACATAACTTAAAGCTGTGAACTAGCTCTATGAATACTTTTATTTAAAAAAAAAAGGGTTTTCAGAGTACTTTTAGTACCACATTCAATTGTGCAGTGAAAGGAGAAACTTGAAATGAGAATATATAACAAGAGAGAAGATGTGATAAATGAAAGGTAAGGAAGTAGAATTATTTTTCAGGTAAGCTGGTAGGGGAATATCAGCTGAGAAGCTGTGGCGTCCACATAACTGTGGACAGTAACTTTTTGTCAGATAAATTGCAGAAATAATATAGGGCCTAATAAAAATTAGGTATGGTAAAATTACAAATTAATACTAAATAGGCAAAAGTGTTTAAATACTTTTGTAAGGATGTAATTACGTTGCGTGAGCTGGTTAAATACTGTATCATTGGCAATCAAGAAGCCTCTTATCTGTGAGTTTAAAATGTTCAGGAATGTGTTCTCAGACTAACAAATAGTACGATGTGTCTGAGAGGTACTAAATTTTTAGAATGTTTTCCTCTTGTCAAACTCCTTATGCAGATACCAAGGGATTGATGCATTATAAAACTACTTATTTTTTTTCTTAATGGTACTGAAGTAAGGTGTACTTGTTAAGGAGTTCCTGTGAAATAAAATTTTCCTTGTAATTACTATCTTTAAAAATCATACTGGACTTTTTCTGACTGTTTGTGAAAAGTCTATTCTCCTGTTCTTTACAGTATTTATGGTAGGTCAAGAAGATTGTGTTATAGAAATTAAGTCCTTTGAAGCTTTTACTGTCTCTTTTCCCCTACTTTCTTGCACCAAATCACAAGTATAAAAATAAAACAGCATTAGAAGAAGCTTCATTTTCTAACAAAAATAGTTTTCTTGACACTACCTTCAAGGGATGCTGTGTGACATTTCCCCTGTACACTCTCCTCTGCTACACTGTAGCAAAAATAAAGGATATTAAACAGTTGCTAGTAAATAGAAACCAAATTGATGATGAAATAATCAGTTCAAAGTTTTAGGGTGGAAAATAGTTTCTTTGAGACTAGGTCTGAGAGTGGTCCTAATTACATAATACCATAATTCTTTCTTGAAAACATGGGTGGAGGTGGTGCCAATAGCATCTGGCTAAAAATTAGGAATCTGTGTTCAATTACTATCTATCTGCTACAGTCTGAGTGAAATATAAACAAGTCCTTGAAGAACAGGATTTCTCTCACCCAGAGAAATTCTGTGAGGTTCTATATAGTGTATTGATCTAAGATTCTGAATATTTTTTTTCTCATAAATATAGCAAAAAGAAAATGGTGTCTCCTGTGATGCTTAAGATAGACGTGCTCTGTAGATAGAGATGCATGAGTATCTACATTTTATGTATCACACCTGAGGGACCACAGATAAGGACCATTTACCACTTTGCTTGTTAAACCATGTTTCAAAGTGCTAACAGTCAAAGTATATGAAAGTCTAAAGGCAGATATGTGGAGGGTACACAATAACTTGTCTATTTCCAGTCTATTGAGAAGATGTACTTACGTGCCTTGAGGCAAAGAGGGTTGTTCAGAAGACTTCTAAAGGATGATGAGGTAGCAAAGTAGTTGAGGAACACAAAAGGGCAAAAAAGGTCCTTTTACTTGAAAATATAATGAGCAGATGGAGATTGGCATCATTGCCTGATGGAGAATTAATATATTGCCAGTGGACAATGTGCAAGCTATGGGGATAGCGTTTTGTGGCCTTTAGAAGTGGAAATGAAGAGCCTGTGGGAGGACTGAAGAGGGGGCTAACAGAGAAGGCAATGTATTTTGATGAAATTTCAGATTGAAAAACTGCCTAAATGGATATTCATGTAGCACATGAAGCACGATGTTTCCAGTGACTATGCTGCTTGTAATGAAAACATGGATTACATTTTTGAATTTGTGGGTCATAGCAATGTTTTGTAGTTACTTGTACAAATAAAACAATTTTCATGAAAATCTAATCACTAGCACTTTGGAAAATTCCAAAATCTACTTGTATAAACCCTAGATTCATATGAAAGAGTGTCTGATGATGAGGGGTGGTGGTGAATCCTTTCATTGTCTTAAACTTTTGATGCCACCTAAGCTCTCCATGCCAAATAGTGTTTTGTGTGAATTGAAGGAAAGGCCATATTTTTGATACTGTTCATACTAAAATAAAAAACACGATATGAGTGTAGGATGTGTTTGAAGACCAGGAGGGTTGGTGGTGACAGCTGAAATCTGGCCTGCAGGATGATGTCCTCAGTAGTCATGGAAGCAAGCAAATAAAGGATGACTTGGAGGGACTAAGCTGTGTAGAATTTGAGTCAGTGGTAAAGTATCTGTATAAAGGCGATAGAAAAGAGGTAGGTTTTTTGTTGTTGTTTTTAAGCTGGATGTAGAGGGATGCCTATAAATATTGAGATACACAAAGGTGCTTGATGTTGTAGGTGAGATGAATGTAGAAGAAAAGGGGCAGAGAAGAAAGTTTCTACTGTCTTTGTGCAGAATTGAAGCAGGTGATAGATCCCTCTGAAAAGTGAGTTACTAGTGGGAGGGAAAGCTCAGAAAAATAAAGTTTGAAAACAAAAAAGGAGACTGGATGCATGGGTAGCCCCCACGCAGAATATATGGAAGAAACATGGAGAATGTAGCTGAAACGGGTTGTTAGATACCCAGTGAGTGCGTTCTAATATGGTGTGTATTAAACCTTGGGTAGAAGACAAAAGACCAGGGGGAGTGCATAAATTATGGAGTTAGTAAATGAATAGCAGGAGCAGTCAGAGTAAAACTGAGGTAAGTGGAAGCAAAGCATGAGCAAGAAAAGATGGTGAAAGGGATGTGTGCATGGAGGGAATCAGCAGGCATGGTGCTTTCAGTTCTGTTCTGTAAGATGACTGTGGGGACTTGCTGCTATTTGAGAGCAGTGTTAGTGGTTCAGACCTAGAGCCACTATCCTATTTAGTGACCAGTCTCTCTGATTTCACAGAATCACAGAATGGTTAAGATTGGAAGGGACCTGTAGAGATCATCTAGTCCAAACCCCTGCTCAAGCAGGGGCACCTAGAGCACGTGGCACAGGGTGGCATCCAGGCAGGTTTTGCAGATTTCCAGAGAAGGAGACCCCGCAAACTCTCTGGGCTGTTCCAATGCATTTCATGTCACCTTCATCTTACATTGGGCAAGGCTGATGAATCATTTCTTTTTCCATTCATATTTATAGAATTGTTTCATTACCCTCAGCTGTCTCTTGTAGTCTGCAGATCCTTAGTTTTTTTTATCATTTATGTATAAGCTGTTCCATACTGTTGATTCTTTGACTTCATGTCTGGTGGTCTTCTAGTTCTTCTATGTTTTTTCAAAAGAACAAACAGAATTGTCATAATTTTCAAGGCACAGCTGTACCATAAACATATGCAGCAGTGCAGTGTTTTGTGTGATCTGTCCCTATGTTTTCTAAATGTAAAATGTGATTATTTTTCCCCTATGTTGACCACTGGGCCAATCTGGGAGTTATAGACACTTTATTGGTAGTAATAACCAAAAGCTTGTCATTTTGTATACTGTTAGGAGTGCGTTTTTATTTTACTCCTATGTGCGCTTCTGGTCACTCTTTTAAATTTTGTTTACAATTTTCTTTTCCTTGTCATTCAGGCTAGGATTCTGACCTGGAATGAAGAGTTAGGCACTTCCACTATAATTTATGGAGTTAATTTTACTTGACTACTCTTGCTCAGTAATCTGCCTGGATAGATTGGTTGGATGCTCTACGCAATGCATTGCGCATAAGGAAAGGCTCTAGCACAAGTACCTTGTCCAGTCATGATTATGTAGCAAAAAAACTGTTTTATATGCATATGTATATAGACACATATATCTTCAATATATGTATGGGTGTAAACATATATGTACATATTGTCTTCAAGTATTTTTCATGGGTAATTTGGCTTTGGGCTCTGGCAGGCTTCCTCCCTCCAGGACTGTTTACAAAAATATTTTTAACGTTTTTATTTGCTTATTTTTACAAATTGTTTTTCAAACTATCTCTAACCTGCTTTTCTGATTATTTTAATTTTACTTTATCAGAGTTTTTAATCCTTTGTGTTTAGAGATGAGTTCTGATTTTCTTCTGTATTCTGAAGTCTTAGTGATTTTTTTTGCCGTCTTTTGACAATTGCTGTGTATTTACTCTAACTTCCTTTATTTTCAAATGTCTTCCCATGTTGCTTATGTACCTATTGTTTTAGCTGTCCCTTATAAATCTTTAACAACCTTTTCTTTTCAGTTAAGCAATATTGTAACTGCTCTGTTGGTTTTACCTGTGTATTCAATGATTCCTATTCAAGTGGTTCTTCAGCATGAAGTCAGTTTGTTCCTTATGCATCTCAGGATTATGTTTCTTTACTTCTCTGGTAACCTCTTACTAAAATAACAATTTACAGTCTTGACATCCATACCCTGACGTTAACTCAGTCTGTGTGGTGGTAACTGAGCTCTTGTGTTACTGGCTTTTCAACAGCTGCACCTTTCTAGTTGTCTTCAGCCTAGTGCAATAACCACTGAGAGGTGTAATGCAGAACTACACTTCTCCTTGGTATAGGAACTCCCAAGGAGACTGTGCGAGTAGTCTTCTAATAAAGGAGAAATATGATTTTGCACTGTCAGTGCCCTGGCCCTATTAACTCTTCTTATCAAAAGGCAAGAATAGCCTCTTTTCGTCATGTGGATTTCATATTGTAATAGCTCTTCAAGAGTAAACCTATGTTAGATCTAAAAACTGTTTTTGCGTTTTTCCTCCCTCAAATGTTTTTCCATGATTATTAAGCATGTCCCTTTTCCTGCTTATTTCCATTTCCCTTATCTGAAGAATGTGAAGAATGCTTTGAAGAAAACAATCTAGTGGTTCTTAGTCTACCTTGAGTCTGATTTTTTTTTCTTTTTTTTTCTTTTTTTTTTTTTAACTTGTGGTATTGACAATTGTCTGTGCCAATAGGTTCATTTCCCTTTCTTTGACTTGGAAAATGTCACATTTGCTATTTCTTTATATTGCTTCAGCAGGCTGTGTCTGGGAAGCTCACTGCTCACCCCTGCCCCCACTACAATGAAGTCAAATAAGCAGCTGGTACCCTGTGCTGAGGAGGCATTCTACAGATTAGCCAAAACCAAGTAATAAGCACAGTTTTAATCACTTACTGTCTAGGCTTGTTTGAAATATTCTGCTCTGTGACTCTGTTTTTGATCAGTTATTAGGAGTAATTAGACCTATCCTGATTATATAGTCAGGGTTTGCATTTCTGCCTTTTTCATCCCCTGATGAAGGTTTTCAAATACTAATTAGTTGTGATATGATAATTTTGTTTCTCTAAGTTAACTGATGAGATACACTATGATTTACTTGAAATGAGACAATCTCAAGAGCATGTCTGGGCCTTACAGTATTGGCTGAGTCAGGAATTTGAACTGATATCAGGACAAAGTATTTTCACTATACTACTCTTGAGATTAAGCAGAAAAATGGATTGGTAGGTATGAGTAGGTAGAACAGGAGTGTTCCAAATTCTATGCTGTTAGGGTAGGCATTAAGGATGGTGTTTCATGTGAACAAGTTTATATGCCTACACATCAACCATTTAAACTCAGTTTAAATCATTTCTCCCTTGAATATTGATTACGAGAGGAGAATTAGTCATATTTTAAACAGCCTGTTTAAAAGAGAAGTAATCTGAATTTCACACTGATGATGCCTTGTGGTCTCATCTTGGGACACTACGGAGACAGTGAAGGAAGTAGCTCAGATGTAGATGTCAAAGGTATAAAAAGGGACTTCACCTTTAAATGGATAATCTTTTTGAGGATTACTACAGTTTAGGTTTCAGATCTTATGTGAAGTATCCAAAGTAACGGAATGCAGTTTAGTCCTTATGACTCTTTCAAGACTTAAAGATAAATGTATGCTTGCATAAATATACAAGCCTATATAGTACTGTTATTTTTTGTCCTTAAGTGCACATAGAACATCAGGTGATATCCTATAATCACCCTGTACGTTAGGCGTCTTTGAATATTACTTGCAGCAATACAGCTGCACAGATGGAAGTCTTCTCTCTTTTTCAGAATAAAAAAAGAGTATATATATTTTGATCCACTTGGTCTCTTACATGCGAAGTGATCTTTGGATTGCATTCAGAAACCTACATGGGATCAGAAGGCAGATGCAGCTCATTCCTCTGTGCAGAATTTGAGTACAATATAGCCTGACAGCTTCAAATTAACCTGATAAGCTTTGATTGGGATTTTGTGTACTATAAATTAAGCTGTAGTGAAGCTGACTTATCACAGCAAATTGGCTTGGGTGTGTCTATGCAATTAGCAAAAAGAATGGCTCAAGCTAATAACTTCACCGCTAAAAGTCATATACACCTAATTTGTGTCTTTCAGTGTTTATTGCATAATGCAATATAATTGTGTTAAAGCGTACAGACAAATGCCAAACTGTAAACCGACCCTTTCAGAGTTTTTATCTGGTTGTAGCAAAGCAAAATGTGATGTGGGGGAGGGGTCTGTTGAAAGGGAGACTAAGAGTGTGATCCCTAAGTGTAATTAATCCATTTCTTTGCAGGGGACGTGGGGGAGTCCCTCCGCCGCCAGCAGGAGTACCCAGGGGGGCACCAGCACCACGAGGAGTGCCACCCAGCAGAGGAGCAGTCAGTCGTAGCCGGGGGCTTCTGGCGACCCGCACAAGAGGAGTCCCTCCTCCTGCAGGATATCGGCCCCTTCCACTGCCTCCGGCGCAGGAGACTTATGGTGAATATGTAAGTTGAGCTCTTCTCAGCTACTGACATACCAAGACTTACTGATTTTCGAAGGCATGATCCCAGCTATCACTCTAGATTTTGCTAGTGTCTGTTTAGTGTGTTATTAAGTCTTGGCTTGAACATACAGAGGACATGGTTATCTCTTAACACCTCTTCAGACTTCAGCTATTTTGTATTATTAAAAATTAAGCTTATATGTACTAACATACAAAGACATTTGCAGTGCAATAAGCAAAATAATTGTGTACAACCTAAAGTATTATGCTAGGTTTTTGCTTTACAAAAAAAGTATACTCTCAAAAATTATATTCCTTCTAGACTCATATTTATGGTCAAATAACTCTTCAGCAATTTAAAAATCTTCTTTACTCAAAGCTTCAGATGTGATCCTAAAGCTTTAACAATCATATAGCTATCTCTCAATAAGCCTTATGTATCTGTCTTGATTTGTAATATAAAACTTGCAGAGCAGTGGGATG